>CM075336.1:54926337-55533513 GCA_037788925.1 Mytilus galloprovincialis
CACAGTCAGTTGATTTATCCTGTAACAATAATGATACTTTGACCTATAGACATAGTGTCAGAGTCAATCTATCGCAGTCAGATGATTCATCCTGTAACAAAAATGGTACTGTGGCCTATAGATATGGTGTCATAGTCAATCCATCACAATCAAATACTTTATCCTGTAACAAAAATGGCACTGTGGCCTATAGACGTGGTGTCAGAGTCAATCTATCACAGTCAGGTGATTTATCCTGTAGCAATAATGGTACTGTGGCCTATAGACATAGTGTCAGAGTCAATTTATCACAGTCAGATGATTTATCCCGTAATAATAATGAAACTGTGACCTATAGACATGGTGTAAGAGTCAATCTATCACAGTCAGATGATATATCCCTTATCAATAATGACACTGTGGCCTAAAGACATGGTGTCAGAGTCAATCTATCACAGTCAGATGATTTATCCTGTAACAAAAATGATACCTTGAACAAAAGAAAAGGCGTCATAGTAAATATATCACAGTCAGATGATTTATCCTGTACCACTAGTGGTACTGTGGCCAATAGACATAGTGTCAGAGTCAATCTATCACAGTCAGATGATATATCATGTAACAATAATGATACTGTGACCTATAGACATGGCATCAGAGTCAATCTATCACAGTCATATGATTTATCATGTTACAATAATGATACTGTCACCTATAGACATGATGTCAGAGACAATCTATCACAGTCATACGATTTATCCTGTAACAATAATGATACTGTGACCTATAGACATAGTGTCAAAATCAATCTATCACAGTCAGATGATTTATCCCGTAATAATAACGATACTGTGACCTATAGACATGGTGTCACAGTCAATCTATCACAGTCAGATTATTTATCCCGTAACAATAATGATACTGTGACCTAAAGACATGGTGTCAGAGTCAATCTATCACAGTCCGATGATTTATCCTGTAACAATAATGATGCCTTGATGAAAAGAAATGGCGTCAGAGTAAACCTATTACAGTCAGATGATTTATCCTGTACCACCAGTGGTACTGTGGCCAATAGACATAGTGTCAGAGTCAATCTATTACAGTCAGATGATATCTTCTGTAACAATAATGATACTGTGACCTATAGACATGATGTCAGAGTTAATCTATCACAGTCAGATGATTTATCCTGTAACAATAATGATACTGTCACCTATAGACATGATGTCAGAGACAATCTATCACAGTCAGATGATTTATCCTGTAACAATAATGATAATATGACCTATAGACATGGTGTCAGAATCAATCTATCACAGTCAGATGATTTTTCCTGTAATAATAAGGATACTGTGGCCTAAAGACATAGTGTCAGAGTCAATCTATAACAGTCAGATAAATTATCCTGTAACAATAAGGATACTGTGACCTATAGACATAGTGTCAGAGTCAATCTATCACAGTCAGATGATTTATCCTGTAACAAAAATGGTACTGTGGCCTATAGACGTGGTGTCAGTGTCAATCTATCACAGTCAGATGATTTATCCTGTAACAATAATGATACTTTGAACTAAAGACATAGTGTCAGAATCAATCTATCACAGTCAGATGATTTTTCCTGTAACAATAAGGATACTGTGGCCTATAGACATAGTGTCAGAGTCAATCTATAACAGTTAAATGATTTATTCTGTAACAATAAGGATACTGTGAACTATAGACATAGTGTCAGAGTCAATCTGTCACAGTCAGATGATTTATCCTGTAACAAAAATGGTACTGTGGCCTATAGACGTGGTGTCAGAGTCAATCTATCACAGTCAGATGATTTTTCCTGTAACAATTAGGATACTGTGGCCTATAGACATAGTGGCAGAGTCAATCTATCACAGTGAGATTATTTATCCCGTAACAATAATGATAATGTGACCTATAGACATAGTGTCAGAGTCAATCTATCACAGTCAGATGATTTATCCTGTAACAAAAATGGTACTGTGGCCAATAGACGTGGTGTCAGTGTCAAAATCTATCACAGTCAGATGATTTATCCTGTACCAATAATGATACTTTGAGCTAAAGACATAGTGTCAGAATCAATCTATCACAGTCCGATGATTTTTCCTGTAACAATAAGGATACTGTGGCCTATAGACATAGTGTCAGAGTCAATGGACATGATGTCAGAGTTAATCTATCACAGTCAGATGATTTATCCTATAACAATGATGATACTGTGACCAATAGAAATGGTGTCAGAGTCAATCTATCACAGTCAGATGATTTATCCCGTAATAATAATGATACTGTGACCTATAGACATGGTGTAAGAGTCAATCTATCACAGTCAGATGATTTATCCCGTAACAATAATGATACTGTGACGTATAGACATGGTGTCAGAGTCAATCTATCACAGTCAGATGATTTTTCCTGTAACAATAATGATACCTTGACCAAAAAAAATGGCGTCAGAGTAAATATATCACAGTCAGATGATATATCCTGTAACAATAATGATACTGTGACCTATAGACATGGCGTCAGAGTCAATCTATCACAATCATATGATTTATCCTGTAACAATAATGATACTGTCACATATAGACATGATGTCAGAGACAATCCATCACAGTCAGATGATTTATCCTGTAACAATAAGGATACTGTGACCTATAGACATAGTGTCATAGTAAATCTATCACAGTCCGATGATTTATCCTGTAACAAAAATGGTACTGTGGTCTATAGACTTGGTGTCAGAGTCAATCTATCACAGTCAGATGATTTATCCCGTAATAATAATGATACTGTGACCTATAGACATGGTGTCAGAGTCAATCTATCACAGTCAGATGATTTATCCTGTAACAATAATGATACTGTGACCTATAGACATAATGTCAGAATCAATCTATCACAGTCCGATGATTTATCCTGTAACAATAATGATACCTTGACCAATAGAAATGGTGGCAGAGTAAATCTATCACTATCTTACTACACAATAAAAGCCAATTATACCAAGCATGTTTCATAAGATAGACCATCTAACATCATCTAACATCATAGTACTATCTTACTACACAATAAAAACCAATTATACCAAGCATGTTTCAATAGATAGACCATCTTACATCATAGTACTATCTTACTACACCATAAAAACCAATTATACCAAGGATGTTGCAATAGATAGACAATCTAACAGCACAGTACTATCTTACTACACAATAAAAACCAATTATACCAAGCATGTTTCATTAGATAGACCATCTAACATCATATTACTATCTTTCTACACAATAAAAACCAATTATACCAAGCATGTTTCATTAGATAGACCATCTAACATCATAGTACTATCTTTCTACGCAATAAAAACCAATTATACCAAGCATTTTTCATTAGATACCCCATCTAACATCATAGTACTATCTTTCTACGCAATAAAAACCAATTATACCAAGCATGTTTTATTAGATAGACCATCTAACATCATAGTACTATCTTTCTACACAATAAAAACCAATTATACCAAGCATGTTTCATTAGATAGACCATCTAACATCATAGTACTATCTTACTACACAATAAAAACCAATTATACCAAGCATGTTTCATTGGATAGACCATCTTACATCATAGTACTATCTTTCTACACAATAAAAACCAATTATACCAAGCATGTTTCATTAAATAGACCATATAACATCATAGTACTATCTTTCTACACAATGAAAACCAATTATACCAAGCATGTGTCAATAGATAGACCATCTAACATTAAAGTACTATCTTACTTCACAATAAAAACCAATTATACCAAGCATGTTTCAATAAATAGACCATCTAACATCATAGTACTATCTTACTACACAATAAAAACCAATTATACCAAGCAAGTTTCATAATATAGACCATCTAAAATCATCTAACATCATAGTACTATCTTACTACACAATAAAAACCAATTATACCAAGCATGTTTCAATAGATAGACCATCTAACATCATAGTTCTATCTTACTACACCATAAAACCAATTATACCAAGCATGTTTCAATAGATAGACAATCTAACAGCACAGTACTATCTTACTACACAATAAAAACCAATTATACCAAGCATGTTTCATTAGATAAACAATCTAACATCATAGTAATATCTTACTACACAATAAAAACCAATTATACCAAGCATGTTTCATTAGATAGACCATCTAACATCATAGTACTATCTTTCTACACAATAAAAACCAATTATACCAAGAATGTTTCATTAGATACACCATCTTACATCATAGTACTATCTTTCTACGCAATAAAAATCAATTATACCAAGCATTTTTCATTAGATACACCATCTAACAAGGGCAAGACTGGGGTGTTAGATGAAGACATTATAAATGAAGGTGTGATAGATACAATAGAACAATTATTACAAAGATATGATGTCTGTATGTCTTGTTTAGTTGATTGTGTATGACTAGGATGTCACAAATGCCTGACTAGGGTGTTACAAGGGCATGACTCGGGTGTTAGAGGAAGACATTATCAATGAAGGTGTGATAGATACAATAGAACAATTATTACAAAGATATGATGTCTGTATGTATTATAAAGTTGAATGTGTATGACTAGGATGTCACAAATGCCAGACTGGGGTGTTAGAAGGGCATGCCTGGGGTGTTAGATGAAGACATTATCAATGTAGGTGTGATAGATACAATAGAACAATTATTACAAAGATATGATGTCTGTATGTATTATATAGTTGATTGTGTATGACTAGAATGTCATAAATGCCTGACTAGGGTGTTACAAGGGCATGACATGGGTGTTAGATGTAGACCTTATAGATGAAGGTGTGATAGATACAATAGAACAATTATTACAAAGATATGATGTCTGTATGTATTATAAAGTTGATTGTGTATGACTAGGATGTCACAAATGCTAGACTAGGATGTTACAAGGGCATGACTGGGGTTTTAGATGCAGACATTATAAATGAAGGTGTTATAGATACAATAGAACAATTATTACAAAGATATGATGTTTTTGTATGTATTATATAGTTGATTGTGTAGGACTAGGATGTCACAAATGCCTGATTAGGGTGTTACAAGGGCATGACTGGGGTGTTAGATGAAGACATTATAAATGAAGGTGTGATAGATACAATAAAACAATTATTACAATGATATAATGTCTGTATGTATTGTATAGTTGATTGTGTATGACTAGGATGTCCCAAATGCCTGACTAGGGTATTATGAGGGCATGACTGGGGTGTTAGATATAAACCTTGTATATGTAGGTGTGATAGATACAATAGAACAATATTACAAGATATGATGTCTGTATGTATTATATAGTTGAGTGTGTAGAACTAGGATGTCACAAATGCCTGATTAGGGTGTTACAAGGGCATGTCTGGGGTGTTACAACAGTGAGATGAAGACATAATAAATGAAGGTGTGATAGATACAATAGAACAATTATTATAAAGATATGATGTCTGTATGTATTGTTTAGTTGATTGTGTATGACTAGGATGTCACAAATGCCTGACTGGGGTGTTAGAAGGGCATGACTGGGGTGTTAGATGAAGAAATTATAAATGAAGGTGTGATAGATACAATAGAACAATTATTGCAATGATATGATGTTTGTATGTATTGTATAGTTGATTGTGTATGACTAGGATGTCCCAAATGCCTGACTAGGGTGTTATGGAGCATGACTGGGGTGTTAGATGTAAACCTTGTATATGTAGGTGTGATAGATACAATAGAAAAATTATTACAAGATATGATGTCTGTATGTATTATATAGTTGAGTGTGTAGGACTAGGATGTCACAAATGCCTGATTAGGGTGTTACAAGGGCATGACTGGGGTGTTAGAACAGTGAGATGAAGACATAATAAATGAAGGTGTGATAGATACAATAGAACAATTATTACAAAGATATGATGTCTGTATGTATTATATAGTGGATTGTGTATGACTAGGATGTCACAACTGCCAGACTAGGGTGTTACAAGGGCAAGACTGGGGTGTTAGATGAAGACATTATAAATGAAGGTGTGATAGATACAATAGAACAATTATTACAAAGATATGATGTCTGTATGTCTTGTTTAGTTGATTGTGTATGACTAGGATGTCACAAATGCCTGACTAGGGTGTTACAAGGGCATGACTCGGGTGTTAGAGGAAGACATTATCAATGAAGGTGTGATAGATACAATAGAACAATTATTACAAAGATATGATGTCTGTATGTATTATAAAGTTGAATGTGTATGACTAGGATGTCACAAATGCCAGACTGGGGTGTTAGAAGGGCATGCCTGGGGTGTTAGATGAAGACATTATAAATGTAGGTGTGATAGATACAATAGAACAATTATTACAAAGATATGATGTCTGTATGTATTATATAGTTGATTGTGTATGACTAGAATGTCATAAATGCCTGACTAGGGTGTTACAAGGGCATGACATGGGTGTTAGATGTAGACCTTATAGATGAAGGTGTGATAGATACAATAGAACAATTATTACAAAGATATGATGTCTGTATGTATTATAAAGTTGATTGTGTATGACTAGGATGTCACAAATGCTAGACTAGGATGTTACAAGGGCATGACTGGGGTTTTAGATGAAGACATTATAAATGAAGGTGTGATAGATACAATAGAACAATTTTTACAAAGATATGATGTTTTTGTATGTATTATATAGTTGATGGTGTATGACTGGGATGTCACAAATGCCAGACTAGGGTGTTACAAAGGCAAGACTGGGGTGTTAGATGAAGACATTATAAATGAAGGTGTGATAGATACAATAGAACAATTATTACAAAGATATGATGTCTGTATGTATTGTTTAGTTGATTGTGTATGACTAGGATGACACAAATGCCTGACTAGGGTGTTACAAGGGCATGACTGGGGTTTTAGATGAAGACATTATAAATGAAGGTGTGATAGATACAATAGAACAATATTACAAGATATGATGTCTGTATGTATTATATAGTTGAGTGTGTAGAACTAGGATGTCACAAATGCCTGATAAGGGTGTTACAAGGGCTTGTCTGGGGTGTTACAACAGTGAGATGAAGACATAATCAATGAAGGTGTGATAGATACAATAGAACAATTATTACAAAGATATGATGTCTGTATGTATTTTAAGTTGAATGTGTATGACTAGGATGTCACAACTGCCAGACTGGGGTGTTAGAAGGGCATGACTGGGGTGTTAGATGAAGACATTATAAATGAAGGTGTGATAGATACAATAGAACAATTATTGCAATGATATGATGTTTGTTTGTATTGTATAGTTGATTGTGTATGACTAGGATGTCCCAAATGCCTGACTAGGGGGCTATGATGGCATGACGTGGGTGTTAGATGTAGACCTTTTATATGTAGGTGTGATAGATACAATAGAACAATTATTACAAGATATGATGTCTGTATGTATTATATAGTTGAGTGTGTAGGACTAGGATGTCACAAATGCCTGATTAGGGTGTCACAAGGGCGTGACTGGGGTGTTAGAACAGTGAGATGAAGACATAATAAATGAAGGTGTGATAGATACAATAGAACAATTATTACAAAGATATGATGTCTGTATGTATTATATAGTTGATTGTGTATGACTAGGATGTCACAACTGCCAGACTAGGGTGTTACAAGAGCAAGACTGGGGTGTTAGATGAAGACATTATAAATGAAGGTGTGATAGATACAATAGAACAATTATTACAAAGATATGATGTCTGTATGTATTGTTTAGTTGATTGTGTATGACTAGGATGTCACAAATGCCTGACTAGGGTGTTACAAGGGCATGACTGGGGTGTTAGATGAAGACATTATAAATGAAGCTGTGATAGATACAATAAAACAATTATTACAAAGATATGATGTCTGTATGTATTTTAAGTTGAATGTGTATGACTAGGATGTCACATATGCCAGAATGGGGTGTTAGAAGGGCATGACTGGGATGTTAGATGAAGACATTATAAATGAAGGTGTGATAGATACAATAGAACAATTATTGCAATGATATGATGTTTGTATGTATTGTATAGTTGATTGATTATGACTAGGATGTCCCAAATGCCTGACTAGGGTGTTATGGAGCATGACTGGGGTGTTAGATGTAAACCTTGTATATGTAGGTGTGATAGATACAATAGAAAAATTATTACAAGATATGATGTCTGTATGTATTATATAGTTGAGTGTGTAGGACTAGGATGTCACAAATGCCTGATTAGGGTGTTACAAGGGCATGACTGGGGTGTTAGAACAGTGAGATGAAGACATAATAAATGAAGGTGTGATAGATACAATAGAACAATTATTACAAAGATATGATGTCTGTATGTATTATATAGTTGATTGTGTATGACTAGGATGTCACAACTGCCAGACTAGGGTGTTACAAGGGCAAGACTGGGGTGTTAGATGAAGACATTATAAATGAAGGTGTGATAGATACAATAGAACAATTATTACAAAGATATGATGTCTGTATGTCTTGTTTAGTTGATTGTGTATGACTAGGATGTCACAAATGCCTGACTAGGGTGGTACAAGGGCATGACTCGGGTGTTAGAGGAAGACATTATCAATGAAGGTGTGATCGATACAATAGAACAATTATTACAAAGATATGATGTCTGTATGTATTATAAAGTTGATTGTGTATGACTAGGATGTCACAAATGCTAGACTAGGATGTTACAAGGGCATGACTGGGGTTTTAGATGAAGACATTATAAATGAAGGTGTGATAGATACAATAGAACAATTTTTACAAAGATATGATGTTTTTGTATGTATTATATAGTTGATGGTGTATGACTGGGATGTCACAAATGCCAGACTAGGGTGTTACAAAGGCAAGACTGGGGTGTTAGATGAAGACATTATAAATGAAGGTGTGATAGATACAATAGAACAATTATTACAAAGATATGATGTCTGTATGTATTGTTTAGTTGATTGTGTATGACTAGGATGTCACAAATGCCTGACTAGGGTGTTACAAGGGCATGACTGGGGTTTTAGATGAAGACATTATAAATGAAGGTGTGATAGATACAATAGAACAATATTACAAGATATGATGTCTGTATGTATTATATAGTTGAGTGTGTAGAACTAGGATGTCACAAATGCCTGATTAGGGTGTTACAAGGGCATGTCTGGGGTGTTACAACAGTGAGATGAAGACATAATCAATGAAGGTGTGATAGATACAATAGAACAATTATTACAAAGATATGATGTCTGTATGTATTTTAAGTTGAATGTGTATGACTAGGATGTCACAACTGCCAGACTGGGGTGTTAGAAGGGCATGACTGGGGTGTTAGATGAAGACATTATAAATGAAGGTGTGATAGATACAATAGAACAATTATTGCAATGATATGATGTTTGTTTGTATTGTATAGTTGATTGTGTATGACTAGGATGTCCCAAATGCCTGACTAGGGGGCTATGATGGCATGACGTGGGTGTTAGATGTAGACCTTTTATATGTAGGTGTGATAGATACAATAGAACAATTATTACCAGATGTGATGTCTGTATGTATCATATAGTTGAGTGTGTAGGACTAGGATGTCACAAATGCCTGATTAGGGTGTCACAAGGGCGTGACTGGGGTGTTAGAACAGTGAGATGAAGACATAATAAATGAAGGTGTGATAGATACAATAGAACAATTATTACAAAGATATGATGTCTGTATGTATTATATAGTTGATTGTGTATGACTAGGATGTCACAACTGCCAGACTAGGGTGTTACAAGAGCAAGACTGGGGTGTTAGATGAAGACATTATAAATGAAGGTGTGATAGATACAATAGAACAATTATTACAAAGATATGATGTCTGTATGTATTGTTTAGTTGATTGTGTATGACTAGGATGTCACAAATGCCTGACTAGGGTGGTACAAGGGCATGACTCGGGTGTTAGAGGAAGACATTATCAATGAAGGTGTGATCGATACAATAGAACACTTATTACAAAGATATGATGTCTGTATGTATTTTAAGTTGAATGTGTATGACTGGGATGTCACATATGCCAGACTGGGGTGTTAGAAGGGCATGACTGGGATATTAGATGAAGACATTATAAATGAAGCTGTGATAGATACAATAGAACATTATTACAAAGATATGATGTTTCTGTATGTATTATATAGTTGATGGTGTTTGACTAGAATGTCACAAATGCCTGACTAGGATGTTATGAGGGCATGACTGGGGTGTTAGATGTAGACCTTATATATGTAGGTGTGATAGATACAATAGAACAATTATTGCAAAGCTATGATGTCTGTATGTATTATAAAGTTGAATGTGTATGACTAGGATGTCACAAATGCCGGACTGGGGTGTTAGAAGGGCATGACTGGGGTGTTAGATGAAGACATTATAAATGAAGCTGTGATAGATACAATAGAACATTATTACAAAGATATGATGTTTCTGTATGTATTATATAGTTGATTGTGTATGACTAGGATGTCACAAATGCCTGACTAGGGTATTACAAGGGCAAGACTGGGGTGTTAGATGAAGACATTATAAATGAAGGTGTGATAGATACAATAGAACAATTATTACAAAGATATGATGTCTGTATGTATTATAAAGTTGATTGTGTATGACTAGGATGTCACAAATGCCTGACTAGGGTGCTATGAGGGCATGACTGGGGTATTAGATGAAGACCTTATATATGTAGGTGTAATAGATAGAATAGAACAATTATTACAAAGATATGATGTCTGTATGTACAAATGTATTATAAAGTTGATTGTGTACGACTAGGATGTCACAAATGCCAAACTAGGATGTTACAAGGGCATGACTGGGGTGTTAGATGAAAACATTATCAATGAAGGTGTGATAGATACAATATGACAATTATTACAAAGATATGATGTCTGTATGTATTTTAAAGTTGATTGTGTATGACTAGGATGTCACAAATGCCAGACTAGGGTGTTACAAGGGCATGACTGGGGTTTTAGATGAAGACATTATAAATCAAGGTGTGATAGATACAATAGAACAATTATTACAAAGATATGATGTCTGTATGTATTATATAGTTGATTGTGTATGACTAGGATGTCACAACTGCCAGACTAGGGTGTTACAAGGGCAAGACTGGGGTATTAGATGAAGACATTATAAATGAAGGTGTGATAGATACAATAGAACAATTATTACAAAGATATGATGTCTGTATGTCTTGTTTAGTTGATTGTGTATGACTAGGATGTCACAAATGCCTGTCTAGGGTGTTACAAGGGCATGACTCGGGTGTTAGAGGAAGACATTATCAATGAAGGTGTGATAGATACAATAGAACAATTATTACAAAGATATGATGTCTCTATGTATTATAAAGTTGAATGTGTATGACTAGGATGTCACAAATGCCAGACTGGGGTGTTAGAAGGGCATGACTGGGGTGTTAGATGAAGACATTATAAATGAAGGTGTGATAGATACAATAGAACAATTATTACAAAGATATGATGTTTCTGTATGTATTATATAGTTGATGGTGTATGACTAGAATGTCACAAATGCCTGACTAAGGTGTTATGAGGGCATGACTTGGGTGTTAGATGTAGACCTTATATATGTGGTGTGATAGATGCAATAGAACAATTATTACAAAGATATGATGTCTGTATGTATTATATAGTTGATTGTGTATGACTAGAATGTCATAAATGCCTGACTAGGGTGTTACAAGGGCATGACTGGGGTGTTAGATAGGACATTATATAAAGGTGTGATAGATACAATAGAACATTTATTACAAAGATATGATGTCTGTATGTATTATAAAGTTGATTGTGTATGACTAGAATGTCACAAACGCTAGACTAGGATGTTACAAGGGCATGACTGGGGTTTTAGATGAAGACATTATAAATGAAGGTGTGATAGATACAATAGAACAATTATTACAAAGATATGATGTCTGTATTTATTGTTAAGTAGATTGTGTATGACTAGGATGTCACAAATGCCTGACTAGGGTGTTACAAGGGCATGAGTTGGGTGTTAGATGAGGACATTACCAATGAAGATGTGATGGATACAATAGAACAATTATTGCAAAGATATGATGTCTGTATGTATTATAAAGTTGAATGTGTATGACTAGGATGTCACAAATGCCAGACTGGGGTGTTAGAAGGGCATGACTGGGTTGTTAGATGAAGACATTATAAATGAAGGTGTGATAGATACAATAGAAAAATTATAACAAAGATATGATGTCTGTTTGTATTATATAGTTGATTGTGTATGACTAGGATGTCACAAATGCCTGACTAGGGTGTTACAAGGGCATGACTGGGGTTTTAGATGAAGACATTACGAATGAAGGTGTGATAGATACAATAGAACAATTATTGCAAAGATATGATGTCTGTATGTATTATAAAGATGAATGTGTATGACTAGGATGTCACAAATGCCAGACTGGGGTGTTAGAAGGGCATGACTGGGGTGTTAGATGAAGACATTATAAATGAAGGTGTGATAGATACAATAGAAAAATTATTACAAAGATATGATGTCTGTTTGTATTATATAGTTGATTGTGTATGACTAGGATGTCACAAATGCCTGACTAGGGTGTTACAAGGGCAAGACTGGGGTGTTAGATGAAGACATTATAAATGAAGATGTGATAGATACAATAGAACAATTATTACAATGATATGATGTTTGTTTGTATTGTATAGTTGATTGTGTATGACTAGGATGTCCCAAATGCCTGACTAGGGGGCTCTGATGGCATGACTGGGGTGTTAGATGTAGACCTTTTATATGTAGGTGTGATAGATACAATAGAACAATTATTACAAGATGTGATGTCTGTATGTATTATATAGTTGAGTGTGTAGGACTAGGATGTCACAAATGCCTGGTTAGGGTGTCACAAGGGCATGACTGGGGTGTTAGAACAGTGAGATGAAGACATAATTAATGAAGGTATGATAGATACAATAGAACAATTATTACAAAGATATGATGTCTGTATGTATTATATAGTTGATTGTGTATGACTAGGATGTCACAACTGCCAGACTAGGGTGTTACAAGGGCAAGACTGGGGTGTTAGATGAAGACATTGTAAATGAAGGTGTGATAGATACAATAGAACAATTATTACAAAGATATGATGTCTGTTTGTATTATATAGTTGATTGTGTATGACTAGGATGTCACATATGCCTGACTAGGGTGTTACAAGGGCAAGACTGGGGTGTTAGATGAAGACATTATAAATGAAGGTGTGATAGATACAATAGAACAATTATTACAAAGATATGATGTCTGTATGTATTATTAAGTTGATGGTGTATGACTAGAATGTCACAAATGCCTGACTAGGGTGTTATGAGGGCATGACTGGGGTGTTAGATGTAGACCTTATATATGTAGGTGTGATAGATACAATAGAACAATTATTACAAAGACATGATGTCTGTATGTATTATATAGTTGATTGTGTATGACTAGGATGTCACAAATGCCAGACTAGGATGTTACAAGGGCATGATTGGGGTGTTAGATGAAGGCATTATAAATGAATGTGTGATAGATACAATAGAACAATTATTAAAAAGATATGATGTCTGTATGTATTGCATAGTTGATTGTGTATGACTAGGATGTCCCAAATGCCTGACTAGGGTGCTATGAGGGCATGACTGGGGTGTTAGATGTAGACCTTATACATGTAGGTGTGATAGATACAGTAGAACAATTATTACAAAGATATGTTGTCTGTATGTATTATATAGTTGATTGTGTATTACTAGAATGTTATAAATGCCTGACTAGGGTGTTACAAGGGCATGCCATGGATGTTAGAAAGGACATTATACATGTAGGTGTGATCGATACAGTAGAACAATTATTACAAAGATATGTTGTATGTATGTATTATAAAGTTGATTGTGTATGACTAGGATGTCACAAATGCCAGACTAGGGTGTTAGAAGGGCATGACTAGGGTGTTAGATAAAGACATTATAAATGAAGGTGTGATAGATACAATAGAACAATTATTACAAAGATATGATGTGTTAGATGTAGACCTTATATATGTAGTTGTGATAGATACAATAGAACAATTATTACAAAGATATGATGTCTGTATGTATTATAAAGTTGATTGTGTACGACTAGGATGTCACAAATGCCAGACTAGGATGTTACAAGGCCATGACTGGGGTGTTAGATGAAGACATTATAAATGAAGTTGTGATAGATACAATAGAACAAGTATTACAAAGATATGATGTCTGTATGTATTGTATAGTTGATTGTGTATGACTAGGATGTCCTAAATGCCTGACTAGGGTGCTATGAGGGCTTGACTGGGGTGTTAGATGTAGACCTTATACATGTAGGTGTGATAGATACAGTTGAACAATTATTACAAAGATATATTGTTTGTATGTATTATACAGTTGATTGTGTATGACTAGAATGTCATAAATGCCTGACTAGGGTGTTACAAGGGCATGACTGGGTTGTTAGATGAAGACATTATAAATTAAGGTGTGATAGATACAATAGAACAATTATTACAAAGATATGATGTCTGTATGTATTATAAAGTTTATTGTGTATGACTAGGATGTCACAAATGCCAGACTAGGGTGTTACAAGAGCATGACTGGGGTGTTAGATGAAGACATTATAAATTAAGGTGTGATAGATACAATAGAACAATTATTACAAAGATATGATGTCTGTATGTATTATAAAGTTTATTGTGTATGGCTGGGATGTCAGAAATGCCAGACAAGGGGTTACAAGGGCATGAATGGGGTGTTAGATGAAGACATTATAAATGAAGGTGTGATAGATACAAAGAACAATTATTACAAAGATATGAAGTATGTATGTATTATATAGTTCATTGTGTATGACTAACTAGGGTGCTATGAGGGTATGACTGGGGTGTTAGATGTAGACCTTATATATGAAGGTGTGATAGATACAATAGAACACTTATTACAAAGATATGATGTCTGTATGAATTATAAAGTTGATTGTGTATGACTAGGATGTCACAGATACCAGACTAGGATGTTACAAGGGCATGACTGGGGTGTTAGATGAAGGTGTGATAGATACAATAGAACAATTATTACAAAGATATGTTGTCTCTATGCATGCTATGTATTGTATAGTTGATTGTGTATGACTAAGATGTCCCAACTGCCTGACTAGGGTGCTATGAGGGCATGACTGGGGTGTTAGATGTAGACCTTATACACGTAGGGGTGATAGATACAGTAGAACAATCATTACAAAGATATGTTGTCTGTTTTTATTATATAGTTGATGGTGTATGACTAGAATGTCATAAATGCCAGACTGGGGTGTTACAAGGGCATGACATGGGTGTTAGATAGGACATTATAAATGAAGGTGTGATAGATACAATAGAACAATTATTACAAAGATATGATGTCTGTACGTATTATATAGTGGATTGAGTATGGCTAGGATGTCACAAATGCCAGACAAGGGGGTTACAAGGGCATGAATGGGGTGTTAGATGAAGACATTATAAATGAAGGTGTGATAGATACAGAAGAACAATTATTACAAAGATATGTTGTCTGTTTGTATTATATAGTTGATTGTGTATGACTAGAATGTTACAAATGCCTGACTAGGGTGTTGCAAGGACATGACATGGGTGTTAGATATGACATTATATATAAAGGTGTGATAGATACAATGGAGCATTTATTATAAAGATATGATGTCTGTACGTATTATAAAGTTAATTGTGTATGACTAGGATGTCACAAATGCCAGACTAGGGTGTTACAAGGGCATGACTAGGATGTTAGATGAAGACATTATAAATGAAGGTGTGATAGATACAATAGAGCAATTATTACAAAGATATGATGTCTGTATGTATTATAAAGTTGATTGTGTACGACTAGGATGTCACAAATGCCAGACTAGGATGTTACAAGGGCATGACTGGGGTGTTAGATGAAGACATTATACATGAAGGTGTGATAGATACAATAGAACAATTATTACGAAGATATGATGTCTGTACGTATGGTATAGTTGATTGTGTATGACTAGGATGTCCCAACTGCCTGACTAGGGTGATATGAGGGCATGACTGGGGTGTTAGATGTAGATCTTATAGATGTAGGAGTGATAGATACAGTAGAACAATTATTACAAAGATGTGATGTCTGTACGAATTATAAAGTTGATTGTGTATGACTAGGATGTCACAAATGCCAGACTAGGGTGTTAATAGGGCATGACATGAGTGTTAGATAGGACATTATATATAAAGGTGTGATAGATACAATAGAGCATTTATTATAAAGATATGAGGTCTGTACGTATTATAAAGTTGATTGTCTAGACTAGGATGTCACAAATGCCAGACTAGGGTGTTACAAGGGCATCACTGGGGTGTTAAATGAAGACATTAAAAATGAAGGTGTGATAGATACAATAGAACAATTATTACAAAGATATGATGTCTGTATGTATTGTATAGTTCATTGTGTATGACTAGGATGTCCCAAATGCCTAACTAGGGTGCTATGAGGGCATGACTGGGGTGTTAGATGTAGACATTATACATGTAGGTGTGATAGATACAGTAGAACAATTGTTACAAAGATATGATGTCTGTATGTATTATAAAGTTGATTGTGTATGGCTAGGATGTCACAAATGCCAGACAAGGGTGTTACAAGGGCATGACTGGGGTGTTAGATGAAGACATTATACATGAAGGTGTGATAGATACAATAGAACAATTATTACGAAGATATGATGTCTGTACGTATGGTATAGTTGATTGTGTATGACTAGGATGTCCCAACTGCCTGACTAGGGTGATATGAGGGCATGACTGGGGTGTTAGATGTAGATCTTATAGATGTAGGAGTGATAGATACAGTAGAACAATTATTACAAAGATGTGATGTCTGTACGAATTATAAAGTTGATTGTGTATGACTAGGATGTCACAAATGCCAGACTAGGGTGTTAATAGGGCATGACATGAGTGTTAGATAGGACATTATATATAAAGGTGTGATAGATACAATAGAGCATTTATTATAAAGATATGATGTCTGTACGTATTATAAAGTTGATTGTCTAGACTAGGATGTCACAAATGCCAGACTAGGGTGTTACAAGGGCATCACTGGGGTGTTAAATGAAGACATTAAAAATGAAGGTGTGATAGATACAATAGAACAATTATTACAAAGATATGATGTCTGTATGTATTGTATAGTTCATTGTGTATGACTAGGATGTCCCAAATGCCTAACTAGGGTGCTATGAGGGCATGACTGGGGTGTTAGATGTAGACATTATACATGTAGGTGTGATAGATACAGTAGAACAATTGTTACAAAGATATGATGTCTGTATGTATTATAAAGTTGATTGTGTATGGCTAGGATGTCACAAATGCCAGACAAGGGTGTTACAAGGGCATGACTGGGGTGTTAGATGAAGACATTATAAATGAAGGTGTGATAGATACAATAGAACAATTATTACAAAGATATGTTGTCTGTACGTATGGTATAGTTGATTGTGTATGACTAGGATGTCCCAACTGCCTGACTAGGGTGCTATGAGGGCATGACTGGGGTGTTAGATGTAGACCTTATACATGTAGGTGTGATAGATACAGTAGAACAATTATTACAAAGATATGTTGTCTGTATGTATTATATAGTTGATTGTGTATGACTAGAATGTCATAAATGCCAGACTAGGGTGTTAAAAGGTCATGACGTGTGTGTTAGATAGGACATTATATATAAAGGTGTGATAGATACAATTGAGCATTTATTATAAAGATATGATGTCTGTACGTATTATAAAGTTGATTGTGTATGACTAGGATGTCACAAATGCCAGACTAGGGTGTTACAAGGGCATGACATGGGTGTTAGATAGGACATTATATATAAACGGGTGATAGATACAATAGAACATTTATTACAAAGATATCATGTCTGTACGTATTATAAAGTTGATTGTGTATGACTAGGATGTCACAAATGCCAGACTAGGGTGTTACAAGGGCTTGACTAAGGTATTAGATGAAGACATTAAAAATGAAGGTGTGATAGATACAATAGAACAATTATTACAAAGATATGATGTCTGTATGTATTGTATAGTTCATTGTGTATGACTAGGATGTCCCAAATGCCTAACTAGGGTGCTATGAGGGCATGACTGGGGTGTTAGATGTAGACCTTATACATGTAGGTGTGATAGATACAGTAGAACAATTATTACAAAGATATGATGTCTGCATGTATTATAAAGTTGATTGTGTATGGCTAGGATGTCACAAATGCCAGACAAGGGTGTTACAAGGGCATGACTTGGGTGTTAGATGAAGACATTATAAATGAAGGTGTGATAGATACAATAGAACAATTATTACAAAGATATGTTGTCTGGACGTATGGTATAGTTGATTGTGTATGACTAGGATGTCACAAATGCCAGACTAGGGTGTTAATAGGGCATGACATGAGTGTTAGATAGGACATTATATATAAAGGTGTGATAGATACAATAGAGCATTTATTATAAAGATATGAGGTCTGTACGTATTATAAAGTTGATTGTCTAGACTAGGATGTCACAAATGCCAGACTAGGGTGTTACAAGGGCATCACTGGGGTGTTAAATGAAGACATTAAAAATGTAGGTGTGATAGATACAATAGAACAATTATTACAAAGATATGATGTCTGTATGTATTGTATAGTTCATTGTGTATGACTAGGATGTCCCAAATGCCTAACTAGGGTGCTATGAGGGCATGACTAGGGTGTTAGATGTAGACATTATACATGTAGGTGTGATAGATACAGTAGAACAATTGTTACAAAGATATGATGTCTGTATGTATTATAAAGTTGATTGTGTATGGCTAGGATGTCACAAATGCCAGACAAGGGTGTTACAAGGGCATGACTGGGGTGTTAGATGAAGACATTATAAATGAAGGTGTGATAGATACAATAGAACAATTATTACAAAGATATGTTGTCTGTACGTATGGTATAGTTGATTGTGTATGACTAGGATGTCCCAACTGCCTGACTAGGGTGCTATGAGGGCATGACTGGGGTGTTAGATGTAGACCTTATACATGTAGGTGTGATAGATACAGTAGAACAATTATTACAAAGATATGTTGTCTGTATGTATTATATAGTTGATTGTGTATGACTAGAATGTCATAAATGCCAGACTAGGGTGTTACAAGGTCATGACGTGTGTGTTAGATAGGACATTATATATAAAGGTGTGATAGATACAATTGAGCATTCATTATAAAGATATGATGTCTGTACGTATTATAAAGTTGATTGTGTATGACTAGGATGTCACAAATGCCAGACTAGGGTGTTACAAGGGCATGACATGGGTGTTAGATAGGACATTATATATAAACGGGTGATAGATACAATAGAACATTTATTACAAAGATATCATGTCTGTACGTATTATAAAGTTGATTGTGTATGACTAGGATGTCACAAATGCCAGACTAGGGTGTTACAAGGGCTTGACTAAGGTATTTGATGAAGACATTAAAAATGAAGGTGTGATAGATACAATAGAACAATTATTACAAAGATATGATGTCTGTATGTATTGTATAGTTCATTGTGTATGAATAGGATGTCCCAAATGCCTAACTAGGGTGCTATGAGGGCATGACTGGGGTGTTAGATGTAGACCTTATACATGTAGGTGTGATAGATACAGTAGAACAATTGTTACAAAGATATGATGTCTGTATGTATTATATAGTTGATTGTGTATGACTAGAATGTCATAAATGCCTGACTAGAGTGTTACAAGGGCATGACATGGGTGTTAGATAGGACATTATATATAAAGGTGTGATAGATACAATAGAGCATTTTTTATAAAGATATGATGTCTGTACGTATTATAAAGTTGATTGTGTATGACTAGGATGTCACAAATGCCAGACTAGGGTGTTACAAGGGCATGACATGGGTGTTAGATAGGACATTATATATAAACGGGTGATAGATACAATAGAACATTTATTACAAAGATATCATGTCTGTACGTATTATAAAGTTGATTGTGTATGACTAGGATGTCACAAATGCCAGACTAGGGTGTTACAAGGGCTTGACTGGGATGTTAGATGAAGACATTAAAAAAGAAGGTGTGATAGATACAATAGAACAATTATTACAAAGATATGATGTATGTGCGTATGGTATAGTTGATTGTGTATGACTAGGATGTCCCAACTGCCTGACTAGGGTGCTATGAGGGCATGACTGGGGTGTCAGATGTTAACCTTATACATGTAGGTGTGATAGATACAGTAGAACAATTTTTACAAAGATATGTTGTCTGTATGTATTATATAGTTGATTGTGTATGACTAGGATGTCCCAACTGCCTGACTAGGGTGCTATGAGGGCATGAATGGGGTGTTAGATGCAGATCTTATACATGTAGGTGTGATAGATACAGTAGAGCAATTATTACAAAGATATGTTGTCTGTATGTATTATATAGTTGATTGTGTATGACTAGAATGTCATAAATGCCTGACTAGGGTGTTACAAGGGCATGACATGGGTGTTAGATAGGACATTATATATAAAGGTGTGATAGATACAATATTTTTAGATTATTCTATTTTTAGAACAACCAATACATTTATAAATTCCGTATAAGTCATCATTTCACCAAAGTAGGCACGGGGTTTAAGTATGCATTTCGCTGCATACATAAACTTTAACGATATATTTTTCTATGAAAAAAACTTATTTGTTCATTAAATTATGGTATTATCCTTAAAGGCTTTTACATTATCTTTCAGATGCACCAAAAATTAGCTCAATTGCGTTAATTTTTGTAAAATGCTGACACTTTGAAATTTGAAGATGTATATATGATGACCTATGCGCTTGCTTTAAACATATAACTTAAGAGTGCACAGTCTTTAATCATATATAATATATCTCAATTAAAGTGATATATATATTGCTTTTTATTTATGAAATAGATAAAGTGTAAAATACCTTTATTTTTGGTTAAATTATATAAAGCAACTTTCTTAGTTAAAAAAGATATATTTAATAAACCGATATATACGACTCGTTAAAAGGTCTTTTTTTCTAGCAATGAATCTCAATGTGTCATTTTCATCGTAGAGGCCTTGGATAACTTTAACATGTGCTTTTCAATAGAGTTCTTATATATATATTTAACTACTAGTATGCTGTATTCATTGTTGTAATGCACTGAAATATGGGCCTTTCCAAATTATTGTTATTGTGTTTGTGCCAATAAAATATTTGTATATTTGTATTTGTATATAAATAGGTGCTTTATTAAGCGTAAAACACGATAAACCACCATAAAAGCCTAGAAAAACCAACATAAAGGCAACTACCCATAAGAGTAAAAATCTTCCCCCAGCACCACCCAGGCATTTGTGTATATTACAGGTATAGCCCAAACAAATGCTTATAGTGTCTTTTACATGCCTGAATCTTTATTTATAATACAAAAATATGTGGACGTAGGCCAAATTTTTTTTAATCGACCCTACCCTCAATTTGGATAGCCAGACGCCAATATTGACCATACCAACCCCGGATCTTTTCACCCTAGTGACCAAACTGACCATATTATTGGTCTATACAAGGTGTCATTTTCATCATAAAGGCCTTGGCTAACATTAACATGTGTTTTCCAACATAAATAGGTGCTTCATTAAGCGGAAAACACGATAAATCATCATAAAAGCCTAGAAAACCAACATAAAGGCAACTACCCATAAGAGTGAACATCTTCCCCCAGCACCGCCCAGGCATACCATTGGTTATTTCGTGGCAGCCAGTTTTTATTATTGTCAGTGGAGGATGCCGGAGTGCCCAGAGAAAACCACCGACCTTTGATAGGAAAACTGACAATCCTAATCAATTAAGTAGGAAAGGTCCAGTGCCAAGTATTTCACGTATGATCAGGACGAAAGAGTACAATAGGTATATATCTGCATTGAAGGTCGGGATAATAGCATTATAACTGGGTACCTACCCCGGGTATCTACGGACACCCAATAAGTTGTTTCAGAGGTTATTCAAAATACACAGATTTGTATGGTAATCTCAAAGCATTAGGCATTAGATTTCACGTCTCCTAGCTTTCTGAATTCAATCATCACACACAGTCAAATTGACCACCCGCTCTAGCAATGGTTTGACTGCCGGTAAAAAACGGAAATTGTCACATTTCTATACCTCACTCACCATTGCAGTTTAAATTTGTTTACGAACAACATATACAAAAAGCGAATCTATAGCATGTAGCCATATGCGATCATGTCTTTTCAAAGGACACGGTAGATAAAAAGGCAGCAAAAATCATTGATGTATAGGGTATATAACTGGTAATCACAACATCAGATCACAACAAAGGTAGGCAGAGATCAGACATTGATGTATAGGGTATATAACTGGTAAATCACAATATCAGATCACACAAAGGTATTGAAACATGTTAAAACAAATTGTAATTTAAATAAAAGGTGGAAACTAAATATTGGAATTTCACCAAGGTACAGTGTTTCGATATATTTTTTTCTTCTTCATTGATTATATTTATTAATCAATTCATTAGTACCCTTTTAGCTCTACGTTACTTGTGACGTCATTCCTGGCTTTGTTGTGAGTATATCAGCACTGTTTCAATTCTTTATCTTCCCATACAAATTATTGTGGTAAGAAAAGTTAAAAAGGATAAAAACGTGTTTGAAAACGTACTATTTGTTTTATATCCAGAGGAGCAGATCAGTGGCAAACATTTCACCAGGAATTGTAATAAGAAGGAACATCAAGACTTCTATCAGCCTATTTTCAGGCTTTTCAGAAGAAGAGGCAAAAGACTTGGCTGAAGATTTCAGCAACATTGTTGAAAAAAGCGATGTCTTTACTAGGCTTAGTAAAATTTCCTCATCAAAAAGAGAAGCTAATGAAGTTCGGTAAGCTATTAAATTTTACAAGCCCCTCCTCTTTGGTAATAATTCTAGATAAAAAAAAGTTGTAAACTGCATAAAGTATGCAATGAAAATAGTTAAAAGCTGCCAAGAAAATAAAGGTTGTGTATTTTTGAGTATGATGAAGGAATAACCATTTGCTTTTCAGAGGTCAAGGTTATTTTGGAAATTTTTATGATATATTTGTTTGGCAATAACTTGAATCAAATAACTGTGGAAAGATAGGATGAACATTCATAACTAATCCGACAAATTTCAGATTAAATCAGGATATGGTAATAAAAAAACATAATAAAGTGAAAAATGATCATATTTAACTTAACCACAACCAAAATATATTCTCTACAATTATTATATAACAGAAATTTAAATCAATTAAAAACAACATAATTGTGTGAAAAAAGGAAATTTTAGGCAACAAGACTGACTTATAATTTCCCTTCCATCTTTATTCTACTTAATCGTTAGTTTTCTATTTGTTGTTGATTACTTGTTGCATTTGAATTGCAATATGCAATACTGTACTCAAATATGCATGTATACTATTACAAAAGGAGTGATTACTTTAATTCAAAATCCATGACCCAAATATTTTTACAGTTCAGATTCACACCCCCTACTTGCTATTTGAGGTATAAAACATGAAGAAACAAATTTGGAAAGGGTATAAAAATATAGCAAGTAACACACTGTTCACACTACATGCACCATAGGTACTATATTCGTAGACAATGAAAATCAATGGACGATAAATGTGTCCCCTGACCAAAATTGACTGAGGTTACCTCTGGTCACCTTACACCGCTCTTCATATGTTGACTTAGGTTACCTCTGCTCACCTTGGACACATATTGACCATGTTTACCTCTGGTCCAGTTACAATGATGCTCTGATCACATAACAAACTCATTTAATTTGGTTACCTCTGGTCACCTTGTACATATATTCACTATGTTGACCTCTGGTCACCTTATATTAATGCTCACATAACACAATCATTCACTTTGGTTACTTCTGGTCACCAAACACATATATTGACGATGGATACCTCTGGTCGCCCTAAACCGCTATTCATATATTAACTTCGGTTAATGTTTGTAGATAAGAATGGTCAGTACTTGTGGTACAGTTAATGTGTACGTCAAGAAGACAAAGCATTTTCAAAGTTTTAATGGTTGCATACATTAGTACTCACGAGGGTTGGATGTTTGAAGATCATATTGGTCAACACTTGAGGGACCAATGTAACTTACATACGCCCAATTCTGATGTACTCTGATGGATGTAACATAGGAGGGTGTAATACGCATAATACCATAGGTACTCTGATGGATGTAACAAAGGAGGGTGTAATACATATAATACCATAGGTACTCTGATGGATGTAACATAGGAGAGTGTAATACGCATAATACCATAGGTACTCTGATGGATGTAAAATATGAGAGTGTAATACGCATAATACCATAGGTACTCTGATGGATGTAACATAGGAGAGTGTAATACGCATAATACCATAGGTACTCTGATGGATGTAACATAGGAGAGTGTAATACGCATAATACCATAGGTACTCTGATGGATGTAACATAGGAGAGTGTAGTATGCATAATACCATAGGTACTCTGATGGATGTAACATAGGAGAGTGTAGTACACATAATACCATAGGTACTCTGATCGATGTAACATAGGAGAGTGTAATATACATAATACCATAGGCACTCTGATGGATGTAACATAGGAGGGTATACTACACATAATACCAAAGGTACTTTGATGGATGTAACATAGGAGGGTGTAATACACATAGGAGAGTGTAATACGCATAATACCATAGGTACTCTGATGGATGTAACATAGGAGAGTGTAGTACACATAATACCATAGGTACTCTGATGGATGTAACATAGGAGAGTGTAATATACATAATACCATAGGTACTCTGATGGATGTAACATAGGAGGGTATACTACACATAATACCAAAGGTACTTTGATGGATGTAACATAGGAGGGTGTAATACACATAATACCATATGTACTCTGATGGATGTAACATAGGAGGGTGTAATACACATAATACCATAGGTACTCTGATGGATGTAACATAGGAGAGTGTAATACACATAATACCATAGGTACTCTGATGAATGTAACATAGGAGGGTGTAATACACATAATACCAAAGGTTCTCTGATGGATGTAACATAGGAGGGTGCAATACACATAATACCATAGGTACTCTGATGGATGTAACATAAGAGGGTGTAATACGCATAATACCATAAGAACTTTGATGGATATAACATAGGAGGGTGTAATACACATTATACCATAGGTACTGTGATGGATGTAACATAGGAGGGAATCTCAAAAGATTGACACAATGGAGAAGCCAGTTAAAAGTTACATGTATGACAAAGGTTGTGCTATCAGTGGTGTTGTTTCATTTATCAGCGCTAATCCGTATATGGCGTATCCAGAAATTTTCATAAGTGGGGGCCCACTGACTGACCTAAGAGGGGGCCCGCTCTAGTCACGCTTCAGTGATTCCCTATATAAGCAACCAATTTTTTCCCAAAAAGGGGGGGGGGGCCGGGCCCCCTGCCCCCCCCTAAATCCGCCTCTGAAATTGAATAATTTGTGTCCGATTCCGAAAACCCGAATATAAAGAAACGAAATGTTGAGTTATATCCAGGAGGAATAGTTTAAAAGGAAGGATGACAAGTTATAGAAATTA
This sequence comes from Mytilus galloprovincialis, assembly GCA_037788925.1. Classification (NCBI taxonomy): domain Eukaryota; kingdom Metazoa; phylum Mollusca; class Bivalvia; order Mytilida; family Mytilidae; genus Mytilus; species Mytilus galloprovincialis. The sequence goes on from CM075336.1 coordinate 54,952,279, forward strand.
AGGTTGAGACAGAACAACAAAAATTACCATTATATTTATATATTTGAATAAAAAAAAATAATCAGTGTCGAAATTTTAGTGAGGCAATTTCCTCACTTGCCTCAAGGGTAGCTACGGCCTTGCGGTAATATAGTGCATTTGTTCTTTGTCACAAATTACTCCATATAGTGAATATAGTTTATTCATATTTTATTATGGGGCCGCATCGACTTGGGGCCGGATCGACGTGGGCCGGATCGACTTGGGCCGGATCGACTTATAATAACAATCTGTGAACTTTATATCGTGTGAGACAATAGTTTAGACAAAGGAACGTTTAGTGATATATTTGATTCTTTTTCCGAACACCACCACCAATCTTTTCATTTGGTAACCTTATACCTGTTTACGACAGGGTGCTCCGAAGTCAACGGAGGAATTTACCAGCACAACAACAACAACAATAATGGCTGTTGACAATTATCACTCACTTATTTAAAGTTTATTTTAGATTTTAGCAAGTGTATATATATTCACGGAGTGTGTACATACTTAAAGACTTTTATCCATATTACCCTCAAAAGAGGGGTGTTCCTAACATAGGAAGCTCATACGAAGAAAAGAAGGTAAATCAATAGAAAGTAGAATTGCGTATTTTTGGATTATTCTATTTTTAGAAAAACCAATACACAGAAAAGCACTATTTATAAATGTTGTTTCTTGGTACCTAAATAATAGGAAATTGGATCGGGAAACAAACGTGAAATTATCGCAATTAGTGAAGAAATTGATCACTACTTCGAAGTGTTATAAATATCTACACAGCAGTGAACATTTTAAATTTACTAGTTAATAAATTTTATCAAGTTAAAACTGAAGAATATCCTCATCTCATGGGCTTTTCGTGCTATTAATTTTTTGTGACATCACAATTTTAATTGAGAAAGCAAGCATAGTACATATTCATGCATATATGAAGTACGAAAACATTGATCTGATCATATGTGGGGAAGAATATTTAAAACTCTTTAAAACTACCTGTCAATTAACAACATTCAATCGTAAAAAAGAAACCCAGAATATATGCAGGCTTTAGAAAAAAGAAGACTATAGATGTAAGGGGACGGGTTTAAATAACATGTACATTATGTAGAAATGAGACAATTCTATACAGGAGACCAGATGACCCAGAAATAATAACTATAGGTCACCCCGTAAGCGTTTAACAATGAGCAAAGCCCATACCGCTTAGTCAGTTATAAAATATAAATGTACATGCAAATATTATTATAATATAGCCGTCTAGGGTTTTAAAACGCGTATCACATGTTTAGAATAAGATTGTTCAATTACGAAATTATGCTTCTTTTAATAATTTAATTGAGTTGTAAAAGTGTTGACTGAAGCACAACTTGTACGAAGCGGTTCGTTCGAAAAATATGCACACGATCAACAATATAAAATCCCCCTTCCCTTTTACCACCAAAAAAAAAAAAATACAAAAAGAGGCATTCATTTCTTATAATTATATTTCTATGCTAATAAAACAACACAAAAAGTTTGAACAAGTTTTTCTTTTATATACCAGTGCACTTTTTTTGCAGCACGTGTCAACTCCAATTTAACATATAATTTTGATATTCCTTAATATGTATTTTTAATTTCAGACAAACTACTCGTAATTTCTTGAAAGTTTTTGATTACATTTAATTTTTTTCTACAAATATAACTTCCTTGCCAACAGAACTGCCGTTTTGTTTGTTTATTAACAAAGGACTTCCGAAAAGAAATGTTATTCTTATCCTTAATATATACGCTGACTTTAACGACCTTATACTTGTTTAAATACAAAATCAAGAGATGTTCCGGTGATTGCGACTTAAGTAGCAATTTAACAATATTTTTTTTTAAAAATTGTATAAGAAGGCACAAAATTTAAAGTAGGCACGTATACATTTTGGAGGCCGAGTTTACACATTTCCCGATTTTTTATTGAGTTTAAAGTAACATATTTATCTTAAATTGTTATAAAAAACATATTGTACGTCCAAACAATATTAATATAACATCAAGATTTTCGATAATAACTGATTTCTTAAATTCTTTGAAAATGCTGAATCATGCTTACTTTAGTAGCTGTTTTAACGCATCGGGACTTTGGTAGCAATTAGTTAGTATATATATATATATATATATATATGTGTGTGTGTGCGTTTGGGAGGGTTGTGAATGATGGAAACGGGGGCTTTAATTGGAATCAATAAAGTATGCGTATTCGTAATCTTTTAAACAACTCCATTTGAAGGGATGATTATGAAAAATGATTTTTTGCAGTGATATAATTAACATGGTTGACGAAGCTTTTTTGGCATAATTTGCCGCACATAATATTTTTCCTTAACATTCAACTGTTTATACCAAGGGGAGACATTCGGATATGTTTTCAGTTATGATATGATTAAAAAGAGTTAGAAATTAAATGTTCCAGTACAAATTATTTTGAAAATCTTAGGTGCTACTAGTCATCTTGTATTGTCTACTTCACCATTATTATTCGACAGCATTTTACTTTAACACTACAGTAATGATAAAAGTGCATGTCTCAAAATCGCAATACAGAGATCAACTTTGATATGAAACAAGCTGAATTGACATGTTATCAATTTATAGATGTTATAAATAAGTCAAAATGGACTAACTTATAGAAGGATTAATTGATTGTTGGTTGCTTAATTTTCACTCACTTATGTTATTATCAATATTCTGTCTTGCAGCTGGTTAATATGTTCAAACAATAGCATATTGACCAATGCATCTATCTATATTTCGAATGATGTACTAAAATTTAAATTTTCAACACCACCCAAACTTCCCGCTCATAATTTCTAGCAAACCAGATGGCAGAACCAAACCATCCAATACCATTTTCTTTAGCAATAGGCAACACATAGTTATGAGACGATAGCAATTATGCTATTGCCAAATAAATTAGGTACCATCGAAGAATTTTTAAAACGAGTAAAATTGCGAATTGATGTCAATATTGGTCAATAAGAGAGTGATAATAATAATAGCAAAAACAACATTTAAAATGTTTTTTTTAGATGCAAATAAATTATGTTTTGATAAAATAACTTTCGTGAAAAGAGTTGTTGAAAGAAATAGAGATAAAGAAAAGGTTCGTGCAAATAATTTTAACATATTTCACTCCTAACGTTACCTATAATTTGGCCACCTTTTTTTCTAAATCTTGCATCTGCATCTGAAAGTTACAAATCTGTAGGTATCCAACGCAATCTTTCGGATTCGTTTGTTTAAATAAGTTTCAAATTTGTATAAATAGGTCATATAGTACATGTTCCTTGTTTAGTATTACGCTAGTCTTCCGAAATTTATTTGATATCGCACAGATAACCATCATGACGTTACGGCAGCAGCACAAGGAATCTTGACAAATTAAGGAAACGGACAATTTTGTAAAATGAACATTTGGTCGGTATTTTGAAAACAACCAAATCCAAGTCGGGACATAAACACTTCCTATGCATCATTATTATGTTTTGTTCGAAAAACATTGTTAGTACATAAAAAGTCAAATCACAAAAATACTGATGTCCGAAGAAATTGAAAACGGAAGGTCCCTAATCCAATGGCAAAATTAAAAGTTCAAACACACCAAGCGAATGGATAACAATTGTCCTATTCCGGAATTGGTATCGTTATTTTCGTATGTAAATCTGATTTTATAGCTAGCTACACCTCTAACTTGTATGGCACCCGCATCAAATTCCATTTAACAACACATGTTATTCGGCATTTTGCATTGGCTGACAACTAATATCTCAACAAACTTTAAGGAAATGAGTCTCATCATATTGATATAAATTGGCGGTGATGATGCATATATTGTAATTGGCAGGAGTGTTTACAATATGTAATTGTTTATGTCAAACCGCAGATTGATGATTCTCTTTAAATTGTTAATTATTTTTTTATTGTTCAATTAATAAGTGCATATCGTTCGTGAACGATTAAGATTTCAAACTGTGTACAACCGCCGTTTCCTTCATTTAAAGGAATTTGTATTATTCAACAGAATTAAGGAACATCGGTAAAATACTACAGCCTTAATTTTTTAAATATGCACGTGAAAATTTTCAAAACTAGATCGAAACGTTGAATGTATTAGACTAGTATAAAAATCAACTGTTGGAGTTCATAATTCAAAAAAGTTACAGAACAAAGTCTACATATTGGTCTGAGGGCAGGATATATCTTAATAAGCGGTATAATATGTCAAGTTGTTAAGTGATATAGATTTCCTGTTTTATTTTTTTTTGTTTTTTTTTCATTGTTAAATGTAATCATAATTTTCATTTTGAATAACGTATTGTCATGAGAAAGGAAGTGTTTATTTTGATAAAATGACGATAGTTACTTTACTTACCTATCTGATGTTTGTTAAATCGTGCTCTAGTGCTTCTTCTGAAGGAAAATGCATCCGAACACTAAGGTATGAATGTTATTTTATCAAAGTATTTCAATTTGTGTTTCAACAATTTTTCTAACATTGATATGCTTTCCATACAATTGTTCGTGTGCGTTACTTTTAAAGATTAGAAATAAAACGAAAATACCATTTCATAAATAGATTGGTCTAAAGCGACAACATTGATTGCAAATAAATTAAATGCATTGATGTTTTACTACCGAAACATCGATATGACTTAAAGTGAGCTAGAAATAAAAGCAAAGTTCGTCTTAGTTTATTCTAATCTGAGGTAGTTGCGACACTCAAACTGGAATCGTCATCATAAATTAAGTGTTTTCTCAATTTTTTTATATTTTGTTTTTTTGTGAATAAGAAGATGTGTGATTGCCAATCATACACATGATTAGAAAAGACAAAATTATGTAGCAGTAAAGAAATTTTGGTGACTATGTACTATTGACTGGTTGTCAATGAGCAACGCCTAAATTGTATAGACAGCTATTTTAGGTCCAGGTATGTCATGAGTAAACAATTTGAATGAGAAATCCAAACTCCTGAAATATGTACAAAACAACAAATGATAAATTAATGGTATTTCTAACAAACAACATGCTCTGAATTACACATGTGGAGCAGGATCTGCTTACCTGCTGGAGCACTTGAGATCATCTCCAGTTTTTGAATCTTCCTCGAAGTTCAGTATTTTTGTGATTTTACTTTTCGTGTACCATTATTTGTCTGTTTGTTTTGAACTTTTTCAGCCATAGTGTTGTCAGTCTTTTTCCGATCCGTGACTGCCCTCTGGTATCTTTCGCCAATCTTTAACAAGCTTTTGATTTGGACAGATACATGTATAGTATGTCGGATTTAGACTTTTGCGAACGCCAAACAATTCCTGAAATTAATGAAACAATTTAAAATATGAATAAACTATACTCTCATTTGAAATTGGCTAAACTCTTCTTTTGATACAGAGCAATAAGGACACATACTATTGCTTTAATTGTAGTTTGACAAAACTCTCAGTTATTTAAAGCTAATTTAAAGCCAATAACAACCAAAAAAAGGTATGTATCCTAGAGAAAAATCCATCAGCATGATCATTAAACCTCTAATCGCTTTGTTATTTTATTTCATTTCTGAGCGTGTATGTGTGATTGATTGATTGATTGTTGTTTGCTTAACGTCCAGTGGCAAATATTTCATGCATGTTCAGGACGAGAACAAGTTAACAATAAATGCAATAGGAAGGTCTTGTCATAATATATGCCAGATGATGGTCGGGGAAATTTGGACAGCCACTTGTAAATAAGAGTACATTGGACAGGAACAGAAATTTTGACTTGCAATAGGCCACCTACGGACCCCTCAAAAAGTTGTTGCAAGGGTTCTTAACATGCAAAGAGCGTGGCACTCTCTTTACAAGAGGCATCGGATTTAACGTCCCCATTTTGACCGGACGTAACTGCGAACTTGATATATCCCGCACCGCCAAACGGACGCCCCACTTCGGCAAGCGTTTTACTGCCGGTCGGGAGAAGACCCAGTGACCATATTTCGTTTCCCCAATCACCCTTGGGGACGTGTATGTGTGTGTATGCCTTGTAAGTAATTGAATTATCCATGCAATAAAACATTCATAGATTAGAAATATCGCGGCTGACCCGTTCTATGGAGTTGTCTTTTATGTGTTTTTCTTAACAATAAGTTCTATAATACACGTACGGTGTGTTTGGCATCGATGTTACATGAAATCTCATTTACATATATAAATGTATATGTTTTACTCAAATTTAGAGGGGTGGCTCATTATAAGAAATTGGTGGTTATCACTGAGGATAGGTGAATACATGCCGATTGATCCAAATAACATTTCAACTAATGAGATTTTATCCATGATATTATTCAATGATATTTTAAAAGTGAATGGATACTGTTTTTTATTTATTATTTCTTTAGTAACGGAGAAACCAAATGGCAATGCTGTGATAATAAAGAAGAGAAAAATGGAATATGCATTGGTGAGATTCTCGTTATAATAAGTCGGTATGCTATGGAAACTTCCATCCCTCAAATGGCATTTCATCTGCTACCTGATAATCTAAAGAAGTTTGTTAAAAGACTTTACTACTATCTAAACTGTATAGATTGCATTAGTGTTAAATTAGTTTTACATTATCTTTATACCTCAATACACGACGACATATATAATATGTTTGTAAAGAAATGTTATAATAACTTGTATACATAAAGAATGAAAAAAACACGATACACAAAGGGGAGAAAATGTATTCAGTACTAAAAATAGAATGAACAAATTCATAATAACGTAACAAAGAACGTCATATTGATAAAATGTGAGTGGGTATGAAAACCAAATCATGAAAATCCTATTAGTGTAGTACCACCTTATATTTTTCCCTATTAGTCTCTGTTAAATTTTCACTTCTCAAAAAATTGTGCAGAATTTATTGTCGTTTCAAATAAAGTAATACTTTGCATGAGTAAAGTGTTAACCTGGCCAGTACTATAGGGAAAATATCACATAACTATGCATAGCATATAAGAAAATAACCAGCACTATAAGATAACCAATAAAATTTACCCCTTAACATGTGCACAAGCTTCAGTAACCATGTAACCTCAATTTTCCAAAATATTCTATTGAAACCCCAAATGGTGCACTGAAATACCTAAGATATATTTTTATGACCAGAAATGTGTTACTGCACTGAACTCTAGGATAAATTACCTACAATTGTCAAATTCAAGGGAATATTTTTTCGACCTATTTCCGTATGCAACCGGGTTTGACGTACTATGATTTTGTGGTATTACACCTATAAAATCTTAGAGAAAACTCACTCTACCAAAATAAAACCACCTACCATAATGCTAAAATCAGTCAAAGAAAGTCTGTCCATCTACAGAATGACATCAAACATAAACAACTTATATCTTTTGTAAACTGTTATTTTTAACTCTATTACTATTTACTGTTGCTGTCTTATATGATTTATTTCCATTGACGACACCCCTTCCGTTTTGCCTTTGATATTTGATTACCTTTTTGTTCATTAATATGATAAGAAGTATGAATAAAATTAGGGGAGCGCACAAAAAAATTGTTTTCAAAAGACCAAAAATTCTAAAAACTTTCGTTTATGTCATAAGTATTAATTCATATAGCAAACCAGTGACATGAGACTTCGCGAGAAGAGTCTTTTTCTTTGTCTTTCTTTGTTTTTTTATAATTGCTACTTCGGATCTGCAAATTCAGAAAATCCGATTTCCTATAGGAAGTCTCTTTTCTGTGCTTCTTTTACAATAAATGTTCTGAGAAAGTTATATCCTAGAATGAATTGTTGATATGGACTTCTATTCTACTCAAAAATCAAAACAAAGGGCTGTGTGGCATATATTTAACATTTTTATACTCCGAACTTCTAAGCTTTTAAACTTATGCTAACATTATGTACTACCCCTCACCCTTCACTTTGAGTCTTCCTCAAAATTCAATCTCACAGTTATCCATATGTATTTATACTTGTAACTTTCTACATTTTAGTCTCTGTGAGATGAAACATAGAGATCATATCTGGGAACCAGTACGTAAAGTAAACAAAAAATTTATGAAAAGCGTATAATTCCTAAACAGAGGCGTGGTTTATGAAATATCTGTACTTATAAAGTAAAATTTTTAGATGTCCAGAGGGAGATAAATCGTAAACTGATAACAATTTGATATGATCTATTTCCAAACGAGATTAGTTGGTAAATTGCCCTATGGTAGGCAGCAATCAACAGTGCAATCAAAACAATTAACAATGAAATGTTCAACCATACCGAAGTAAAACATTAATTAAATGGTTTAAAACGAATCAACATTATATTACAATTTCACAATATTAAACATAGATCATTCATGTACAAAAATGATAATTTGCAGATTGCTTTGACGGTTTTGTTTCGGAAGCAGGAGAACCTTGTCACCCATGTATTGAAGGAATGTATGGACGTAAATGTGCAGATACGTGTGATTGTGAAGTCTATCAGTGGTATAAATGTATTTCATATTTAATTAAATAGTTTATCATATCAATAAGAATTCTGAAGTTCAAAAACCGTATCAATATATTATAAGTTATTTAAAAGAATCTAGTTGAAAAAATTATCTGACATAGATCCCAATCGGAAATATACTTTCTTAAGCAATTTTATCATATATCAAACTTAACATGTGGGTATGACCCTTGAAGTATCAATTTAATACCAAATCATTAATTTAAAATTAGAAAATCAAAACAAACGATATTTGTGTTACATCTTAATCAACTGTGTCTTATATCGAAAATAAAAAATAAAATAGAAACAAGAAGGGCATTACACTATATTAATCACTGTGTAAGATTACATGTTATTACAAGCCAAAGTATAAAAAAAAATATGAGCTGAAATCCCAGTCAAAAATGTTATGACGCCTTAATCTGATATTAAACATGCTTCACTAATGGACAACCATATTTGGAACGTCCAATATGGGGGAGGGGTCGAGGGATCTATCAACTCTATCTCATTATTTGTTGACCCAGGGAATAACCAACTACAATAGGTCATTAAAAAAGTCAATGTTTGTTGTCGATAGATTGGACAACTAAAAGTAAAAAATTACTACAAAAATATAAAAAAATACTTAGCAAGACCTGCCATTACTGGAAGCCATCTACAGACACTAAGCCTACATAATTATATACAATTCGAAACGGTGATTCTAAGTTATGTATGATGTGGAACACAACACTCAACATGATGGTTTTGACGTCCGTTAAACTTTCCATTGAGGGACGTAAACTATAACCATATTGAACACTCTTATAAATAGCTACCGTGCAGACAGCAACTCTTTGTCAAGGAAATGATGATAGAATACATTAGCTCTTTTATCATGTTTATATGGTTTTAACTGGGGAAAATGTCCTTCACATGCAGGCTCTAGTGGAATGTGCTTAATTGTAATAAAAAAAAGTTGAAGTCTTGCTCATATGGCATGTGTAAATAAAAGAAAAAATTGCCAAGAATAGGAACATAGTTTGTTCCACTGAAAATGGGATAGTGTGTAGAAATACAAAGATTTTCGCACATGTAAATATCTTGTCATAATCATACATGCAAAATTAGTGTATATAAAAGAGAAAATTGTGAATTTCAATTACAAGTTTTATAACTCAAACTGACGTTTTCAGTTTTATGTTTCAGGTGCGATCACATTCAAGGATGTGTAAATTACACCAGCCATGAAATTGTTTCAACAATGTTATCAGGTAAAAACGATTGCTTAATTGATATTAAGATGGCTGCAATTGTCTATTTTAGGGAAAGTAAACATATTTTACTTACATCCTACTCTCAAATTCCTTCACAAAATAACATGTACCATGTCCAAACATGTTTCAACTGAATAATTTTAGAAAATGTTCTATGTGTTTATACTGTGTGATTTTTTATTTGTATCTTTTTCAAAGATTTTTCTGAACACGTACATCATTTTGTACATTTTAGGTTTAATCATAACATTTTCTCCATAATCATTAACTTAATATGTTGTGCTACATGTATATATACATGTAAACTCATCAAACGATAAATGTTCTCGATCATCAAGTACCTTTTGTCGTTATATAAAAAAAAAAACAGTTATTACAATAATTTTCCACTATACCAACGAACCGTGGGAAATTGTAATTTTCAACATTCTAATATCCAGAAAAAAACTTTTATATGTGTCTGTCTTATGACTATATTTGTTCAAACTGCACGTATGCTAATATTACACTATTAATCCTTCCTAGGAATTTTTTTTATATATGTTCAAATTAATTTACAATATTTCCCTAAACGAGGCTCTTAAGGATTATGAACATTATGCAATTGCTATTGTTAACAGTCATTTAGGGATACATACTGGTTGAAATCATGAAAACAAATCGACATATTCATGATATTTTCAAACAATTTATTAAAACAGATTCTAGTACATACTGGAAGAGGCTTAACTCAACAACTGCATATGAACCAGGTACCAATAGATTAATAACAATAACATTTTATACTTAGACTTTTGAGAAATTTGAATAACATTAGCTTATTTCCTCTTAGAGTTTCAACAACAGTTTTATTCAATATTCAATGTGTATTCATAAGCATGCAATGCTTCTCTCAGCAAACAGCCTTATTTGTTTTTATTGTATTGCCTAATGAATAACATGTTGAAGCTGAGTTAATAAACAATTTCTAATCACAAACTGAGTTAATGAACAAATTCTTATCACACACTTACAAAACATTACAAAAAAGATAATATTATAAAACATAGGCACAACAGTGTAAAAGAAAAACAAAACAATTGGATTTTTGACTGAACACGAATAATGATGTCAGACCATCCATATAATACTTATCTCTATTGGTACTTGAGAAATTACTAATAGACAAATCGAATAATTAGGCGTTCTATACAAGTATCTGGCATAACTTGTGTTTACATGTTAAACACTTTCTAAGGTTTCATTTCTTGATTTGATGATATAGTTACAAGAAAGTTTTTGACATTCGCATTTTTTGCCACAAATTGATATCAGAATATTCTACCAAAAACTGAAACTTATCTTTATAATTTGTTGCGTATACAATTCAAAACAAATGATTATATTGTATACTTATTGACTGGGTATGAGAGGACTAGTACGTTTATTGTCCCTGAGGTGCAATTATTGTTCTGAAGCGTAGCCGAGGGCAATAGTTGTATCCGAGGGGACAATAAACTTACTGTTCCACGAATATCAAGTCAATAAGGTTTTTTTTATCATATCTAAAAAGACAACAGACAATAAATGGCGGTGATAAATCAACTATCGTAATATAAAAAGCAGAAACCCAACCATCACGTTTACTTCATACTTATTTTGAAATGATAAGGCTTCGTCTTGCACTGAAGTCAACGATAGATGAAACCTGACGTCGTTACTCCCGGGATATTTGCAAATAGTTATCAAAGGTACCAGAATTATAATTTAGTACGCCAGACGCGCGTTTCGTCTACATACGACTCATCAGTGACGCTCATATCAAAATATTTATAAAGCCAAACAAGTACAAAGTTGAAGAGCATTGTGGACCCAAAATTCCAAAAGTTTTGACAAATGCAGCTAAAGTAATCTATGCATGGGATAAGAAAATCCTTATTTTTTTCAAAAAATTCAAAGTTTTGTAAGCAGGAAATTTATAAAAATGACCACATTATTGATATTCATGTCAACATCGAAGTGTTGACTACTGGGCTGGTGATACCCTCGGGGACGAAACGTCCACCAGCAGTGGCATCGACCCAGTGGTGCAAAATCTTTTAATCCTCTAGCTGCATTGGAAATTCCGCGAAATATCATGACGATTGCAGTCAAATGGTTTCATCGAGGTCCAATAGTTGGAAACTATTGACCTGTCAAACAGTTCAATGTTTGCGATTTGAAAATATAGTCAAAATATTGTGTTTTTATTTTATATAGAAAATGAAAATTTAGGTATAATAGTGATGTATATCACATTTGTTTACAAGTTATTAAGCCAGATATAACTATTATACAGGGATTTTCCGGACTGAATTTATATATATCATGTGCATCAGTATTCTGATCCTTGTGATATGCATGATATGGTTTCAACGATGCAAACAGAAAAGGCAGAGCCAAGATATTCATGTTACTAATCGTGAAAACAAGGTATCACAAAACAAAGTGCTGGAAGTAGAAGATGACACAGTTGCAAATACGTTTGGTGTTTATGATTACATTGATGACTCTCAAGTTTTGGATATAGTGATCCCAGACATAAACTCCGTAGAAATGGCTGACACAGCGTCTCATTATTCAAGAGATTCCAAATCCGATAGTGATGAAACTACAACTTCCTTAAATGATGGATATTTAAATCCTTACCAGCCCGTTCTTTCTTCAAATGAGAGCCATGGATATACTGAAGCGACTGACTCAACAGTCGATCATCTTTTAACCTTTCGGAGCAAGACAACCGCATACATTCAAGAAACAGGAAATGTAATCATTGAGAACTTGTCGTCTTCTTTTGATCCGTCAAATCGTGACGGAATATCATCAAGGTCAAACGAAGATGGGCAGACGTCAAGTTATCTAAGCATGCAAGGATCATCCGATGGACAACAAGGCAATGCGTGATATTTGACGACGTTAACGAAGTTTTTTCTATTTGTTTAAGATTATGTAATATGTATTTTCTATATAGAAATGAAAACAATCGTTATTATCATACAAAAGAGAGAGAAAAAAACTACGACAAAATTATTTTACTATTGAATATATTTGTTACTATTTTGAGGAAATCGATGACATTGTTGAGTTTATGTGTATTTTTCAGTGAAAGATAAAAGCAAACGACAAATCAGGGTAGACATTGTGTAACTTTTTTTATGAAATGTGTATATTCCTTTCAAGCATAGTACGTGTTCACTTATTAAATTAGTTTCTAATTATTCATGTTTTTAGTTAGCGTTTTGTCCGAACACTTTATACAATATGGCTGAATACTCTTAGAACTGATTTACTACACCACAAGTTTATCTTTCCCTTGATAGTGAGAATACTGTTGTTCGAAATTTCTTCGTTTCAATTAATACCCCAGTCCCACTAGGCCACGATCGCACTACGATCTGTGAAAAAAACTGCAAATTTTGACGAGCGTAGTGCGATCGTGTAGATCGCAGTGAGATCGTAATACGGTCGTGGTAAGGTCTTGGAGATCGTGATGAGCGTGGTCAACTTTGAACATGTTCAAAACAAGCGTGGTGCGGTCGTGGCGAAATCAGGTCGTAGTAGAAGCGTAGTGAGGGCGCAGTAAGGTCGTGGTAAGATCGCAAAGGTCGCTGTACCATCGTAGCGAGAGCGTGATTCTATTCTGGGAGACTACGCTACGATCTCACAGCGACGTTATCACGACCTCTCTACGATCGTCACGTTCTCACCGCGACCCAACTACGCTTCCACTACGACTATACCACGTTTATACCACGCTGTTCAAGACCATAGTACGATTCTAGCACGCTCATGCCGTCCTCATCACGCTCTTCGTACGACCTGTCTACGTTCGTACTACGACTATTTCGAGTTCTTGTCGTGCTCATTGTCATTGTCACATAAATGTATAAATGCGCTCCACTTTTTGTTTGAAACATCAATTTCAATTGAACCATGGAAACACAAGACCATGTACATGTAGTAATGCTTCTTCAATAAATAACTAATATATTTTATTCAATAAATAACTAATATATTTTATTCAATAAATAACTAATATATTTTATTCAATAAATAAATGTTTTAAATCCCAAAGCTAGACAAATGTACTATAACGCTTACGTTTTACCACACTTAGATTATTGTTGTTCAATATGGGGAAACTGTAATAATAAAATTAACGGTACCAATTTTCTTGCACCAGATGCGCATTTCGACAATACATGTCTCTTCAGTGATGCTCGTGGCCAAAATGTTTGAAATCCAAAGCTTAAATAAAAGATGAAGAGCTATAATCCAAAAGGTCCAAAAAGTATAGCCAAATCCGTGAAAGGAATCAGAGCTTTGCATGAGGGAGATACATTCCTTAATTTATAATAATTTCTATCATTTTGTAACAGTAAATTTTAATAACACAAAAAATCCGTATTTTCATGCCAGTACCGAAGTACTGGCTACTAGGGTGGTGATACCCTCGGGGACTAATAGTCCACCAGCAGAGGCATCGACCCAGTGGTAGTAATAAAATTAACGGTACCAATTTTCTTGCACCAGATGCGCATTTCGACAATACATGTCTCTTCAGTGATGCTCGTGGCCAAAATATTTGAAATCCAAAGCTTAAATAAAAGATGAAGAGCTATAATCCAAAAGGTCCAAAAAGTATAGCCAAATCCGTGAAAGGAATCAGAGCTTTGCATGAGGGAGATACATTCCTTAATTTATAATAATTTCTATCATTTTGTAACAGTAAATTTTAATAACACAAAAAATCCGTATTTTCATGCCAGTACCGAAGTACTGGCTACTGGGGTGGTGAGACCCTCGGGGACTAATAGTCCACCAGCAGAGGCATCGACCCAGTGGTAGTAATAAAATTAACGGTACCAATTTTCTTGCACCAGATGCGCATTTCGACAATACATGTCTCTTCAGTGATGCTCGTGGTCAAAATATTTGAAATCCAAAGCTTAAATAAAAGATGAAGAGCTATAATCCAAAAGGTCCAAAAAGTATAGCTTTAACTATATTAGCTAATAACTTTCTATTAGATAGTTTACTAAAACTGCAAAAAAGGGCAGCAAGAATAATTTTAGACGAACATGATTACACCAAACCTTCACGAGAATTATTTCACGAATGTAACATTGTGCCAATCACACAAAGAATACTTTATCACAAATCATTACTAATGTATAAGGCAAAACATGGCTTAGCTCCAGAATATATTGTATCAGCTTCTGCAAACCAAAAATATAATACAAGATTTTCATCCTCAGATAATTTTATAATTCCAAAACCAAATACAGAGTTGTATAAGTCTAGTTTCTCGTACACTGGACCAAAAGTGTGGAATGCTCTTCCTAATTCAATCAAAAAATCAAATACAGTATCAGAATTTAAATATAAATACAAATCTATGTACTTTTAACATTACCATCATATTTGTACTGTAATGCCATATCATAATTGTTTATTGTATTTTAAATTGTATATAATGTTTATTTATCATTATTATTGATGCATTGTTTAATTTTAATGTAATTATTGTTGTATTAAGAGAGCCTTATTGAAATTGGTGTAATCCAAATGAGTTACTCTTTCTAAATAAAGATATTATTATTATTATTATTATAACTCAGATACAAAATCTTAACGACCAAGCCATGATCCATTCTACCATGTTTTGCTCTTCCTCTAAGGTCAGATCTGTGTGCAATTTTCATCTTTTGTCCCTTTTCTCCAACTGATCGGCCATGCCTGACACATCTGTGTCATTCCCACTTTCGTCCATTGAAACATCTGCATTTGTATTTGATGGACCAGCAACAGCACTATGTTGTAATATAGTTTTGTTTGGTTGGTTCGACACCTCTACGGGATCAGGGTTAGTAGCAGAGGCCCCTCTGCCTCTACCTTTACCTTTACCCCTTCCGCCACGCCCACGAGTTCTGGTGGATCTTGGTGGCATGTCTGTGTTGTTTCCGTAAAATATTCTTATAAATGAGAAATAGAAGGAATGAAACAGTATTTATATGGAGTTCGGTGCTGACATTATTGTAGTAAGGTCGTGGGACGAGCGTGCTATAATCGCAGTAGAAGCGTGGTAAGATCGTGTTGCAATTTCAGAAATCGTGGTATGGTCGTAGTGAGAACGTGAAGAGCGTAGAAAGGTCTTGATAAGCGTAGTGATGTCGCAGAATAAGCGTGGTGAGAACGTAGTATAATCTTAGCGGGATCGTTGTAGAAGTGTAATGAGGACGTAGTAGCATCGTGAAAGCAACGAAAATGTACATTTTCATGCCGCTCATACAACGACCCCACCACGATCTGATTTTATTTTAGATCGTGATGAGCGTAGTGCGATCGTAGTCTAGTGGGACAGGGGCTTAAGATCTTGGTAGAAGTTGTCTCTAATGAAGGCATTTATTATTTGTCATGTTCTTAGACGATTCAGAAACTGAAAATATCAAAGGGACAATCAAACTCATTAGTCAAAAATACAAATTGTCAACTCATGAGACAAAACGGACAATATAATAATAGTATGACTTGTGGTACTTGTATGTTCTTCCATTTTTGTTTGTGATATTCTTTTATGCATGTGGTGTGACTCTGTGCTTATCACAGTTATTGTGCTTTTGTAAAACTTGTTTGTTGCTTGTCTTTCTTGATGCTTTTTCTATATGTTTTTTATGTTTCTTCGTTACATATATGACGTCGCTCTGTACTTACACATCCCGTCATTGTGTCATTGTACTATGGCAAATTTATGCCATCTTTGTGGTTCCTTGTTACATATTTGTTTGGGTTTTTTGCTGATTAAGATTATAAAACAATGTTGAATGCTGTATATTTTACATGTTTACCTATTATTTCTGTTTGTTTTGTTAACGCATCGTTGTCAATATTTTATGCGACTGTCATTCAAGTGAGAGTTTTAGCTTGCTATAAAACCAGGTTCAATACACAATTTTCTACATAAGTAAATGCCTGTACCATGTCAAGAATATGACAGTTGTTATCCATTTGTTTGATTTCTTTGAACTTTTGATTTTGACATTTGATTAGGGACTTGTAGTTTTGAATTTTCTTCGGAGTGCAGTATTTTTGTGATTTTACTTTTAAGGTACTGACATAAAAAACTGATATAGTTTTATTTGAATTGCCGTAACAATATTAATGATATCATACATTTATCTCCAAACACAAAGTTCTGAATCCTTGTCCATGTTTGGCTACGCTTTTAATCATTTTCCGATGTTAGCGCTAGACTGTCTCGAATAGAACAACATAAGAATAAACTATAAAACTTTGTTGAAAATGAAAGATATGATTTTATTATAAGTTGTTAGTGGCTTTGAACTACACACATGTAGCTGGCAGTAACTGCGAGTACTCTCAGTTCTGTACTTAGTGTCATTTTGTTGTTGGGATGTACAAGTACCTAGCGCTTCCACTTGTATTTGTCGTATATGTATTTTTATCCAACTGATGAGTTAAGCCTTTTTCAAATGATTTTTATAGTTCGTTCTTATATTGTACTGTTACACTACTGTCCCAAGGATAGGAGGTCGATGGTTGAGATCCCGCAAACATGTTTAACCCGCCACATTCTGTATGTATGTGCCTGTCCCATGCCAAGAGCCTGTAATTCAGTGTCTGTCGTTTGTTTATGTGTTACATATTTCTTTTCCGATCTTTTTAACATAAATCAGGCCGTTAGTTTTCTCGTTTGAATTGTTTTACATTATCATTTCGGTGCCTTTTATGACTGACTATGCGGTATGGGCTTTGCTCATTGTTGAAGGCCGTACGGTGACCTATAGTTGTTAACTTGTGTGATTTGGTCTCTTGTGGAGGGTTGTGTCATTGGCAATCATACTTCTTTTTGATATTAACACTTAATCATAAATTCCGTGCGTTAAAAGGCCTATTTGAAGAAAGTTCTCAACAAATGGGATCGCCACGAAGCACAAACTGAAATAATAAAAAACGAAAATAGATACAAGGTAATAATATTAGAGTTATCAAAGTTGCTCAATGCATTTTCAAAATAAAATGAGGATATATGATACATTTGCAGATCAGACAGTTATCAACCAGAGACCGATGATAAATATAAATTAACATCTATGGGTTACAGTACGGCATTCAATAATTTAATACCAAGTACCACAAACTAAGCAATAAAAGCGCTCGATTTAACAAATCAATCGAGTAAACAAATATGATATGCAGCAACAAATAACATCCAGTGAATTACAGGTTCCTGACATTGGACAGATAAAACTAATGTGATTGAAAAAAAACATGTTTGCAGGCAAATTACCTTCCCCCTTGCCAATTATAACTAATAAAGATAATGTATGCCAGTACACATCCGATGGATTAAGGGAACACGATACCGAATGACGTTACGCCACGAGTTATCGTTCCTTACGTTATCGAATAACTAGTCAATGCAGAAGGTTCTACAATCAGAAAGTGATTTAATTATAAAAATCCTTTTATTTTTGGTAACTTTGTGACATTTTGAATGGTAACTTTTCCCAAATGCAGAGAGCCGATGGATTTGTTGCAATAAGAAACGGTTATTTGACATTGATTGCTTTATCTTTTTCCGGCAATTCTTCTGCTCATTGTTAACCTTTGAAAATGTGTTACTATACTTTTTAAATATGCTGTTTCTTTGATATTTAAGCATCCGCACGATTTATCTGTTTATGTTCTTATTCATAACAGACTGACTTTTTATTCTTGGTTTATTTTTGCAATAAATTTTTAGTCATGATGCACGCCGTATCCCCATGAAATTTTGTGTTTTTAAAAGTAGAAAGTCTATAGAAATATAATTTATAATATGAAACTCAGGATGATGTGTGAAAAAAGGAGAATGGTTCAACTATTAATTCGTGTTAAAATGGTCGTCAAAAATACCGCTCGGGCAAAATGGAAATTCAACTGGATGAGAATACTGACTTAGGCGAAAAAGCACAATTCAAGCAGACGTTGAAATTCATACAGAAAAATAGTTTGTCAGAATGGAATGTAAAAAAGTTGTTTAACTTGGTTATTTTACCGAATAACTTTACCTGTGTTCAAGTGTATACGCTACCAGTCTCTGAAATTCATAAGTCTGTACAGAGTAAATCCGATATAATAGTTTCGGAAAAAATTCTAAAAAAAGTTGCTAGCTTTGAATTCGTATAAACCCAGTCTACACGGGACAGACAGCAACATCGGAGTGAGGCCTGAGAAAGTTAACGAAGGCTGAGGAATGCATAATCATGATCACTTAATTCGGCAGAATTAAAATTTAAAAAATCAGGTACCGTCACGTTACGGTCTGATTAAAGCCAGCCCCCAGTATCCACTTGCGTCTATAAACGCAAGTCGATAGTTAGGACTGGCTGTAGTCAGACTAGTTCCGTTACAAATTTTTCACTCTCGAAATTTACAAGAAAACGACTGACTAATTATTATTAGTCAAACGGCAGAAAGAGACTGAAAAAAGGCTAGATCTTGAAATCATTTAGATTTTATATTCGTGTTATTTTACGCTTGCATGGATATTCGGTGGAATTGATTTTTGTTTTATTTTTTTTAGTTGTAAATAATGTAAAAATACAAGTTTATGGACAAAAGGACCAAAAGATGATTAACAAAGTTGTCGCTTAGTGGTTTGCTTTCATAGGCGTCGGGAAAAACCCGAGGATTTCCACAGTCTTATATAAGGAGTTTTTAGAACAAGTTTACAAGAATAGATGCAGAAAAGAAGTGTTGGTATTTTTTTGTGTGGATAAATATAAAATATGTGTGTTCATTGTTGGAAAATATAAAATGTATTCGTACGAGCTTTTGAAACACGACGAAAAGCGAGACTCGCTGAGCTTTCAACTGGTTTCGTAATGAGTACAAATACATTTTTATATTTCCGACAATGTACATAATATTTATATTGTTTTCATCCTACAATTAACATCCGTCTCTTCAAACTTATTTTGTAAAAATTTAAATCATTGCCTCTTTTTTATTCAAAGAAATCGACATAGTTTAAACGCATACCGCGAAGAGGACCAAAAAAATAACAGTTACGCAAAAAAAGAAATATCTACGTTACTGCTTGCTCATTATGGAAGTAAGGTAACATGAGACTTCATTTGGAAAAGTACAAGTACAAATAAAACAAAAATGTATTTGTGTACATGTTATTTGCACAATAGTTGGTTGATTGAAGGATAAATGGGGATATGGGATATACAATTTATAAGATACATTGTAGCAACATCTGGGCATTTAACGACATCAAAACCATGGACATCATGACTAATGCTTATTAGACGGGCATCTTTTTATTTCTAATTATTAGTTTTAGTAAACGTTGGTCCCCTTAATTGGAAAGTTTTGATAAGTATATTAAGCAATTATCACAGTAACATTTCAGTCTCTTAGTACATATTTGTTTAAGTCTTTAAACTTTTATACTTCAGTCTGTAGAAAATCCAAACCATAATGAAATAAGGAGATGCGGTAAAATTGCCAATTGATCAACTTTCCACCAAAGACGAAATGACGGAAATGTTAGCTTGCTTACATTTCTACTACATTTTAGATCTCTAAATTACCATTCAACTATATGAACTGCATAATTATTCAAATATGTATTGTCACTAAATTCCTAATATAGCATGTATCATCATACATATTGTTTAACCCGTGTCTGTTTGACCGTCAATCCCGAACTAGTTATAGAGTTTATACGGCCAATTATTTAGGACTGAAGTCTTTTCGTTTCAGCTTTGAAATTATGTAGATGGTGTTACTACTAATATTAAAGGTGTACATGGTGTTACTACTAATATTAAAAGTGCGCATATTGTCCGGATTTTCTTGTTTTTTTGTTTTTTTTTGGTTGCTTAGGCATTTTGATAAAAAAAAAAATACATGCACGCGGAGTACAGACTCCGGCTTACATCTCCTAAATGTGGAATTTCAAGCTAGAACTTTTATATTTCGCAGTTTGTTTTACTTATATAAAGAATGCATATATGATCTCAAAATTTGTTTTGTAAATAATGACTATGAGCATATCTCACTCTTGGTGTTGTTCCGTTTAAAAATGCAGTTCGTTCAAAACATCAATGAATCTTTTTTGTCCCAAAGTTTGAAACCCGGATTTTTTTTCTCTTTCGATTTCGAACAGCGGTATACTACTGTTGCCTTTATTGAGTGTATCGAAATTTGCTTTCTAAACATTAAATCAACAACAATAAGGATTTGATATCCTGTTTTACTCAGATTTCTCGAGTTGCTAGCCTAATTACTAATTTTAAAGCAAATCTTTGTATCTGCGAGATAATTGCGAAGTAAATGTATTTTAAATCTGGTAACTAAATACTTAAAAAGACATGAAAGAATCATTTACCATGTTTAACAGTTACACATCAAAAAAACATTACTACTGACAGGGGCATATCGACTGAGTTTGAAAAATCACACCGTTAAAATGTTCCAATGCTACGTGGTCGTGCAAAAATTTAAAAATAGCAGTTGAAAACAAACGATCGCCTGTTTTGCCGTAATTTTTCTGTTTTCTGTTTCTGCTAAATTGAATTATGAAAAAATAGAAAAGAAAAGTATTAATGATAAAATAGATAATTTTTCATTTCCCATCGTTAACTATCCATTTTTAGATAGTGACGTTCCCTTGTCACAATCTTATGGTGTTTATATATCTCAACTTATACATTCGCTCGTGTACCTAACAACGTATTAGATTTTAGCGAGAGAAATTTATGTATTACTGAAAAATCATTACACCAGGGCTTTCGATATGACAAACTAGTCAAAACATTTACTAAATTTTATCATCGGTACAAAAACATCATTCGTAAATATAAATCAACATGCAGACATATGCATCTAGTGTATTTCATATCCAATCTTTTATGATAATATTATTTACAAAGCACAAAAATGTCAGTATTCACCTCAAAAGCTAACAAAACCTTTAAATAGACTTACTAAGAAGGGATATAGTTACGATACTGTTGCTGTAACGGTTTATTTTTTCTCCTGGGGATAATTTGTCTCAATATTTTTTTTTTCCAGACATGGTATTTCACAGGTATATTTTATCCAGCGGAGTGAAATTCTATCTGTCTAATGCGGGTAGTATTTACAAGTATATATTTTCCGTTCAATATTTCACAGCACCTTTAGGATTTCGTTCAATTATTTAACATCCCCTTGTCTATGTTCAATCACATGGTAGTAAAAGCGATGACAAACTGCCAAATTTGTGTCCATTTCATGACGTATTTGGACCGTATTTTTTTAATCCATTCCGTTACCTGCTGAAGCTTATTTTTCTCATCAAGGAAAGCAGATTTGTTGTTAGTATTGGATAGTCAGTGTTCTATCCAACGACAGAATGATTTTTTCCTAGAAGAAATCCATGAAAAACTAGTAATGCAATGATCGGAAAAATCAACATTTATGTTTATTGGAACATGAATGTATTTTTACCCCGTGTGGTAAAGTTAATACTATTTATGAGCATTATTTGTTTTGAAGAGATCAATATGTTGATATAGAAGATTTAAAGGCTACAAGTAAACCCAAACATTTTATGATATATGTTATGTCATGATGATGTCTTCCTTGCATCATTTCAAGAAAATCAAGGAGGTTTCTGCTCTTAATTATTCTGATTTTGCAAAATATTATGAATAGCTTTGTAAAGATGATTTTAGTTATTTGAATGATTTTGCTATTGTATGTTATTAAATAAAGAATAAAGTATTGTACTAATGCAATTGCTGAGGTGATCTTTCTCCGAATCCGCGATAAAAAAAATAGTGTTTTTATCTTTGTTTTAGTATTTTATGTTAATTCCCAGTGTCAAAATTTGCGAAAGTTTATGCCCGATAAACATCTACTGTTTTTTTGCATCTGTTTTAATGATTAGTTTCTGTTTCCTACACAAAAATGCTTTGTTGAACCCATGTATTCCACCAAGGACAACACTGATACAAAGTATGCTTTACACCATGAAATTGACAACAAAGTTCAGTGGCGATCTAACAGTTATTTCTTTTCTCAATTTTTGTCATAGCTTTGTCGATTTCTCTTCGACTTTTGAATATAATAATGTTATTCTTTGTATTTTCCACGTAATAAAACAAAAGGATCAAGCCAACAAGCGTTTGATACAGTTTAATAGCACCAGTTATACAATGCAAAAAACAAGCTGCTTTATTATAATGCCATAATGAACGTTTTCATATAAGCTGCAGCGGCCATAGCACTATATGGTTGCAACTCTTTGCGGCTTCCATCTGCGTAATCAACAATCCCCCGTATGAGTAAGAAACTTTCATTTCGATTACCATCAAGCGATTCTAAAATTGCATCTGTGTCTAAATCATAGGCTTTGATGCCATACAGTCGGGCAAATCTTTTGTTATATTCATTCCATTAGAAATAGCACCAAATCGGACATTAGTTCGCCCTTCAATATAGTTCCTATCACCAGATGGGTGTTGCACTTCTACCCCAGTTCCATCTGGATTGGTGTAATATAATCGATCCGTGTTAATAAATGGTCTAAGGAAACTTGATTCTTCAGCTTTCAGTCTTTCACTTGCCTCTTCTAAATATATATCCCACGGTCTTTCTGTGTCTGATGACGAATCCGTAACCTTTCTGATTTTTTCTGCTACCTTCTGTAGTGTATCATCTGCACATGCCCAATGTTTCACATTAAACTTATATTCGTCAGTTCGACGAGTGTGTTCTACTTTTTGGCAGTGTACGTACAAACAGGACCGTTCCTGTGACGGCAATGAGACAACAATGTCACCTAATCGGACATGTTTGCTGGCATCATCGTAATCTGGTACAGATCCACCTACACCGACGAGAAAAACGTGCTGCACTTTGCTAAATGTACCTATAATGACATAATGTTTTGTACGTAAAATGAAATTATCAAATATTTAGAATTTGTCTACTTACTGTCATTAAATGAAAGAGAACAATTATATAAATTTGATTTTTTTAGAGAATGAACACATTAAACATTTCAGCAGAAGAGGTACCATAATGTAACCATATTGTACTGAAGGACTGGAAAGGAATCTATGCAGACGACAGAAAGTGTTTGACACAGCTAAGCAGACTTTTCGGTTATTATACTGCTCTCCGAATGGTTTGATTCTAGTGCCATTGAAATTATGATGTAGAATCACATCTGGTGAACCAGATTACTTGCATTGGCGGGTTTCACATTTGGACTAAGATTTGGTTACCCTGCCGGAGAATCTGAGATCTTTGTGGTGAATCTCATGCGTCTTTTATTTTCTATGTTGTGTTTTGTGAGTTCCTGTTTGCCTGTTGGTCTTTTCATTTTCTTTGTTATATTTTGTTATCTTTATATATGACCTAGTTAAGTTTTTTTTCTATTTTTGAGTTTGAATGTACCTTCTCCTCTCTTTTGTGGCATTGAGAAGTGTTTACTTAAATGTTACAAAATATGATAAATAAAGTATGTTTTTGGATCAGCTACTACCTTGTACCACATGGTTTTGTCTAACGTTATAGTTTAATTAACTTTTCCTTTACAGTCATTCAATGTCCCTAATATAAATTATCCTTCTAACAAACATTATATCTGGTGCAACCCATCAATCTCAACCCACAAATCGTTCGCGAGTAACTAACGTATAGTGTATCACATACTGATGCCTTATTTAATAATAATTCAAATATAAAGTATGTACTAATCACAAATATCATATTGTTTGTTTTGAATTGTCACATCCAATATCAACATTTCTGCGCTGTCTTATATGCAGACTGCAAATAATTTTTAATCATACCAAGAAGTCTTGTCACACTATTTTCTGTGGATATTTTCGAGTTTTCCGGTGACGAAGCGTTCTTTGACAGTTTTGTAGATACAATTTTGTGTCTTCCAATTCTCCCAACTGAATATACTTGTGATTCACCTTAACATGCTAAAGACAAAAAGGATTCACATATCAACATTTGTATTACTGAAAGAATTTTTTTGTTTCGGAAATTATATTTTCTTGTTAACTAATAAATAACTGATATATTTGAGTACATTTTTATCAAAGTTTGACTGACAGAAAAAAAATAAATAACCATCATCGTTTACCAATTGCATAGTGACAGTTACACAACATTCAAACGAAAATAAATGAAATAGTTATCAAAGGTATCAGAATTATAATTAAGTACGCCAGACGCGCGTATCGTCTACACGTAAACAATATGTAAAAGTCAAATTACTGCCTGTTAAAATAATATATTGTAAAATGCGTAGTAAAAAATAACATGACAAATCACAAATGAAAAATACCAAACTCAAAGGAAAATTCAAAACGAGAATCAATTTTCAAATGGCAAAATCAAAAGCTCGAGCATTTCAAAGAAATGGCAAACAACTTTTATATTTCTGACTTGTTTAGAAATACTAGTGTAAACCCGGTTTTACGATGCTAGTAAA
This sequence comes from Mytilus galloprovincialis, assembly GCA_037788925.1. Classification (NCBI taxonomy): domain Eukaryota; kingdom Metazoa; phylum Mollusca; class Bivalvia; order Mytilida; family Mytilidae; genus Mytilus; species Mytilus galloprovincialis. Next base: position 54,977,609 of record CM075336.1, read on the forward strand.
AATTCTCACTTGTATGACAGTCGCATAAATCTTCATTATATTCACAAAAAAGTGTGCATAATACAAACATCTGTTACACTGCAGGAAAAAATATTAAAAAATAGGGATACAGCTGTCAACATTGTAATATAATCTTAATCTCTATAAAAACAAACAAATATGAAAAAAAAGAAAAACAATACTAAACTATTAGACAACTTTCGAGTTCGATGCATTTTCGTCAAAAACTCTGGTTTAGTGAAAATCATTAGAGCGTTTAGGGGCATCGTCACTTCCATTCCAATGTTGAGCGAGTGGTTGGAAAACTACATTGCTATATTGCACAAATTATTCGGCAAATTAATTTCTCGTAATTGACAATTAGCACTGCTGTCATTAGGGGATTGTGATTAAGTGCTTACAAAACAAAAAAAGTTTATCCTGCAGAATGGCGATCACTGAGACGCTTGATGAACGGTAATAGTGCAGGGATACAGGCGATCCCCTCTATCTGTGACGGATGAACTCGAAAGTGGTCTTTTGAAATGCCCAGAAGCTGCTAAGTACATGTTTAACATGTTTAAAGGCCAAATTCCTGTCAAAATTTTATGATTGAAATCTTATTTGTTTTGGGTTTAATGATAACTAGGATACGATGAAAAACAAAGGCTGTTTTTGGACTACCGAAGGAAATAAAATCACAGAGACATAGTGATACTGAAACATCATAAGCATATATACCAAACAAACACAACATTGGTAACTTACTTTTAATATATCTCCTGGCTAGCATTTGGAAATCATGTAAAACTTTCTATCTAATTGTTATTGAATATATGAAATATATTTATAAATTTTATAATAACTATCCAAGTAAGTAGGATTTAAGTAGAATATGTTATTTGGACTAGAGCTTTAACAAAATGAAGACGAACAAAGATCCTTAACATTTATAGCACATCAAAATATATACTTTAGTTGTTCTGCTGACTTTCTTCTCGAACAATATTTATGATTAATGATATCAAATAACTATTATATCTTTTCGAATTTAATTGTTAACTTTTTCATTTAAAAAAATAGAATTAGTCACTAACAAATTGCTTCAATAACTATGGTATCAGATGAAAGCCCAGCATTGTTTTTATTTTAATCATGTAAGATAGTTTTTCCTCAGTTTTAGTTTGAAACCCGGATTTTTTTTTTTCTCAATTTATTTATGACTTTCGAACAGCGCTATACTACTGGTGCCTTTATTTATATCATATAAAAAAACAAATAGTTACTTTGACTAAACAGGATATGTTGAGTTCTATTTACTTTCACTACCGCCATGTTGTACTGGTAAACACTCAATTCCCTATAAAAATTCTCCTCCCAATACCAGTAGGTAGTGTTAATGGAATGTTTTGATTGTAAAGTTCCTGTTCCTAGTATTCAATATTTTGTTTCAGCAAAATGACTTGAGTGTGTGGCTAGCTTACCTCAAGCTAGCGAGAGATATCATATTTACCTAGACACTCAAGTCATTTTGCTGTTACTGTTATGAAAGGAATGTTGCAACTTTCGGAGGTCAACTAAATTTTGGACGAGTTTTCATTGCTAATTAGACCTTTTTAAGTTGTGATGTTTTTACATAATAATTTATTCGGATTCCTACATTTTAGTCTCTTTGTGAAAAAAAACAGTTATATACAAGAAATTCGAGTTGTGCGTAGTGAAACAGGTATCATATGTTAACATTAACTACGTTTTTTTGTCGTATGATAAACGAAGATTGATATGTATAGTTAAAATTGATGTTCATCTCTGGTAATCTTTGGTTGGAACTAAAGCGAATCAATATAAAAGTTAACACTATAATAGTTACCTTCTGTTTTGCACTTGACAAACGTAGTTTTATTGTCAATTAATGCATCCACCGCTAGCTTTTCACAATGGAGTGATGTTATTACAGCTATAGTTGGCTGTTCTTGACTTGTTAGTCGAGGGATGTTTTTGACAATCTGTACTTCTGTATAATCAAAAAGATATTCAATCGGAAAGTCCCTAATCCAATGGCAAATTCTAATGACAAAACACATCAAACGAATGGACAACAAATGTCATATGCCTGACTTGGTACAGGAATTTTCAAATGTGAAACATGGTGGATTGAACCTGATTTTAAATGGCTAAATCTCACACTTGTACGACAGTCTCATAATATTTCGTTATATTTACAACGATGCGTGAACAAAACAGACATAATAAATAAAATAGTCAAAATATGGGCACAGTAGTCATCACTGTAATACAATCTTAAAACAATAATTTTTACAAAAAAGCATAAAAGCATCTATCAAATCAAAAACACATTCATTGCTTCGCGTGTCTGACGTCAGAAAATTTATACGTCACATAGGAAGAAACTTTGTCGTTTAATGTTTATTCAAAACAATTTTATAATTTTACATATGGAATGTTGGTATACAGACGTTCGTGGTAGTGTTATGACAAACGGTCAGTGGTGATGTCTTCCAAACTTTTGGCATAAACATATTGGCGTTTCAAATATTAAACCCAAACGCAGTCATTTGCATTTTAAAATTCAAATATGATTCATGATCTTAGATAATCGATAGGTTGCACACATTAACATTTTTTGTACATAACACCATACGGCAGAAAATATGTTCAGTAAAGACAATAGCCTAATAATTAGTATCACACAACTAATCCAAATAGGAAGTCACAGTGGTATTTTATGACGATGATCTGTAAACGTTTCATTTGTTTGTAAAGAGGGTTTTAGGAAGAGTTTAAGATATTTAACTAGTACCTTAGCTTAAGCAATAATAAAGGACTTGCTTGGATGCATCAGTTGTGCCTAAGTCATCAGTTTATCTAAACACAAAGTGTTAACTAACTATGGGCTGGTGATACACTTAGGAACGATACAAGTAATATTTTCAATTAGAACTATCACGAATTAAAATTAATAAACCAGTACTTAGAAATAATGGATATTCCTAACCGTCACGTGCATCAGCTCCCCCACTTTGTATCCTCATCCAAAAGCCATTTTCTACTACTTTTTTTGCAAGTCATTTAACATCACAGATGATGTAGTCGTACAAGCCAGCTTAACCTTGCATAGCCTAGAACAACCCAAAAGAATCTTTATCCAATTTTTGAAAATCCTTATTATTCACTCTTAAGGGCAAATCTCCAGGATTAGCTTATTGAATATTACACCAAAATTTGATGATACGAAATTAGATTTACAGTTTTTCTCGAGGACAACCATTTAAATCACAAAAAATATGTGAAGCAGGAAAAAAATCCTGTTGATTCTTACAATCAATATAAGAGCAGAAAAAGAAATAAGACTGCATGAATACTCAAATTTCTTGAATACAATGTTTGAACGTTATTCAGAAAAACAATTACAATTTGTTAGTTAATTTAATTATCATTAACTGCATCTAATAAACATAATATTTCTTGTTTTATCTTATTTAGTAAACATTCATAAAACAATGAAATATGGACCAAAGTGAACATGAGTTGCTCTACTACTAGCAAGATTTCAGTTTGAAACGTTCATTTTGGTCTGATAAAGTCGTAATTGAACATAATATTATTTGTTTTCCTAGAGAAAAAAATCAAGACTTTTTCAGACTTTCAGGCGCTGTCCCAGGATATTGTTTTCAGTTCGTTCAGTCATGTCAAGATAAACAAGACAGATTGTTCTAGACTTCGATTTATTAAATTTGAATTGAAATGGGGTATAAAATAATGGTAATTTGTTCGAGACCTCCGACGAATCACGAAAAGAATATTTTTACGAATTACTAAAACATTTTAGTCAATTTGACGATTACAGTTGCCAAAAGTTACCGTGTCACGCCTCACGGTAAAGGTCATTCCCAACCTCATTTATCATGTTTATTTCAGAAATCAATAATACCATGTTATATAGGTAGCTTTTTATAAGCAATGTTTATACATCTAAAAAAAAGTCGCCAATAAGTTGAAGAGATAATTGGAGAGACGTTAAAATTGTCTTGCAGTGATGTCATAGGTTTTTTGGGCTTACATTTAGGTAAACATAAGGGAACGTAACTTTTAGAATTATAGTGATTTATCTTCGAATTCAACACGATAAATATATTTGTTCTTTGCTATTTTAAGTGAGCATTATAAATGACAGTTAAAGTAGAAAAATGAGAAAAATTACAATATGAGAACAAGTCGATTTCCACATTTGAAGGTAAAAAAATATCCTACTTTGAGCATTTTATCCATAATTTTAAGCATGACTTGAGCAACTAAATTTACCCTTTTGTCAGGCTTGTACATTTCTAATCAAGAATCAAGAATCAGACCAAATTATTCCGAATACCCTTGATAATTAAAAAAAAACCTGACAACCTAAACCCCCCACCCCCCAAAAAAAGCCTTCAACCCGTCTCAACATGCCTTGTAAGAAGCAGAGAAAATAGTAGGTCAAATGAATGTGACGACAAAAAAATCTACATTCTTTGAAGGATTTCCTAGCGGCTACATAAATCGTGAGATTAGTCATTGCATTCGTAGCATGAAAAGTAAAATTACAAAATACTGAACTCTGCGGAAAATTCTAAACGGAAAGTCCATATTCAAATTGCAAAATCAAATGATTAAACACATCAAACGAATGGACAACAACGGTCATATTCCTGACTTGGTACAGGCATTTTCAAATCAAAATGTCACACATTATATGTTTCTTAGAAATTACCTTAGTGGTATTTGGCACAACTTTTTGGAATTTTGAATCCTCAATGCTCTTCAACTTTGTACTTGTTTGGCTTTATAAATATTTTGATATGAGCGTCACTGATTGAAGACGATACGCGCGTCTGGCGTACTTAATTATAATCCTGGTACCTTTGATAACTAATTATAGCCTACTGGGGGGGGGGGGGGGTAATAACTATTAGGTAGAACAAGGAAATTATAGTAAATCATCCAGACACCTGCTATATTTCTAGTTTGAGATTGGTTGCAGTCGGGAGAAACAATGGGAACTAGCTGTCAGAAACTGCGAGTACTCCAAGATATATACTTAGTTTGTTTTTGTCGTTGGATGTACAAGTACCCGGCCCAGTTCAATCTGTAGTTTTGTTAGATGTATTTCTGTCTATGGGTATCCAACTGATGATTTAAACCGTTTTCAGCTGCTTTTTACAGTTTGTTGTACTGTTACGCCACTGCCCCAGGTTGAGGGGAGGGTTCAGCTCCCATAACATGATTAACCCCGCCACACTATGTATGTTCCTGTCCCAAGTCAGGAGCCTGTAATTCAGTGATTGACAATTTTTTCTGTGGTACTTTTTGTTTTAAGTTTATTTTTTTTGTACAATAATTAGGCCGTGAGATTTCTGGTTTGAATGGTTTTACATTTGTCATTTATGGGTCTATTATAACTGACTATGATGTATGGACTTATCTCATTGATAAAAGTCGCACGTGACCTATCGTTTTTAATTTCTGTCTCATGTAGTCTGTTGTGAAGAGTTGTCATATTGAAATCCATACCACATCTTCTTTTTCATATTGTATTGTTCCTTTCGGCTGCACTTCTTGGAAACTATCACAAAACATGAACATAAGGTAAAGACCTTCAAAATTAAAAGTAGGATTCAACGAATTTTTGTTTTCTTCATAAACGTTACCGTCATTCTATTGGTTTATCAAGATCTCAATTAACATTATGGTTATATCACGGACGAAACAAGATAAACAACATGATGAAATTTCTAAACAATATCAGGAACTCTTAAAAAAACTACTCATTTCAATAGAAACTGTCACCTGTATTTGGTGAAATTGAGAATGGAAACGGGGAATGTGTCCAACAGACAACAAAGTAGTTTTTGCTTCTTTTCTTTTAAATTGAATTTGTTTTGTCATGTTTATGTTGTTGTTTTTTTATGTTTTTGGGGGTTTTTTTTTTGTTTTTTTTTTTCCCTTATATTTGATAAGGTAGCACGGTCGACTTGTCCTTCATAATTCATATAATTACTTGCCAAATTCTCCTACAGAATGGGTAGGGGAGGGGAGCGTCCCGTGGAGCAGGCTATCCCTATACATGTATGAAGGTATATAAATATGTGCCGCTGGAATTGGTCATTTTTTATACGTCAAATATAACAATGGGTTGTGAGTTCACCATAATAATATGTCAATGGGTCAATAATGTTCATCTTTCGTTAATATTTTTATAAAATTTTGATTCATGCATCTTTTAATATCAAGTTAGAGTCTAAAAATGAATGTGTGATATATGAGACAATTATATATAAAGGGGCATTTTTTTTGTCTTAATTTAACAAGACTTCAATATCTGAATGGGGTGGGGATTTTTTGGAAAAACTAAGGCTTTTCTACCTCAGGCATAGATTACCTTAGCTGTATTTGGCAAAACTTTTAGGAATTTTGGTTCTCAATGCTCTTCAACTTTGTAATTTATTTGGCCTTTTTAACTTTTTTGGATTCGAGCGTCACTGATGAGTCTTTTGTAGACGAAACGCGCGTCTGGCGTATATATTAAATTTAGTCCTGGTATCTATGATGAGTTTATTTAAAAATACAGACTGCCTATCTGTTTCCAAAAACCAAATATCACGATGAGACACCCATATTTAGGAGACTACACATAATATCCATATACACGTATATGTACATGTTTATGAATATAAGGTGCAGTTATAATATTATGTATATAATATATAATAAGCTTCTATCCAAAACCATATATAATAAGTTACATAATATAGCATGTTTATATATTGTCATAAAAATTCATGATCTCTAATAAAATGAGTAGATTTAGCTAATGAATTCAACTTTTAACAGGAATATGTTTAATGTTAAATAGGCTTAAATTAAAAATTGTTTTTTAGCCCGTCTATGTGATTAATGTAAAGGGTGCAGTGCTAGCAAATGAAGGAGATTACACATAAAATAAAGAAGAAATAACATGACATAAAGACAAAACACATTAAATATTTACTCTATAAGACAGTTACGGCGTTTCATATCAGTTCATCAATTTATATAGTGTTTATTTTATTTTTTTAAATTTGCATGCAGTTGTCTTAAATACAAACGTATATATATAAAATGACTGAATAAATAGTCAACGACAAATCTTACGGTGCGATTGATCATACATATAGTTATGATTCAGTACACTACAAAATATAATATATAACAAGTCTAAAAGGGTACAGCATTACCAAAAACCCAATAAAACGAACAATATGTTAGATATTTCGGATAACAAATATCCTTCCTTGGTAATAACACGATGTCAAATGAATCATGTCAATATATTCAAATTAAGACACTATCAAAATCTTGAAATTTATAGTCAAAACGAACATCTCAGACGCTGGTACAATTTTAAAATTTCCAAACACGGCGTAGAGACTACAAATATATGCCAAAATAAAAATAGTTATTTGCGATGTGAACTGGCAGAGCTCTAAATTTCAAAAGGTGGTGACAGTTGAAATGTTAAAATAACTGCGTGGAAATACAGCCCCATTAAACAGTCCTGACCGACCTAAGCTGGTATAATATTTAAAATATGACAACTGTAGAGCAATTGCAACAGAGACTGTGTATTTAAACATCCCAAATATATAGTAATTTGATGATAAGAAAAATGAGTGATAAATTTTAACAAAGGGTAAGTTATTGAACGTGGCTGCGTATTTACACATCCCTTTATAGTGTAAATATCTAATGTGCTTTGTCTTTATGACATGTTAATTCATCTTTATTTTATGTGTAAGCTCCTTTATTTTCTGGCACTGCATCCTTTAAACCCCATACCAACTCATACCATTTAAATGAACCAGTCAGATGCTATATAATAATTAAACAAACGCATCATTTCAATATTATACACCATATAAAAGTCATTGCTTTATGTAGCATTTAAAGACAGTCGATTGATGTATCTATGCATGTGGATATTGCTCTGTCTTAAGCTCATACCGATTACTAGTTGCCAACCTCAACAAAATTGATTGCTGGTGGATATTTGTCTCATTGACAATCCTACAAATTCTTCATTTAAAAGATTTGTTCTAAATTGTAAAGCTGGATTAATGTGTTTAATTGAATAACCACATAATCATTCCCGTCATATTCCACGGTTTTTAAAACTAGTATGCATAATTGTGAGCTAAATCCAGCCTCTTGGTGTGGGATTTCCTTGCTGTGTTGAAGTCACAATGATGGCATGATGCTGTTTCCGCTATTTGATTTGGTTGTTGTCAGAGACTCATTTCAAATCTATATTCATATATTTTTTTTTAATTTAATCTTGTATTGATAATCGTTCGATAATACTGTTTTGTTAAACAAAACAGGGACAACTTCTCTGGCAACGCAGGTGTTGCACGTCAGAGTAATTGAATAAATAAACATCGATATAAGTAAACATTGACTTGTACAAATTCATTATCGTTGCTTACAGGCTCAACACATGTATATTGATATGTTTGCATTTGTATGTAATCATTGACCAATACTTATAAACTAATGATAGTCGCTTTACACGAATGCGAAAAATTGGAAACACTTAGTTTGTATTCAATGTTTCTTTCTTTTTAATCTGTTTTGCTCTAGTAGGGTTCTATGAATTATAGACAATAATACCTTATATTGATTCATCTCTTATTATTTCTAATTAGATAAGTCAATTTTCCCAAAGCTCATATTTATAGAGAAAAAAAGAACAAATGGTTTTTATTTTATTCGGCAAAGATTTGAACATTCTTGTTTCCTTTTTTCAGTCAAATTTGAATAGCATACTGATCATAGAGTATCAGTACTGCACTTGCATTATAAGTAACATTAAGATCTGAGATCGCAGATATGGAAGTATAATAAAACAAGAATATATTGGAACAAATGTTAGCACATATAAGCATCTGTAACTATTTGCTGTTTTTACAGCTTCATGAACTAAATAATGAGAGCTTGTCTTAAACGTTTAGACAGTTCGTAGAAGTGACAAACCGTGGAACCATCTCTGGATCCAGTAATGATAGTTCAAAACTATTAAGACGTTTTATTATGCTTGATCAGACACTATTTGTATGTGAATTAAAACATGTGTGTGTACATGAACATATCGAACACTGAAACAATAGACAAAGACAAACGACACAGAAATTAAAAAAATGATCGAGCTGAAAAAAATGAAAACACTACGTGTGTTCATTAATGTTTTTAAACATATTGCCCCGTTGCGTTTAATAATTTTGTATGTGTATTAAGTCATAGATCCCTATTTTTTTCGTTCAGTGTGTTCACTTATTTTTGTTTAAATGTCTTTTGATTGAGTTAAGCCATTTCAATTGGAATTTTATAATATGTTTATCAATGTAGTGATGTTACCCTGTTGATTCAAGTTAAGGTTAAGGAATGCGCCTATAAAAACGTTTTAACCCGCTGCAATTTTTTGCACCTAAACTAAGTCAGGAACCAGATGTTCATTGATTGTCATTTGTTGATACGATTCAGTTTTACTTCCTAAAGGGTATCATCAGCCCAGTAGTCAGCACTTATATGCTGACATGAATTATTATTGATAAGGTCATATTCGATCAATTAACTGTTTGCAAAACTTTTGATTTTATGAAATACTAAGGCTTTTATACCTCAGGTATAGATTACCTTAGCTGTACTTGGAAAAACTTTAAGGAATATTCGTAATTTATTTGACCTTTTTATCTTTTTGGGACTCGATCGTCACTGGTGAGTCTTTTGTAGACGAAACTGGCGTCTGCCATATATGCAAAATTTAATACTGGTATCTATGATGAGTTTATTATTCAGGAGTATTTCTCGTTCTTTCGTTTTTTATATAGATTATATATATAGATCGTAAGTTTTTCTGTTTTTAACACTAAATCCATCGGGTGTTGGATGAGTGCTGATTGATAAATTAGTCTTGGATGCATGATTTTTTTATTAGTTGTAATTCGCTTTTTAATTAGATGACAGTTACTGCGAGTACTTTCAGATTAGTTTCTTTTTGTTTTTGAAATGTACAAGTACCTGGTTACGTCCTCTTTTTGTTTATTACTAGATTATTCTATTTGTATCACTAGTAACCCGAATTTAACTTGATCGGACAAAAACGTGTTAACGCTATTTAAATGAGATTGATCGTTATTTGATAAAGATTGACAAAAATTAAAAAATATATTTAATTCATTTCAATTCATATCAATTCATTTTAACGCCAGTCAAATAGATTTCTCTGCAGTCGATCAATTGAAATCAAGTTAGTGGTTAGTTGCGTCAAACTAATAGGCCACGCCCCTGTTAAGCTATTTCAAACATGCATTAATTCGTTTTAAACGTGGATGAGACCCGGGCTTTTTACAGGTAAATTATTCAAGCAAAACGACCTCGATGTATCTATCGTTTGGGCAGAATCAATTTGAGCCAATTGCAGTTTTTTGTTTCAAACTTTAAATGCGTACAGTCTTAGTAAAGTCACATGTTTCACAATTTAAACAAGCGAATGAATAATAGGGAGTCCGAATAATACACGTGACATGTTCATATATAAGGAATTAAAATAAAAACATTAAAATATATATGCACACGCGGTTTAAAAATGCAAAACTTGTGAATCTGTTGAAAATAAAATAATTAGATATATAACATGATTTTAATTTGCTCAAATGCACTAGATCTTTATCGCATATAAACATGCGTTTCAAAAATTGCCAAATTCTATGAAAACTGGTGGCATGTAAGTTACGTGTGGTCCTTTGCAACTATTTACAAAACTTTATGTATTCCTGTATATTTACCGTTTCTCTTTTTTTCTGTTTTACTATAATAATTCTTTTTTTATTCCGTAAGAAAATATACAGCTCATAGGATCAAATACATACACAAATTATACAGTTTACTATATTGTACTCGTATGTAAATGTAGACACGGAAAACTACACAGAAATTATTCATTGTGTACATAATTTAAATCGATGTATTTCATATTTTCGGTATTGACTGTAAAAAGTGCTTAAGTGCAGTATGAGTAAAATACAGAATTAACTCTACCTTTTTTATATTTCTTTATTTTAGAGGTAAGCTGCTGGCCAAGTTTCACTTATTCTGTCGCAAATCATTTAAGTTCAATAACCAATTAATTGTATTCTGAAAGAAGTTGATTTGTTCTCTGTACGAATACATGAAATATTTCTCACTGAACATTATGTTTGCAATCGATGATCAAATCCAAAACTACAGTATTTATATGAAAGAGACTTAATAATATATTTTTTTTTTTATTATTATTCTACATATATTTGAAGGATCGAAATAATCAGTTCTACAAATGGATGTTATTTAAAGACTTGAAATTTTACAATTATCAAGTGCATCCATGAAATTTTTATCGACGCACCAAACTTTTCCCTTTCATCGTGCATAGCTCATTTTCCGATTCACTTAAGGTTTCTAACGATCTTCTTACTTGTTCGTTGCATTCTAAAATTAAAATCCTACACAAATTGCAAAACTTTTATTCTCCGGCTAGACTGCGTAAAAGATAAATATTGCTTTGTTTGTGTATACACAATGTTTTAAAGGCCGATATCCAGTTTGGCTAAAAAAGAATTAATTTGCGCCACAAGTTTATTACGCGAATTCTTTTTTTTTTTTTGTATCACTTTATCATAAAAATGCAACATTCATTTGTGCCAATAAAACAATCATTTAATTGTGCAAATATTATAGACTTGTTTTCAAATGTTTCTTCTTAGAGCACTGAGGAGGTCCTTTTCGGTATTTACATGTAGGTTCAGAATTCGCAAACTGAAAGGGCCTCCTTAGTGCACTTAGACTGACAAAAAAGTGCACAATGGACCTGATGGAAAGATAGAATTGACACAAAAAACATGGCATACGGAAGGAGAAGTACATAATTTCGAATTTTAGTAATTATAAAGTTATTTAACAGTTCAAGTAAGTATTCTAATGTTACATGTACGTGTAAATATGTTAATAGTTTGGGCAATAGTTTCGAGGTAAATATGACACAATTAATAAAATTGAGAATGGAAATGGGGAATGTGTCAAGTTCCATTTATTGGCGCAATTAATATCATAAAACAGAAGAGATGAGCGCTATTCAAACGTTTACAATATGACAAATTACACCTAATCGTTTTCATAAATCAGTATTTTTTTTTCGCCCGGGGATATACACCTGCCAGTAATCTACCTTCAGTAACTTTGCAATACCCAGCCGTGTCATTTCCGTATATTGTACATGTAGATATCACGTGTTATACATGTATATACACCAGAAATACCCATTCAAGTGATTTTGAATTTCAGAAGAACTCCATATCGGGTACATAAACATAAAATTACAATAATATGAAAAAAATAAAATTAATGTTGTTTTATTAAATGCACCTAGGTATGTATTTGTAAACTTATGTTAATTCGTTATTTCATGTATTTTTTTTTTTTTTTTGCTTCAATTACTTTTTTGTATCTTATTAACTTATTCGTAAATCGAAAAAACGCACAAATCTGAAATAAATCGTATGCATGGCATTGAACATGTTGAATAATTTTTCTAACTCAAAACTAGTTATACATGTACATAGATGCCTCTGAAATTATTTTTTTCTCGTTGGGTTGCTTGTCCATTTATTGACGTTTACGCTATATTCTTATGTTCGGTATTTGTGAAAAACGCTCATCTGTCAATTTTACAAGAAATATAATACTTGAAAGTCATGAACATTGAAGTTTAACTTGCTATCATTTTTTCGTATACGCACAAACATAAAATAAAATGAAACACCTTAAGCGGTTTAAATTATGCAGTGCATTTTGAAAATATAGTTTTGAAAAACCGGTTATTTTTGTTTCATACCTTTTCTATCCCTTTTCTTAAAAATAAGGACACGTGTCACTGGTTAATATAGAATAAAATTAACGGTACCAATTTTCTTGCACCAAATACGCATTTCGAAAATACATGTCTCTTCTGTGATTTGAACTTGAGCTGTTTTATAAGTATGTATGATGGTGCCTCGTTTTAAGGGATTGGAATTCTTTAAAATAAATTTATCTATTCATCCATAATTTTTTTTGGTTAAAATACACTATAATTTCACTTTTTTTAAATGACAATTTGTAATTACCTGAAGATTTGCAGATATTGACACCTGTGCGTTTGGATTAGCATTAAAATGTTCCTGTATTTTTATAAGAAATACTTTATAACACAATCTTGGACTTGTACAAGTATATATATGCATCTATAAGTCCAAGTATGTGCATACAATAATGCATGTATGTATACGCATGAGTTTCTCGCTACATTGAAGACCCGTAATATAGGCCTTCCTCTTTTGTCTGCTCTATAGTCGGGTTTTTGTCTCTTTTACACATTCCCCATTTCCATTCTCAATTTTTGCAATATACGACGGTATATTGGGGAGCGTCTAAACACCATCTAGGCCGCCTTGGTGCGCTAAGCTCAAGAAACTGCACTAAGCCCATGATGGGATGGTGCTATGAATGTAAAAAAGATACCATCGGACGCTGTTTTTCATGAAGATAATGTATCTGATTTTGTTAGTCATTAGAAATTGTAGTTAAGTCGTAATTTGATTTTTTCTGTCATCAAAGGTTTTGTCCGACGACACGTGTCAGTAATTAACCAGGGGCCTGTTTATCGAAGCTCTCTTAGGATAAGGACGTGTCCTAAGACCAACTTAGGACACATCTTAGTCCTAAATGGGTTTATCAAACATGTCGCAACTTAGGAAAATCCTAAGAATTGTCCTAACTTTAGGATATCAATTTAGGTGTCTTAAGATGGTCTTAGGATGGTACGTCCTAACTTTAGGATACATTCGAATTTCGTCTTTTGTTCATTTTCACGCGTATTATTTTTAAAGCATTAGTAAAAATAGTTAATATTCTCCGTAATGATATGAATAATGCATGATATTTGCATTTGAACTGTTAAAGAATGAAAATGGGACACTTCGAATTCAACTCACTTAAAAACATGTTATGATTTTTACGTATTATATATATACAGGTGGTTTGTTATTTTTTTATTTTGTTTTTAAGTTTAATTTTTGTTTCATACAGTTTAAATGTACAACTATTTTACAAAACATATTTATTACCTTAATTCAATACTTCATATTAGTTATTAGATTCTGATTAACCATATTTGAAATACAATTATTGATAAAATACATGCATGTATGATATCATATTTATGGGTTTTTTTTCATATAAGGTTTGTATTTTCTTTTCCGCCAATACTTTAGACATCGGTTAGGACGTCCTAGCTAAGATATTCCTAAGATAGCTTCGATGTGCATGCTGAGACGTGTCGTAAGTCGGTCCTAACTTTATCCTAACTTCTGTCCTAAGAAATTTTTAGGACCGATCTTAGGACAGTTTCGAAAAACAGGCCCCCAGGTAATAAAATCACTGATCCATGCAAAAAATAAAGAAACATAACAATTACACGGCTTCCATCTTTTTGTTTGCCGTGTTATATAATTGTTTGTTTTTGTAGGATTTAAAACATAACTTTGTATTTCTTTCTTTTTTGTGAGTATTTTTTTATAGGTTAATTATTTTGACTTTATGATACTTTTTGGTTTTTTTTTAGTCAAACTTCATTGTAATTCGAAGTTGATGATTTTTGAAAAACGATTGTTTTAGGTGGTGTTTGTTTCGTTGTATTTGTAAAATTGTATGAAAGATTGGTTTGTCCTATAATAGAATATGGAGCAGGTATATGGGGTCAAAAAAACATATTCCTGTATTAACTCTATACATAATAGGGCTTGTAGATTTTTTTCTCGGAGTACGAAAATATGCATCAAATGCTGCAGTTACTAGAGACTAAGGAATACCACCTATTTTTGATAAACAGTGGAAAAGTATTATTCGTTTGTGGTGTAGATTAAATAACATGAGCTCAAATCGGTTAAGTGCAAAAGTTCACAAGTGGGCTGATAGTGTGAGTATTAAGCATAAGTGTGTTAAAAACTGGATTTTCTTAGAAAAAAAACCTTCTAGCTAAATTCAAGTCATTTATCGTGTCCTGAAAATATGGACACTAACTTTGTTGTAATTTTTTTATGTCAAAATTGTTCCTGTAACAAATTCCATGTACATGTACATATATGAGGCTATGAAAGTAAATAAATGGAGTTTACAGAAATAAAGATGATAATGGGATAAGCACTTTAAATTACACAATAAAGAGATGAAAATATAAAGAATAGATTAAATGATTCATGGTTGCTTAACGACCAGTTACAAATATTACACTCTACCCCTCCATGTTTTTGTCCATCTGATGAGTTAAGCCTATTTAAACTGATTCTTATAGTTCGCTTTTATGTTGTACATGTACTTCTATACCACTGACCGATACTAGGGGGAGGATAGGGAGCCCGCTAACAATTTTAACCCCGCCACATTATTTATGTATGTGCCTGTCCCAAGTCATGAGCCTGCAATTCAGTAGTTGTCGTTTGTTTATGTGTTACATATTTATTTTTCGTTCATTTTTTTGTTGTTATATAAATAAGGCGGTTAGTTTTCTTATTTGAATTTTTTTACATTGTCATATCGGGGCCTTTTATAGCTGACCATGCGGATTTGGCATTGCTCATTGTTGAAGGCCGTACGGTGACCTATATTTGTTAATGTCTCTGTCATTTTGGTCTCTTGTGGACTGTTGTCTAATTGGAAATCATACCACATCTTCTTTTTTATATTTCTGTGCTTTTAAAATGCCCATTATAGACATATCATGATACATTAAGCTTAACATTTTAATTTATAAATATCAAATAGCGAACAATTTATATATTTATTCAATAACGACAATGTTGCTGCAATAGGTGCCAAAAATATCAACAATATTTTATTGAAAAGAAACGGCATTTTATTTCACTTGTTCTTTAAGAAAAAGATGTTTAATTTCATTTAGTATACGGACACTGTAAATTTTGAATGTAAATGAGTAAAAATTTGTTTATATTTATATATTGTGTCTTATACGGCTCTCATTTATCTTTTTAAATAATTGTTTAGTTCTGTGATTCTCATTTTATGTTTGTATGTGGTGAGACTTTGAAATAATAATAATGATAAAATATTGAATATAAAAATATTCAGAAACTATAAACTTTTCTTAAATTTATACTTGAGTCAGAAAATTAAAACCAGCAGTATCAAAAATATTTTTCTAAGCTGACAAATATTTTACACTCAGCGGCATTCAATATCATTGACATACTATATAGCACTAATCGCAATATACATGTATATATATTTTGGAAATCTTATCAGTAATCTCTCTATTGAAGATGTTGAAATCTATGTATTATAATTATTCGCTTATTAGGCAAATTCATATTCTACAAAAATATTTTCCATCATTTTAGTTTTGATAAATACCATTACAAATAACATATTTGTCTCAGTCTCCTGTGTGAGGATATTCGATTGATAAAAAAAACAATAAACAATTTAAGGTCGTCAGGTAAATGTGGATTACGGATTAAGATGTTAGATGTCAAACTTGAATTAACAAACTGAGGTGAATTTAACCCAAATATGTAGTTTCTCTTCAACAGTGTTTTAATTCCAAGTTCCTTATTTTCATTTAAACTAAATTATTTATATAGAATGATAGAAAGATTCGGAACTAAAGATAGTCACAATTAAAAATATGTATTTTGAAAAAAAGGCAAAAACCGCCAGATCATATCTGATTTAAATCCAGGGTCCGTATATGCATCTTCTGACATCAGACTCAGACTTCTCTTGAACTGAATATTAATGTGCGTATTGTTATGCATTTACTTTTCTACATTGGCTAGAGGTATAAGGGGGGGAGGGGGGAGATCTCATAAACATGTTTAACCCCGCCGCATGTTTGCGCCAGTCACAAGTCAGGAGCCTCTGGCCTTTGTTAGTCTTGTATTATTTTAATATTGGTTTCTTGTGTACAATTTGGAAATTAGTATGGCGTTTATTATCACTGGATATAGTATATATTTGTTAAGGGGCCAGCTGAAAGACGCCTCCGGGTGCGGGAATTTCTCGCTACATTGAAGACCTGTTGGTGACCTTCTGCTCAGTGTTGTTTTTTTTCTTTGGTCGGGTTGTTGTCTCTTTGACACATTCCCCATTTCCATTCTCAATTTTACAATGGTACGTAAATTAAGATTTTATCCGAAAAGACGGATTTTTCTACATGTACTACAAAAAATTTGTACAACTATTGAATATTGTAAATGTTTAATGCATAAATGTCCAGATCTAGATCGAACTTGCTTTTCTTCGTCGAAAGAACGAATATAGAAAAATCACAGATTTATATTACAACTAAAAGGTCCTAGAACAGTTGCAGAAATCATCAGAATTTGTTTATTGTTAGTTATTTGTACATGTATAACTATAATGCGAACCCGAAGTTGTGAAATAGCAACTAAGCGTGAATTCTTTGGAAAAGCGGCGGTTCTATAAAAACCTATTGTCAATTTCAAGTTCTGTTTCGACATCATTGTAATATATGTCACTGGACGTTAAAATTTAATCCTTTATTTCGTCTTCGTCTTCGTCAAATAGTGCTGTTGGTGTCTGCTGCAAATTTTTTTTCAAAAAGTTGTAACCTTTGGAACTTTTTCAGATAATTTAACCACACGACAAGAAATTATACAATAAACATTGGTCACGCATGATAGATTCTGATGTAAGACACGTACCGTTACAATACCCAGTTTACACGCATCAGCGCACACAGGTTTGTCGAATAGGCCAGTTGATTGGAGGAAAGTTACAAAAAAAACCACGCCTACCTTTAACTATTATCCAATCAAACGCCTTTGATATAAACTTCAATAATACATGGGTAATATTACAAAGATTTTGAAAAAAAGTTGAGACTCTAAATTCTAACTTAAAAGTATAGATTAATGCTCGTAATGCATTTTCGCAATTTACATTAAATTTTATACATACTTTAACCTATCTAGTGAGGAAAAAAAATACAAATTTAAAACAATTGCAAATTACAACTATTTTGAATTATAATGCACAGCAAGGACGTATATTAGTTATCCGTCCTTGTGCACAGTTTGTGATAAATGGGTGTCAAAATGCATTAATCAAAAACCCAAAGACCAGTTTCAAGAAGAATTCTTTGCCTTTATTGCAGAATCGCATAAAACATAATGTTGTCGTATTTTCAAAAAGAATTAATAATTTGAAACTACTTTTCCTTTTTACCTTTCTAAATTCATACATTACGCAGATATAGATGTGGTAGTTGCCGATTGAGTCTAGAAGGTGTCAGGATTTACACAGAGAAGACAGAATATGCCGTCTCTGTGACACAAACAACATTGATGACGAGTACCATTACATTATGAATTGTAAAACATGTAAACTATAGAAAAAGAAGGAAATGTTTAAGGAAATACTGTTAGTCAAACCCTTATATCTTTAAAGTTGTTCAACAGTTAAACTCATCAAATATTGTAATATTAGAAAACCTAGGTTAAAGTTATAAATGTGAAAGTCAGTCCTCCAAGTTAATTTAATTGTATCGTTTACACATGCATGTAATAATTTTACCTTATAGTTATGTTTATGTATGTTCTTGATAACTAGCAATTGAAGTTTTATGAGAAATAAAGTATTCGTATTCCTTTAAACCATAAATTACAGTACACGAAGAAAGCCTACGGGTAAAGTACAAGTGAATATATCACAAAGATCATCCGTACGCGTCCTTGTAAATGCAAAACTTTGGATTTTCTTTGATAATTACCCGAGAGGTTATAAAAGATCTAGAAAAGACTTCCAAAGGTGTTTGCCAAAAATGAATTGAAATAAAAGATTTTTGTGTAGACGAGTTACAACATTGCATAAGCATGATTAGGAAATTTGAGCAAAAAATGTAAGTGCACATCTTTCTAGTGGCGAAAAACACGCATATCGAGTTACGTAGACGAAAAAGAATAAGTTCATAATGATTATGATGTAAATTCACGAAATTATAAGGTTATAATTAGAAAACAATCTAAAACACGATTCGTCATCCCCCATGTATATAGATTAAAACAGAATTATAATTTTAATTCTTAAATTATATTCTGAAATTCAAAAGACATGTTTCTGATACTTGACAGTTCAGCGAACACTATTACATGAAATACACGATGATATTGACCGAAAACAAAGGTGAAAGATTCAAATTGTAAAATCAGCCACTGAACGGTAGAATTTCTATCAATCATTCAACGATAAAAAAAAAAAAAAAAAAAAAAGACTATATATTGAGTGTAAAAGTATGATAGAAATACTTTTAATTTATTGAAATGCCTTCTAAATTGTTCCAGTCATTGGTTACTAGTGATTGTCAGTCCATTTCGATATTTCATAGCACTTTTACAAATTCTGAAAAAAATAAAAGAAAAAACTAGTTTTCTCATGGGAAAAATATATCTTCCCATGAGAAGAAATTTGTCCCGCACAGTGTTCAACTCCCAAAAAAGGGAGTCTAACCAACAAAGAAATGCTTTATCATCTGTAGATTGATTTTTATATATAAAACGATGTGTATTGATTTTACTTGGTTCAATGTTCACTGGCAAGTATTTTATATATGTGCAGGTCCTGAGACAGAAAATCAAATTATTCATTCACTTATGGTCTTCAAAAATAACGATTGCGGGATGACGGACAGGAAGACTTCAAACGTAACAGTTTGAACTAGCTGTCAGAAACTTAAGTACTCTCAGATCCTTTCTTGATATTGTCGTTTTGTTCTGCTGGTAAACAAGTGATTCTTTCATTATTGAAGACTCTCTAGCGACTATAAAGATGACCAGGAATAAAACGCTGACCATTGATAATTTGTATTTTTGTTTAGCTCTGACTTTGTGTTCGATAAGGTCCCGTGTACTTTTACTCCATATTCCTTTATTTTCTATAAAGGCGTCTGTCTTGACAGTAAGTTGACACGACTTAATACAAGTTAAACCCTTAAATGTAAGACACCAGATGGAAATACTAAAAAAGGAGAGCCAGTTTGGTATTCTGTAATGTTAGAGTTCAATTCTTCATGAAGAAGCGACTATATGTTTTCTGTATTCAGCATAGAATCATATCTTCTAACTAAACTATATTTTTTCGCACAATGTCTGGATATTGGTGGACATGCATCATTGCGAAACCAGACATTTACAAATGAAAATTAATACTTATACTATAGCCATTTCGTAGGAAAGTAAATGCACAAAAGACAAGTAATTCAGAAACATGCATGGATCACGCAAAATTATGCAGGGGCGACACCAGAGTAATGGGAGTTTGCTTCTTGCAAGACATTCGCCGTGAAAACAATTTGATATGAAGACAAGCCTTTGTTTCAACTTTGTTTTAAAATTTCAAACATGAGGCTGTTACGGCCCAGGTCAATGTTCTTAAGCAACACATATTTTCCTTTCATTTTGCTGTTAGCTTTCTGATATAAATTTTTACATATTATAGACTAGTATGATTCTTTTTTTTTTCAATTTCAGTTAAACACTATTTATGATTTGCTTTTAAATAAATTTTGACATGTTTAAATGTCTTTTTCTTTTTCTTCATCTTTTTGAAACCCTGGTTATGTATTACCACTGACCAGTTCAGTAAAGAAACAGCTGCTTCATGTTTGCAT
The DNA here is from genome assembly GCA_037788925.1 of Mytilus galloprovincialis. NCBI lineage: Eukaryota > Metazoa > Mollusca > Bivalvia > Mytilida > Mytilidae > Mytilus > Mytilus galloprovincialis. The sequence goes on from CM075336.1 coordinate 54,998,394, forward strand.
AAATGTGTTTGTAACCAATCTAACATGCTATTATTTCCTTAGTTTTTATTCCGTGTCTATAGATAGTCTTCATCGGGGAGGCAAGATTTATTTTGACTGTTGGTTGCTTGGCTAGCGTAAGCTAATCGATTTACCTCACATTTTGAAGTTGGATGGAGATTGTTTCTAAATAAATGCCGTACCTTTGTACTTTGGTTTCCTGTCGGATTTTTCTCAATTTTAAATTGGGAAGTTTTATCATTTGTTTTGCATAATTATTATTTTTGACTTGCAAATGAACGATTAATAAATCTAGTCCCATGTGTGCTAGCGAAATGTCTTTAGTGTAATCTCGGAGTGTAATTTTTATTTCAACTTTTACGTTTGCATCAGGACGACCTAAAACACGAAAACTTTCTTTTTTTTAAGAATTACATTCGTTACTTCAAACAAAAATCGCTTTTATCTTCTTTTTTTTTTTTGCAGTAAAAGACCGGTTTCTTTAAACAAAACTTTCATACAATCGACTGAACGAAGTATAAGCTTCGGGAAGGTCAAGGATTATAACATATTTTTCGTAATTCTGAAAAATTCAATGGTCGAATTGAAGCTTAATACCTACAAAAAAATCTCAATGAGCGAAAAGACTTTCATTTTAGTAATCTCTGGTGTATTTATGATAGCTTGGTTAGAAGCGATAACAGACGAACTATGCTTACTAGTGCTGCATAAAAAAACATGAGGATATAGAAAAATCGGGATTTTGTACCGATAATTTATTTTTCGATTTTTATCGGATATAATAGTTATTTTGAAAAATACAAACCGGATAATTATTTATTAAAGTTTCGTATGCATCATAAATCAAGCTCCGGCAACTTTTGACTTGTTCTAATATAAATAGTTGAATGATTTTCATCGGAGAAAAGGATAGATATTTTTGTCGTGATTGGAAGAATCGTAAAAGTGTTATTTTTCTAAATTCTGTTTGTTTAATCGGACATCGTAGAGTTTTAATTTGATTTCTTTCTGCCGAACTGGGGTGGTGTTCTCGAAGCTATCTTAGGATTAGGACGTGTCCTAAGTCTATCTTATGACAAGTCTTTGTCCTAAGTCGTTTTCCCGAAGCTCTCTTAACTTATGATATATCTCATTTTTCGTCCTAACTTGAGGACACCCAACAAGGTGCCTTAAGAGCATCCTATCTTGATCCTAGTGTAATAAAGTTTGGATTTCGCTTTTTGCTCATTATTTTACGTGAAAATGATCATGAAATGAAACGCACTATCGGTTATTAACTTGTATATAAAGAAAAGGTGCATGATTTTAAACTTTGAACTTCGTGTTTCACGATACGATTATACTAAAAATGTAATTCTCTTTTAAAAAAAAAATTGTTTTCCAGTTTTAATAACAATCTATTTTTTATATAATTACCTTGGTAATTATACAATTTATTATGTACATGTTATTATAAAATTCGTAAACGATTTTATTAAATATTTTCGTCATTAATAAATGTTTTATCAACAAATATCTTTAACGATTTAAAATTTCGACTTAGGATATGTTAAGAACGTCCTTACATAAGATTCGTCTGAGATAGCTTCGAGACACAACTTAAGAGTGTCCTAAGTTAATCTTAAGTCCATCCTAAAATTGGTCTTATCTATGACTTAGGACGAATCTTAGGATACTTTCGAGAACACCACCCCTGGACTTTATATTGTGTATTGAATTGAAACATGAACGCGGACCTCGATGAGAACACCTGGATTGAAAGTTTGCAAACGTTCCGACCAATGAAATTCATTTTAATATGTAACGAGAGAACTTCAACGATCACCTAGATGAAATATTTTATCTATACTACAATCAGTTTTAACTTAGAAATTTCCGCTCAAATATATAGGAAATAAAATTATATGAAAGCAACAATGCAGAATGTTTCTTTTTCATTTTTTGTTTTTTTTTAACAATGTTTATGTTCATTTCAATTTGGTAAGTAGACTTATATTAAATGCCCAAAACGTAAATGTATGTTTTCTTTTAAAACATTAAAAAAACGTAAGAGTATGCCGACAAATAGCCTGTCAAGGTCGTTAAACTTAAATCAACTTACCCATCTTTATCGCAGACTAAAATTTATCTCATATATACAGAATACATGTTCATTTATTACAAGTACGTCAGGGTGCATGACAGCACAATAATCTTTTTACAGAATTTAGAACAATATTTTTGTTTGATATTTGTTTCTCTTCCACAATTAACGCCCGATTTGGCCAGTGACCGGTATTACAATTTAACACAGTTTTAAAAGTTCAGTGGGCTCCTACTTCATTTACAATTTTGAGCATGCCTTTCTGTTTATCATATTCAACGTCAACATTATCTTCGTCAATTTTATTATTCAACAATATCTTGTTTTTCATTACAAGTTTTTCAAAATATCAATTTACAGCAAGAGAATGAATATATGTTGCTTCCCGGAAACATAAGACACATCGATTTAAATTATGTACACAATAAATAATTTCTGTATAGTTTTCCGTGTCTACATTTGATTAACGAGTACAATATAGTAAAACAGAAAAAAAGAGTAACGGTAAATATACAGGAATACATAAAGTTTCGTAAAGGACCACACGTTATTTACGATAGATACATCGAGGTCGTTTTGCTTGAGTGACTTACCTGTAAAAAGCCCGGGTCTCATCCACGTTTAAAACGAATTAATGCATGTTTGAAATAACTTAACAGGGGCGTGGCCTATTAGTTTGACGCAACTAACCACTAACTTGATTTCAATTGATCGACTGCAGAGAAATCTAGTTGACTGGCGTTAAAATGACTTGATATGAATTGAAATGAATTAAATATAATTTTTAATTTTTGTCAATCATTATCAAATAACGATCAATCTCATTTAAATATCGGTAACACGTTTTTGTCCGATCAAGTTAAATTCGGGTTACTAGTGTATCTATCTGATGAGTTCAGCCGTTTTTAACTGACTTTTATTGTATGTTCTTATGTTGTATTTTTACATGTTAGAGAGTGGTTGGCGCCTGCTACCATGTTTAACCTATTCACATTCTACAGGTTGCAATTCTGTAAAAAAGGCAATGTTATTTCCCATAGGAACTCACTTTGCGGTTAAACATTTTACTAAGAAGTTTCATGAAAAATTATATCCTATGACGGAAAGTTGAAATGCACTATTATTCTATTCAAAGATCAAAATAGAGGGCTGTGCGGCATATTTTCAACATACATATGACCTTAACTTCTAAGTGTTTAAACTTATATTAAAAACTCTAAACTACCCCTACCTCGACTTTGGGACCTCCTAAGAATTATATTGTAGGCACTACGTTAGTTTACATACTGGAAAAGACATCTGGGAACCAGTACGTCAACAAATAAACTTATCTATGAATAGTATAAGATGCGTTTCTTGTGAACCTGTATTTACAAAGTGCAACATATGTGTACCTGTCCCAAGTCAACATTCTGTAATTTAGTAGTTTTTGCTGTTGATCATAATCGTTGTTTGTTTATTGTTTTGTACAGGTCTTATATAATTCTGTTGCACTACTGTCTCAGGAAGCCCACTTACATGTTTAACCCTGCAACATTCTGTATGTGTCTGTCCTGAGTCAGGAGCCTGTAATTCAGTGGTTGTCTTTGTTGCTGGTAACATATTTGTTTTTCGTTCGATTAGTCGTACATAATAGGCCGTATTTTTTTTTTTTTCGTTTTTATTGTATCACATTTGCCATTTCGTGACCTTTAAAAGCTATGTATGCGGCATGTGCTTGGCTCATTGCCGTAGGCCGAACGGTTACCTAGAGTTGTTAATTGTTTGTGTCATTTTGGTCTCGTGTAACGAGTTGTCCTATTGCAATCATACCACATCTTCTTTTTTATAACGCTCAACCACCTCGTGATGTCGTCCCAAAATTTACTACGGGGTGATATTAGCTTATTCAGTTAGAATTTTGGTTTTAATAGCTTTTTTGTGTGAAGGAACTCTCGATTAAGGATAATATGATAGGCAATACAAGCCCTTGAAGGAAGTTTTGACAGGGAGATGTATGTAGTCTCTTTCGTAATATCGGTAAATGGTAAATGAATAACATGAAATATATGTAATTTTTCAATATAAAACAAAAATATATTTGAGCGAATTGAACAGAAACGTCCTTTTTGAAACCACAATATAAAAAATAATAAATATTTGTTTCCAATTGATAATGCACATTTTATCATTGTATATTGGACTTGTTTTTAACTGGTACATATTTCTAGATATTTTTAGGTAAGCATATTATCCAATCACAATGTTGTAACATGTTACCTTATATGGTACTAGTATCACTATCCGAGAAAAAGAGGTTAAACACATTTTAGATATGACAATGAAATATAGTCATTAGTATCTCTCACTTTATTTCAAATCGTTATTTCATTCTCATGTATTAAATCCCAATGTCCATTATCTTTTGGATGTCCGTATGCACCTAACACATTTCCGAGGGCACCATCGTCCATGTATATAAATTTACTAGGCCACCTTTTCGTGCAGATCATGTATTTACGGTCTTCAAGACGAAGTATCTTCCATACTCTTTTATGACCCGTCTTTTTACGCTGACCTCTTATAGATGCTGCTTTGTTCATATACATATACCATGAAGGCCATCGACCTGAACTGATTAGAAATAGACTGTCCAGTTCCGAAACTATTTTAAAGTTGAAGAGCACATGTTGCTTACTAGATGGTGTTTTAGTACTCCATATTGTTCCAAAAGGGGTTTTAGGCATTACCGCCCAATATTCAAGATATTTTCGTGGCCGAATCCCATATTTGTAATTGTTTAAGTTGGAGAGATTTTGGAGGTTAATGCCTTTAACCTTCAAATAACCGTTGATAAAGTTATATTCAGATGGATTAAATAAAGCAAAAAATGCAGCAGTTTCATATGTCGGTTGGGAAAAAACTGCCAGGAACTTTTTTTGAGCGTCTTCCATTTTCGTTAGTTCCTCGTACATATCATGTGATTTATTGCGAAAACAGTGTGTATCACGACTGTAATAACGGATGCAATATGTAGGTCTCAGTACATTCACTCTCATGTAAAGGTTGATTAACTGTTTTGACTTATACTGCACTCTATTTACTTCATCTTCAGTTTTAGTATCTTTGCTATAAATCAGCGTATTTATCTCGACTTCTAATCTGTCGACAAATTTAGTAACCGTTTCAATCAAACTTTGAAATGATTCCTTTGTATTTGTCAAACCCGTATCGAGTTCTTGAAATGTTTCTTTAATTTTAACAATATCTGAATTCAAATCGTCTGGTAATCTGTTATTCTTGTTAATTTCCTTTACCACAATCTGCCATATACATTGCAAAAATGCCAGAGGTATTGGCATGCAATTGATGTCCTCTTCGGTGGAAGTATAAGAAGAATCAGAAATAATGTTTATAAGCTTCACGCCTTCGACAATGTTTATTTTATTTGGTTCTACATTTTTGAAAATGTCAAACACATCTTGTACCAGAGGTGGTTCTTTTCCATCACAATATCCCTCCGACTTTTTTTTCTGAAAAATGGATTTTCCAACATTTTCATCAAGTTCTGTAAGTATTATCTCTAGGTCGTCGACAATGACACCAGTAAGCTTCAAAGTTTGTGATACCTGTGAAATAACAAAACGTTTAGCAAAATCAATCATGTATCCCTAACCAACATGGACATATTCATGATATTGTGTTGACATGTTCCTATTATCATATGCCAGTTTTCAATTACCATACGTTTGACTACTCATTGATTTGAAATAGTTTGATATAAAATGAGTTACATTTTTGCCAATGCAGATTTTAATTAAATGTATTATTATTATAACGAGTTTGTAGATCCCTAAAATCTTAATTTAGTTTGTAGTGCCGATTACATCTGATGTCGTCATTTCATTTCAAATCTAGTTTTGTGAAGGCGTTAATGTTTATTGACAAATCCGTTTAATAAAAGAGATTAGATTTGAGGCAAACACAATTCCGCATGGAGTAATATAATCACTATGTTCATATTGTTAGCCATGGCTACGCGCCAGGCGTTATATGGTTGCATCCTTGTTGATTAACTACTAAGTTATTAATTTTCTCATGTTGAAAACCTCAAATTAAAAAAAATGATGCAAATGGTTTTTTTTATAACTGAATGGATAGTTTTCATTATAAAAATTATGTACATGTACTTTTTTCGGAAGAAAATTCTTTAATTTTTCCACATTTAGGAGAAGTTTACTTGTTTTAATTGCTTGCTTCCTGCAAGCGAATTGCCGACATGGTTTCCGTATGCAAGTGACCAAAGTGTGTCCCTTCTCGTAAAAATCCGATGATCGCAATACGCATGAATCTGTCATTAAAATAAACTATTATCTGATTGTACATATTATACACGTGCTCAATATTTATGCTTGTTTACTATAGGGTGACAATCGGTAAGCTACGGCTTCAAACACGACAATTAAAAAGCTGCCATGATTTTCACATCATATCAGACATAGAGAAAAGAAAATTGATGGATTAAACGCTATTTTTGCTTAAAAAATGATAAAATCGTGCACAGAAGACTACGTGTTTAATATATACATGCATTGGTTCAAGAATTGGATAAACATTATTTTTCAACAGTCACTTGTTTCATATGACTTGATATCATAATAGCGTAAACACAGATATATAATTGAATTTAAATTTAAACTTTTTCAGGTCAATTTAACATCAATTGAAATTTTGTAATGCTTTAAAAAGCAACACTTGCATCAACTTTCATAATACAATTTAGGCAAAATCAATTATGTATTATATAAAGTGTATGTTTTAGTCAATAGTCTTCTGTGTAGTGTTTTGTGAATTTGTCTTTCGTTAAGTGGTATTTCTGCTTTTGTTTGTCTTTGTACCGTTGTCGTTGTCATTTGATAAAATTCACCTGATGAAATTTGAATGTCCAGTATGTATCTTTCGATTCCCTTTCATTAATTAATACTTCATGTTTTCCCCTTTAAGAAATCTCTAGTTTAACGACTGGTAATTCTGAGACAACTAAGTGCTGTACATGTACTGTCATCTTTCAGATATCATAAATATAAATGTGTCTTAAATAAATTGAAATTGTCTGTTAAAAATTGTCAACACTGTAATTTTGTTGACCTTGATACAACTTTCTTAACAATGTTTTTTTTTATCATAGGACTTTTTCTAGTTTTTGTTAGAGATACTCAAGATGTGTGAGCGGGTTTATGTTTGCTCTTTGTCTGTATACTGAATGTTTTATCTATTTTTATTTAGTTGTTTTGAATACAGAAAAAAATGTTTTAAAACACCGATAAAAGAAGAAGAAAAACCATAATGTGGATGACATGATAAAACTGCGTCTTTGATGTGCATCAAAAATAACTATTCATGTCGAAGTGAGGTTTCACAAATCTTATATTAATCCCTAATAGGTTTTATTTCCACTGTGTTAATGCATTATTTTGCAAAAGAAGATCTCATATTCATATGCTGCATCCAATGCGAAAAGAGAAATATTAATGTCAGATAATAAATTATCATAATATACAAACATGATGACATTTACACTTTATAATAATAAAACATACCTTAGATTCTTTAACATGTCCGTCGAGTTCTTCTCCGTAATTTTGTATGTTATCCATTTCCACATGAACATTATCTGAAATTAATTAATAATGTAAATGTGTTTCTCATCAAATAAGTAAGTAAAATCCCGCTGCATATGGTCTTGTGCCAAGAAACTCTTTATTGGGGGTTGTATCATTTTTCAAATACCAATTTAAGCTTTGAACTTCCGGTCAGATGCGTTTATATGTAGCTTGACGTAAAGCAAAACTTATAAGTTTGTTTCCGAGCGTAAATTTTATTTTGATACATTTTTTTTAGCTTAAACCTTGTGCTTGCTTATTCGTCATTGCCTAGAGGTACAACGGGAGGGTTGATATCACACAAAACATGTAAAGCCCCGTCGCATTGTTGCGCATGTCGGAAGTCAGACGCCTTTGGCCTTTGATAGTCTTGGGTTTGTTTGTTTGTTTTTATTTTTTAGTTATTTTAGAGTGACGTCAATGCAGTATTGTCTCGCCGTGTTGAAGATCATTGGTGTCCTTTATCTGTTTTCTTTTCTTTGGTCGGATTGATGTTACTAATACACTTTCCACATTTCCACTCTCAATTTTATAACAAAGACATTTTGGTGGAGGGGAGTCTGTTTGTGTTTTTCTTTTTCACATGGTTAAAGAACTAAGTTCCTGTGTTGATTTACATTCTAATGTGTTCCTTTTGTTAATTTATTTAAAGGCTTGAGAGCTAATAATACTACCAAGCCATGTGCATGCTTATATGTTCGAATGATGTTAATCTATGTGAATCTATGTTATTAGGTAAACTTGACATATCTGCAATTATCACATGCGACTTCAAAAAGAAAAGAAAACACAAACACACGAACACGTAAAATAATTAACTTACGCTTCACGAAAAATAATATCACTATCAACGATGTAACAAATGTTAAAACTGTTACTATCGATGCTGCTGCCATTCTGTACCAACCTATGATTTTACACAAAATATAAATTAACTCATATGTCATAAGTTTAGTATTTTCGATTGTGAATAAAAGTTCATAACTGAATTCACATGATACTATTTTTTATGGATTTTAAAACCTTAGAGACACCCGGAAAGTTTTTTTTATGAAAGATGAAAACAGTGCTATAAAGTTTGTATTTTTCAATCTGATAGCAAGCAACCTAAATTTCCTTACTAATCCAAGATCATTTGTAATATTTCTTGTTAATCTTTTCGAAGTACTCTGATGAGTAACTTCCAAATCATTTCATAGTGCGTGTGTACCGGGAAAATCTTCAGAAGTTATATTCTCTCAGTAACAAATTTCTAATTACTATTATCAGGATCTACAAATTGAAAACATAACGAAACCTGATGTGCAGAAGGTCAGCATTTTGGACAAGAATTTTGAAAAAGATGTAAATAGACGTGTTAGAAAATTCGATACTTCTGTTGGCGCTCGTGTTGTATGGAAGATGAATATAATATGATGTGGGGGTCATCTCCAAACTTATAAATTTTCTATCGATTTGTATAACTTGTATGGCTACTGAAATACGTTATTTATAGTGTGCAAGACATGATCAATCGAGCATTGTTTAGAACCAAAATTAATCATTAAATGTGAATTTAAAAAATCATTTATGTGATATATTTTTTTTAATTTAAGACAATTATAACCATAGATGTAATTGTAATTATTGTAATTAAAAATGCCAGATATAATAAATCCTTACTTTTTGTTGAAAAAGGCGGATGTTTTTATTTTATTCTGAGAATCAATAAATTCTTGCATAAAATAAAAGGAACCAGGGTTTTGTCCCGCTTGGTCTCACAGTGGAAATTAACCATCGTTTTGCTTTTATTCTGATACGATTTGAACAAAAATTAGAATAATAATAAAAAACAATTTGGAAAACAAAAATCCCCTTGATGAATTTTAAAAACAAATTAAAAATGAGATTATGTTGTTCACTTGACTAATAACGTAGCATTGTATGATTGTTAAGCATTTAAGTAATGTCGAAAAGCTAAGCACCAAATTCAACTGTTTGGTTTTAGTTCGTTCATTTGCTGTCTCCATAGTTCAAAACGACTCAGACTGTCTCTAAACGTCTTTATGCACTCAAACTTTCTTTTATTTATTTTGTTTTACATTTCTTTTTGTTTCGGATTTATTGAAGTCTATTATATGGTGTAACAATTGGCGGACAATTGACCTGTGACCTATAAACTTGAAACTAGGACGAGTCTAGATTGTTAACAAGGATATCAGATAAATTCCAACTGTGACCTTGACCTTTTTTCCTTTAAAATGAATAGGGTTCTAGATATTCATAAAGACTAATTATGGACCAAGTATGGTCAGAAATCTGTAACGATGTTGAATATAGAGTGTTAACAAGTGTAGTACGGACGGAAATACGGATCGAGGGTATAGTTACAAGATCCTCTCGAACTTTGTTGGCGAGAGAATAAAACCCAATGGAATCGGAAATACAGCCAAATACTATTTTACACGATAGTTATGGGGCTCATAGGGTCGACTAAATTACATGAGTAAAAGCCCGTTATAGGGTATAAGATTGTAGTTACGGGAATCGATGTCAACTGAATCTAATAGATATAAGAAGATTTGGTATCAGTGTCAATGTGACAACTCTCAAAGTCACAATTTATGAAAGTAAACCATTATATGGGACGAAGTCCCCAATTACGGTAGAAAAATCAATAAAAAAAAAAAAAAAAAAAAAATCGGGAAAATTTCCCGAATATTTCATTCTACTAATGAACTCAAAATCGTTAACTTTTTTTTTCAGATCTACTTCCGCTTCTGGTCTTGTTTGCATCGTTTGCATGAGACTGAATAAAATATATATATATCACCATATCAACAAATATAGGAAGTAATTCAACACCCAATCATTTTTAATAATTGTTTGATATGAAAACGTTTCCTGGATAACAGCGTTTCTTTGTTTACATTGAATATGACGTCATAACTTGAATAACGTCACAACTAATTCCCTAATAACAGAACCAATATCGGAAACGTTAGTGTATTTCCGTTTTTTTTTATCAACATGTTTGAATTAAAAAAAATAATATAGACTTCATCCCCATTCACAGGTAATGCCTGCCTCATATTAGGGAAAAGTACGGTCGTCAACACGGATCCTTGGCTCCCACCGAAGAGCTAGCTATAAAGGATCCCAAAAATTGCTGGTGTAAAACCATTAACTAAATTAGTCATATGTCAACTGAAGCACAGCTAGTTTTTTATCTTTCTTTCAATGTCATTCACACTTTTTATTTCTAAAATCTAAATCATTAGAAAAGCGTATACCATCTGTCCAAAGACGTTTAATTATGATACTAGTATATTTAAATAAATAATTTGAATATGTTCAGAAGCGCTCGACCCTCCTCTAAGTCTTTACCTAGGACAGTGTGTAGAAAACAAAATGTACAACATAAGTACATACTATACAAATAGGTTGAAAATGGCATGACACATTATAATGACAGGACGCTTTAAAAATAATAACAAGACAAAAGAAACAAAGTACCAATATTATATAGAGTACTCACAGATGCTGAAAGCTAACTCAAAGTAAATAAAAACGGCTTTCGTGTGTATAAGGAGACATTGGATTATCAATTAGATGTTAATGCGAGTTTTATCTAAAACAAAAGTGATTTAATTGTTATATCAATCTGAGATAACGGATTGACAATCCGAGATCTCGGGGTGTTTTTTTGTGTGTGTCCCTTTATGGCTTTCTTATATAGACGACTACATCGATATGTTTCGGTTCTTAAAAATAGATTTGATATTCTCCTGCGTTCTTCAATGAATACAATTGTAAATGATTTAACTCAGCGGTACCAAAAACGCCTATACAGGTACCAACAATATAAGAATTTGTACTTATTGGGATGGTCCCCACATCATTTTGTATTCATCCTCTTTCCAACATTTGCGCCTGCAGTAGAGTCGAGTTTTCCTACATGTCTAAGAAACCGTAAAATTATCAAATTCAATATCTTCTAATTTGTATCTTTTTCTATGATTGTTGTTTTTGTTTGTTGTTCTAATCTTTTGTGTTAAGCAAAATACAATGCATTTGTGTACGGTTTGTTCTTATATTGTTCTTTTTCATGACGGTCATATATTTGGTGTGGCGTATTGAGTACACAGCATATGTGTTATGTACTTGTACCAAGCCAGGAGCAAAAGTGTAGTGTTTGTCGTTGGTTCAAGTCTATCTTAATTGTAACTCGTAGCCTGTTTAGTTAAAAAAAAGAATTACAAAAATGTAGGAAGTTAGCTTACTCTTTTCAATTGTCTAGCACAGACGACTATACTGTATGAGTTAAAGCCAGTTTAAGATATATCCGTAAATTATACCCAATGTGTGCTTTGTTTTGTATATTTTATGTTCTCAAACTATCCAAATGTGTATGCTACTTCACAATCAACACTCACTTGGTGGAAGTGCTAAATTATATGTATAGCTGCCAAAATATGTCTTTGTCACAGCTTCTTTTTGGTCTGACCTGATATAAAAAAAAAATAGGTGGTGGAAAAAAAATTAAAGCATCATCCCCCAAAATGGTAAAAATAAATGTATTGAAACGGTTTTAATAATTATTTTCTTAAATCTAAGCAGATGTTTTGATTATTAATTTACCTATAAAAAACCCTTTCAAAATACGAAATGAGAAAATGAAAAGAATACAGATATAAAATTATAAAAAGGCTATTCAAACTTATCGAACAGTTAGAATAGCAACATTGTGACCGGAAAGAAAATGACTCAAAGACGGACAGCATTTAAAAAAAATACAGATATATAAAGAAAAACACTAACCCTGCAGAAAATCGCGGGTAAACTCAAGTTCACTGGTAGTATTCATCTATGAGATAGCTCGAAATATCAAATATTATTAAACCACATTTACCGGATTAAACGCAAGCTATAACAACATACAGGTGTCAAAACAACATGATAACCTGCATATTGTTTTGAGTCAGAACAGACTTGAACCTTCATTAAGGGTTTGGCCTTTTCAGTCATGTAAACTAAATCTGCTTGTATGACAAATGTCTCATTTGAAGGAATTTCGGGTTTGGAATTAGGTTTATTGGGTTAATATGTGAACAGCATAGTTTGCATTTTTATTGAAAAGTATATTTAAAGGCTGGTTTCACTTATACCAGATTGAATGCAAGCTACATGTTTAACGAAAAAACATTTGTCCAAACAACATAATAACCTGCAAATTATTCTGATTCAGAACAGACTTGAATTTCATTAAGGTTTAGGCCTTTTCAGTCATGTAAAAACAAATCTGCTTATATGAGAAATGTCCGATTTGAAGGAATTTCGTTATTGGATAAAGTTCATTAGTTAAATTTGTGCATACTTTGCAGTTATTAAAAAGTACATTTAAAGGCTGATTTTTACATTAAAAAATGATGCAGAAGATTATCCGTCGTATGCAGGCCTGTAAGTGTGTTCACATGATATTTGAAAGGAGAAGAGAAAGGTACAATATTTAACAAGCAATTATTGCAACAAGGCTTTGTTACAAAAGCTAAGAAATGAAGTATCCATCAGTACAAAACCCTTGAAACTCAAACTTTTATTAAATTCATTATTCTTGGGGGGAAAATATGATTCAGGGCAGGTCCCAATTATTTACAAGGTATCTGAACAGTCTTAAATTACACATGATGGAGATAACCCATGTGGACTCTCGCTATGTATAAATCAAATTATTTTGATATTACAAGTAAGAATAACTTTTGTTTAGGGATAGAAATCCGAACAATTTGAAAGATAGTATAACATTCTGAGAGGGTTTTCGGTGATCCTTGGGGACTTACCCTATATTTCTATTGAAATGTTTTATCATTTTGACCATTTTTAATTTATATATTGTCCGATTTCGTTTACTTTTTTGTTTGAATTAATTTGTGAAAATTAAAACCAACAACGTATTAAGGTAGCTTACAAAATAATTACTTAAAGAATAGTCAAAACTTACTTTACTTGCACAATGGCTGGGTAAACTGAAGGTAATGATTGATCAAGTGTACATTCAAAATCTACAAATAAGAAGATATTTAAGCTTCATCATTTGAAAAACAGTAAAATCAATAAACTATTAAATTACTCCTAGAATATTTAATGTATGGGTATGATTATTCATCAATAGAGAAACTGATGAAAATTTTTGCATTTGACATTAAAACACAATTTAAATGCATTGATCATACAATTACCTGCCGTGTCTAGTTTAATGTGAGATATTTACCCCGGGTGATTAAATTTATTCGGATACCTCGAAGATATATATGTGTCTTATATTTTTTTTCTAGTTTGTAACATTCATTGTATTGCCAATCTATGGAAAATTGTATTCATAGTATCAATCGTATACGCCATTTATGACTACTCTTACCAGATGTCAACCCTTTATCCATGGGACAGGGGGTGACGTAACACATACAATCTTCCTGTTCTGGTAGACAGAATAGATTATTTCTAGGTCGTACACGAAAATTGTATCCTTTAGTATAGTCACAACTGCATTTGCTATCTTCAATTGTAGAATCATAAGAAAATATGAGTTGACCCTCTTCCGTACATGATGATTTTTGAAAGACGCATTTGCTGAACATGGAAGAGAAAAATTTGAAAGGTTGGTATCTGTTGGTGGAACAGTTGACATTCCTTTTACTACCTTTAATGATATACTTTTGACCTACAAAACATATATTCATAATATTTAACAAACGAACATGTCTTTATGTTGGGAACAATTAGAATATTTTTCTCATAAGAGAAAATAGGATAAGTTCATTGTGTGAATTGTGTGAAACTAAGGATTTGAAAGTGTAATTACATCACACAATGTCCTTGTTATACTTTCTTCTTTGAGTATTCAAATAGTTACGAGTTATATGCATAATAAAACACCTACACATATGTTCATAAAAATACAGCACCTCAATCAAACGATACATGGCAAAATATAGCCCAAGAAAACGTCAAATGAAAACTACAATACAAAGCTAGATGTTTAGTTACTGTAGCCCAAATAGTACTCTAAGGTATTAAGGAATAAAGAAGCATTTCAACCTGTTATACAAATATCTGTTCTCCTGCTACAAACGTTGTTTGACTATATTGTTGTCTAAAAAAAGTGCCATACAGAACAAAGCTTAGTTTCATGAACAAATGGCCACGGTTTAAAAAAAATCAGATTTTAATATCGATATTTTAAAACCTTTATTGTTGCTTCATTCATTTCTTCTACACCATATACCTGCCGACAAAATCATGAAATCGGCATTTTAATGAAATATATATTTGGTCATCTATTTCTTGTTTATCTATATTTAATACTTGCCCATTCTAACAAAATCGGATTTATACGAGCATGATTCTTTATAGGAATCATGACTGAAATCTAGTAAACAAGAATAAGTTTCCTCTTTTGAATTACAATACCAATTGGCGCGTATCTTTCTTTGTGATTCATGTGCACATTTAAAATCATATTCTGTAGAAACAGATGACACCATCATGACAAAACAAATCTACAAAATAAATATAAAATTTATAAGCTGTTTGTTTTATAAAAAAAATTGGTTGATTTTGTACACATGATAAGCAACTTTATATACTGACAATGACTATAAAACATATAGTAGAGAATGACAATCGGTAATGTGCCAAATAGACAATAACCCCATCCCATAAAAAGTATAAAACATACCACTCGAAGGCCACCAATGGGTCCTCAACACAGCGAGAAAATCCCTCAAGGGTCATCGGCTAGTCCCTTAATAAAAAAAGTGTACTAGTTCAGTAGAAATAGACGTCAAACAAAATTTGATAAAAAAAACATACTAGACTATCAAAGGTCATAGGCTCCTGACTTGAGAGAGGCGCAAATATGCCGCGGAGTTAAACATGCTTAGTGAGACCTCAATCATTCCTAATAACTCTAGCCAATGTAGATTTAACAAACACACAGCAATGAGCATTATTAAACCCAGCTGAAAAGAAGTTCGAGTCCGATGTCATTCTTATTAATTTACACTATCAGTATAAGATCAAAAGATATTTCATAATTTGCATCGATTTACACACATAACGTCTACTTATAAAGAGGTACTCCCATGTCTTCATTGGATTTTTATCCTATAAATAAACATGATAAAAGAAAATTTTCTTCATACACATTTCAATTTCGATTGCTTATTTACAATATGATACATGTTCTATGTTTTAATAAACGGGAAAAACACATAGTTGTTATTATTACCTTCTATTTTCTTCGGATTGAAATCAGATGGTGCCCACATCTTAGATAAAAACTTTATTGATAAGGTTAAATTTTTTATCCTAGATATCTCTATGTCATACTGATTTTGTAAATTGAAACTTGATTATGGACTTTCTTACCACATTCATCACTGCATTAAACATGGTATCTCTATATGATGTTGCTTCTGTTTTCTGTCCTTGAAATTTCTCTACACTCCTGAAAGAAACGATTAAACCAATAGTCACGTTTAAACTGTATTGATTAAAAATATTATTCGATTAGTAACTTTTGGTGTTATGCAGACGACTTTTAATAATTATCTAGATTAGCGAAACTAAATTTAGCCCGCATAGACATCAATAATTTATAATTCATTAGACAAAATGATAAAAACAAACCAAACAGTATGACTGTGCTTTACTTTTAAAGTGTCTCAACGATAAGTGATTGTCAGACAGTTTTGAACTTATTATTCATGGTACGCAAACAAAATTAAAATATTTGGGACACAGAACTAAAGTCTACTGCTTCAACTGCAAATGTCGAAAGGACATGACAAAAGGATAAACAGACAGACTTACAGACACAGACAGACAGACAGAAACATACACACAGAAGAGCAGACATACAGACGGACCCTGATAACTACATGAATGGTTTGCATATTTTCCATTGGGAATCGATAGGGAATATTGAACATATTGAAGGATAAATGCTTTCGGGGAAATATAGCAACAAGTTTCTCAAATAATCTTTATTTTTGTTTTTCTTATTTCTCGTATTCAACACCAATGAAACCGACATAAGCCTTGAAAATTAAATTAATTTTAACTATTTTGTCAAATGAAGGTGACAGAGATTAACTTATTTGTTAAAATAAGAACCCATGTTCATGACTGAGTTCCTGTTATTATAGACACGACGTACAAAAACTGTTTTTCTTTTTTCCTTGTGAATCGGAAAGACCTCATATTCATTAACCTATGCTTATAGTTATCCCAGGTACCAGGCTTATAATTTAATACGCCAGACGACGTTTTCTAAATAAGAATCGCCAGTGACGCTCAGACCAAAACAGTACATGTACCTGTGTTTTCCTATTGTGTTAGAATAGTATATCTATTCATTAAACTTTCAACACTACAAACTGCTCAGAGTCTGAATTGACCAGTTTTTGTGCTCGACCAGTAAAATCGAGCACACATTTTACTTGACTAGTCTCGACATTGTCTCGACTGTACTTAACTGTACTGAAGTGTACTCGACTAGGTCTCGACTTTACTTAATTAGTCTGATTCAGTACTTGATGATCTTGGTGTAATCTGAAATGGTCTTGACCAAGGCTCGACTCAGTCTCAACCAGTCTCGACTAGTCTTGACCTTCAAATTTAGTTTTGACTGGTGTTAATTAGGCCATTTAACTAAATTAAATATTGATCTTACAAAATTCAACATGTTCAAGCTTATTTTGGTAGTTTGATTTATTGCTGTGAAATGAAAGAATTTAATTTTACAATAGGTAAAAATAAAAATTATTATTCAAATTCAGAGAGGCATTTTTATTTTTTTTTTTATAACTTTTTCAAATCAACTTAGATTTTCATCAAACTATGCAGCTATCTTAGATATATATTAAGCTTAATGAATCCCATGTCATTTTGTTTTTTGTTTTATATCTGTAAAATTTCAGAATTAAATTAATCTTGGTAAAAAAGCTATATTTGCAATTCGGACAAAATAGAGATAGTACACTTTAATTTTTTTAACTCCTGCTAATTATCGATCATTATCCAATGTGAAATCTCGTAAGTGGACTTGGGGTGATCTGTATTAATGTTTAATATTATGGGGCGTTTATATATGGTTAAAGAATTGTATACATCTATCATATATTTTTAATATTTTATGAATTGAGCATTTACTTCTAATTATTATATTTTCTCATTTTCAACACTCGTATCCATCAAATAACTCGGAGAGGGCCCCCTCAGCAGGCACTCAACGTTGAATAAACGTTGAAATGAGGTTGAAATGTGATCAACGTATATTCAACGTTGAAACAACGTAACTTTTTTAACGTTGAGAAATAAACAAATATTCAACGTTGAATTAACGTTGATCATTTTAACGTTAAAATTGGAACGTTGATTCATTATTGAATCAACGTTGACTTATTTACTCATGGTAGGCCTTTTTAAAAAAAACATTATCAGAAGGCAATACATGCATAACCGTAAAAGTATATATCTATAAAGAAAAGAATGAAATAGAGTTTTGGTTTTCACAAAACAGTATAGTACCAACTATTGAGTCACTATTCAGTAATCTCAACTTGTCACGATGTGGGAGGGATGTAAATCCTTGATATTGAATTTCTAGGGAATAAGAAATATTATTTATTGATTTTATTTCACATAATATTAATTTGAACAAAAAGATAACATGTAAAGAAATTTTAAATAGTTGATTATCAACAATGATCGTGATTTCTTTCATTCATATTTTCGCGGGATTTGAACAGGAAATTAGATTGCCCATGCGCATTATTTAAACCCGCACCTTTTTCTGTATTTAAAAAGAACAACAAAAGACGAAGTCGAGGAGAAACTTTCCGTTTATCACGTATATTTATGGTATGTAGATGTTTTTATGTGGCTATCACGGTTTTTCATATTTATGAATTGTGTTTAGAAACTCTGAATTGGTATCCATATTGCACAATTAGAGAAAAATATAACGTCAACATTGTTTTCTAGAAAACAGATCAGAACACATGGAATGGCCATTGTGTGTAAAATTATTTATCAGCACATATAATTTCCTCCAATTCTACTATTTTAAGAGCATTTAATGTGGAAAGCATATTTAGTTTCATTTTAAAGTTTAGGTAAAAACTGATACATTTATTATGCTAAAAGATTCAAATAAGAAAAAAGGGGGGATAAGCAAGTGTTTACATTATTGTGCTCAGGTAAATTTCCAAACATGTATACTATATAACATATATATGTGATTTGTTTAGTTTAACATTAAGGCTTGGTAAACCACATACTTTTTGACGATTATAAACAATAAATTTCAACTGGACAACAAAGTATTGAATTTTGAACGATCATGTGATGGAAAATTAATATTTCTTTTTACAATAACATTAAATAATTCAACAAAATAGTATTATTTCACGCTATGAGAGGAGAACTATTGAATTGTCCATTGATAACTTTTCACCTAATTAACCTTTCTACAAAAGTCATTCTATTTTTAAAACAAGTCAGTCTGATCCTTATGGTAACAGGTCCGTTCGCGCCCAATACACTTTTCACCCTACATGTTCACACCTCGCACGTTCGCACCAAAGGTTCGTTCGCACCCAATTTAAAATCAAGTTCCAGTTGAATAATTAGAAAATCATTATTTTTGTTATAAATTTCCTTGATGTAAATACTGCATGTATTATCTGATCTTCAGGTGATCTCTGACTCTGTGTAATACGAGAAATGCGTGTTTACATTAATGTGTACGTAACATCGCGCTAAATGTTAGCAGTCCATTATCATTTATCATGAACTTGTATTATTTATTTTACAGAAGCTTGTCAAACAAATCAATGGCTCAAATGCATCAAGTGGAGCAAAATCAAAATTCAGTTTTGGGAATTCCAGTCTTTAAAATCATCAAAGGTAGTTTTTTGTCTGTATAACTATAGACCATTTGTGTTCAAAGACAGATCTGTTGTTTATTCTAATTTTGTTTAACTTACATACCATATTATGTTTGTCGTTATATGTAAACTATTCTATTCAAGCTCTTTATTTCATGTTAATGGACTTGTGCAGTCATCAATAAAAAAAAAGTCGTAGAACATACAGTAAAGGGTTTTCATTATTATCAATAACATAGTCAAACCCGCAGTCTTACAAATCTCAGGTTGAAGCTTCTTCATTAACAAAAAAATACTAATAGTAAACATTAATGTATATTTTTTTATTAATGATTGTCTTATTACAATATGTGCTTTGTCGTTATTGTTTTTGTTTATTTGCATTGCTTCTAGAAACAAATTGAAAGTGGCTCAATTTTAAAATATCTTTTCAGGACATACAATTTATATTTATTATAATCTGATTTTTTCCAGATGTTAAATATACTGCAAAAGTATAAAGATGTCACTGAGAAATACATATCTGATAAAGACCCCTCCTGCTTAAAGTCTGCCGCAGAAAGATCTCCAAGTGGTGGAAGAATGATGACATGCAAAAAGGACAAAAAGAGACAAAGATAACAAATGAATTTATAAAATAAATCTTGTATCAAAAGAAATATCATTGTATTACTAAATTTGATATTGTTTCTGAGTAAATATGTATTCATTTAATGGTTTATACCAATTATAGGTGTGGGGGTAATATACACATTTATATAACATATATGTATATACATGTATAATCAAGGACCTTTGGTTTTTTGTGGAGAGTTGTCTGGTTAGCAGTCATGCAGCATCTTCTTATTTTCATTAGTATTGCGATCATCCTGAACACACGTTGGATCTAACAATGTCTTCACTCTTCTTGGGATATACTACTTTTAAGAAGGGCTGAACATTGGTCGGTCGTTGAATAAGAACTACTTTGAACTTGTGAGAATTGTTTAGAACTATTCAACATCTTCTTTCCTTTCTGTTTTGAGATCCTTTCTGTGGAGTCGGGGAATAAAGTGTATGTCATAAGTTTTATGCAAACTGTGTAATCAAATTCATTGAATGATTTGTATTTTTATAGCTATTCACAACAAGAAAAACTACAAGTAAGAATATATCAAAAATAATATAGATAATTATGCATAGTTATCTTTAAATACAAGTGGATACACACAATCATTTCAGCTACTCCTTCTTGTAGTTTTTCTTGTACTTAAAAGCTAAATATACGTTTTTAAAATAGATTTAACATTTAAATATGAGAGACACAGACGCAAACAGGATTTTAAGATATGACATTTATGGTCTAGATTACTGACTTTGTACAAGCACCGTATGTTGTTTCATTAACAGTTGGTGTATTCATTTAAATGTCTCCCATTTAGTGTATCTATTTGGTTCATATGTGTCTTGGTGAGAGAGAAAAAACATTAAAAAAACCTGTACACCGGGATGCCTGTCTGCCATGTAACAACAAAAATTTGGAAAGCAGGTAAAAATGTGTATGTAGTTTTATAATAAATTTCATTAATATACTTTCAACTACTATTCAACCTTGAATCAACGTTGAATGGATGTTGAAACATCAACGTTGAAATGTCAACGTTAATTCAAATTTTCAAAATCAAACATAAATTTGACATTGTTTCAACGTTGAGAAACAACCTTGTTTCAACGTTGAATCAACGTTGAGTGCCTGCTGGACCATTACTGCTTTGCATATACGAAAACTAACGAGGTTAAATTAACAGTGTTACTCCACTGTGCAACTGCATATCAAAGGCAATTCATTGCACATCAATTGTTACAATGATTATAAACTGTGAAGTACTGTTTAACAGTTTATTGTAATCAAAGTGTAAAAATGTACATTGTACAAACGGGTCATAGAAACAAATCTATTTTTAGAACAGTTTATTTTCATATCCCAGGTATAGGAAAGTCGGTACGCAAATAACTAAAACACAATGTGTTTATATCTTTGTTTCAAGAATACAAAATAAAATAACACGTATGACATTAGACATATAACTTTTATTAGAATAAATCAACATTCAGTATGTTTCATGTGGATTATAGACGTTCATCTTTCTTCAGGGATTTCCTTTTCTGATATGTTCTATCAATGTTATTTGACTCCGTCATTTGGCATTTCGGATATAAGCATATACTGTTTTATTGCATAATTTTGTCTGACAAATAGGCTATGCAAATAACCGGAATCTACTGTAGTACACTTTAATTTTTTTAATAACTTTTTCAAATCAACCTGGATTTTCATCAAACTTTTTTGTTGTATTGCTGTCAAATCTAAGAATTAGATTAATCTTGGTAAAAAAAGCTAGGATTTGCAATTCGGACAAAATAGAGATAGTACACTTTAATTTTTTTAATAACTTTTTCAAATCAACTTAGATTTTCTTTAAACTATACAGCTATCTTAGTAATATGTTGATCTTACTGAATCACAAGTCGTTACGTAATTTGTAGTATTGCTGACAAATTTAAGAATTAAGTTGATGTAGGTCAAAAAAGGCTAGAATTTGCAGTTCAAACAAAATTCAGATAGTATACTTTAGATTATTTCAAAGCAACTTAGATTTTCATTTAAATGTACAGCTGTCTTTATTATATATTATTCTTACAAAAACAGGTTATGTGGAAATTTAGTTTATTGCTGTCAATTTTAAATATTTGAATTATAGGTATCTATCTCAATTTTGTCAAAACTGAAAATTTTATTACCTATTAACTAGGTACTTAAATTTGACAGCAAAACACCAACATACAAAACAACCTTGGTTTTTGTTTGAGAAATACAAAATAAAGATAGCTGCAAAGTTTCATTACGATCCAAGCTGATTTGAAAAAGTTATGAAATCTTAAAAAAATACACCTTTTTTTGTTAAAACAAGAATTTAATATCATGAACTTTCATAACAATCCTTGATAACATTTTAAAAAAAGAAATGTGTTCCAAAGTAAAAAATTATTTTAATCAAATCTTAAAATATTTTTTTGTCAAATTTAATGACATGGCACTATACATGGTTTTATTACATCAGTACGAGTGAGTTTTACAGGTAAAAAGAAAGTCCTACTTTTCTTAAACTCGTGTATTCCTTATCTAGTGAATTCTAGTGAAATCTAGTGAATTCAAAAAGCCTTGCGATTTCGATTTAACAGGATGTGCAACTTTTAATGAAAGTTATTTATAATTTAAAACTCTCTGGTAGATGTGATCTTTTTTGCCCCAAGCAGGAGGTATTGTCTATAAGAAAAGGCGTTATCATTATTAAATGCGGGTATTTTTGTCCTACTTTCTGATATAAAAACTATCAAAAAAAAACATTTCCTAACAGGTTACGACTATCTTTGACAAGATATGACTTGACTATTAGAACAATCATACGCATCGAAAGCATTAAATACGTTAAAGCTAAAAACAAAATCCTGGACTTTTAAATAACAACAAACTTTTGGAAATCAGAAAAAATATTCAAATATTCATTCTGTCAGGTTATTAAATGTGCGAATAAATAAAAGTATTTGTATATGTTAATGGTTAGTTATAATGAAGAACACGTTTAGAGTTCAAGACAATTGTAATTGAAATTGCTTAGTATGGGTGATTAAATATATATTTATATATATACACATATACTTATGTAGATATAGGAAGATGTGGTGTGAGTGCCAATCAGACAACTCTCCATCCAAATAACAATTTATATCAGTAAACCATCATAGGTCAATGTACGGCCTTCAACACATAATGGTTCGTTTCTGTGTGTGTTGCATCGTCGTTTGGTGGGGGGGGGGGGGGGGGTGTTGCTTTTTAATGTTTCTGTTGTTTCGTTGTTTTCTTCTTATATTTAATGTGTTTCCCTCAGTTTTAGTTTGTAACCCGGATTTATTTTCTCTCAATCAATTTATGACTTTCAAACAGCGGTATACTACTGTTGACTTTATTCATATTATTTTCCCAAGTTCTAGATACAGTCTCCATGGGTTTTGATATCTCGCGATTAGTGCTCATTCATTGAAAATCAAACAATTGATTATTATTGTTACATTTCAACGTATCGAGAATCATATGCATTCAATGCGCTTTCTTTTAAAAGGTATATTTTGATTCAAACACACAGTGTGTTGATCAAATTAATTGTTTATTTAAACTCGTCGGCTAAAACATAAACATATATATCTTGAAATGTATTAAATCATGTGTACAATACCTACCAACATTCCTATGTTCATTCTTTTTACAAGTATCAGATCGTTGGTTTTACATTTAAACGGAATTATACTACAATTGCCATAATTTAAAGCGTGTTGTGTCAGGATATACGATAGTGGTATTGTTTATTTTGAATTGGTCAACTATTTGTATTCACATCCTAGTCATAAGGTCTTTTGTTATTAATGGTTTCATTGGTAAAAATAGACCATTTTCTTATTCTATATAAAAATTACCTAATCGCTAATACCTATATATTCAGCTTAACAGAATATTAGTACATATAAATAAACTCATCAAAGATACCAAGATTAAAATTGTCTGTATGCGCAATACGCGCGTTTCATCAGTGACGCTCGAATAAAAAAGTTGAAAGGCCAAATAAATACGAAGTTGAAGAGCATTGAGTACCAAACATTCAAAAAAATTGCAATATAGAGCTGAGGTAATCTATTCCTGTGGCAGGAATGGCTTAGTATTTCAAAAATCAAAGTTTTAATTAATTTATAATGATAATTTATGTCAACACAAAAGTGCTGACTAGTGGGCTTGTGATACCCTAAGGTAATACAAACTCCACTAGCAGTGGAATTCCGGTTTTGCCAATATGCTTTGTGTGCCTATTTGTGGTTTTTTTTTTTGCAAGTGACGTAGATATGTACTTAAATATTCCGTCATTGTGTTATTGTGTAATGGTTCAAAAGTAAAACTACAAAAATACTGAACTCCGGGGAAAATTCAAAAAGGAAAGTCCCTAACCAAATGGTAAAATCAATAACTATCATATTCCTTACTTGGTACAGACATTTTCGTATTTAAAAATAATTTCATAGAAATTGATCCAATAATCACCTATTTAGGTGCAAATCATATCTCTGGCCTAATTTTATAGAAATTTATCCAATACCCACCCATTTAGGTGCAAATCATATCTCTGACCTAAAAAAAACTGGTTTAAAAGCTAGCTAAACCTCTCATTTGTATGACAGTCGCATCAAATTTAGTTATATTGACAACCATGTGTGAACAAAACAAACAGCTAGACATAACAGGTAAAATGTCAAAAATATTGGTACAGCAATCAACATTATAATATAGTCTTAATCATTTTAAAAACGAACAAATATGTAACAAAGAAGCACAAAAATGCATATAGACCAAGCGTATTAGCAAAATGTTAAGACAAGAATACACAAAATACTATACTACAATTACACAATGACGGGATGGATAAGTACAGAGCCTCATCATATATGTAACAGAGAAACATAAAAAAGCATATAGACAATTCACACAGCAAAAATGAAGACAAGCAACAAACAAGTTCTATAATTGCTTTCTATAGCACAAAATTAAAGTTTAAATGCATAATCTATTTAAAAAATGCTACAATTTTACGCAGTCTGTAGTGTGAAAAAAACCCATTTAAAAACGGTTAAATAGTTCATGGTTGTTAATTGAGACCCTATCTATAGCTTACTTTAGAAATATTTATAACGTTGTTTAGTGTGGAGTTACTGAATTTACCTTTTCTATGTAATATAAAATATGTCTTGCGGTAGTTGGTGAATCTGTTTTAAGCATTATAATACTGTTTTTGTTTAATAATTGTTTTCATAAATATCATGTATAACATGTATAATGCTAGAGTATTCCCATGTATAAATGATTTCAAACACAGAGATATATTTGTCTACCCAATTCATTGACATCACGTAAGTTACATTCATGAGTAAAGTAAATCCATTGCGTTCCAGTCTAGGTAATAAAAAACACCTTCCAAATGCACATACCTACCACATAAAGATGTAATAATCGATTAAAGTAACCTTTTGGAAATATGACAACCAGTCATTTAAATCCATTTCACTAAATAAATATGATTAAAGGTTTGAAGCGATGCAAAAAAGGTTGTACATGACCTAAAGATACATATTTTGTATAAAAAAAAAATAAATAATATAGAATTTATCTGAATTAATTTTAAAGGTTTCTGGAAATGAAATCAACAAAGAAAATATAATTAACCTATCATTAATTTAAATCTATTGAAAAGTAAAACTAGTTTAAGAATGTATAAAAAACAGGTAAAATCAAAAGTTGAGCAAATTCTATCTTAGGTAATGACTATAGCCCATGCTAACGACGAACATATTTATATGCTACAAAAGTTCCCTTTTTAAAATGGTGCACCCGAGGTGTTTTTTATTGTTCATCTTTAAATCAAAGCCAAATATATATAAGGTGAATATTTTAAGAGCTTCAAAACATCTAACAGAAAAGCAAAATCAATCTGCAATCAACTTTACAAAATGGACACAGATCAATTTAACATATAACGGTCCAATTAAGCCAATGTTGCCTTATACTTTTGGGTAGTTTATCTGAATATTAAAGCGTTCATTTAAAGTTGAAAAACAAGTAAATTATCATATCCAAAACCTTTCAGTTAATTCAAATAACGATCTTTATTTTAACCCACCTATTGTTCTGATATATTTATATTTATATGCTCGAAGATTTGTCAGATTTGAGATTAATTCCAACTACACAATTTCTATAAACACCTGCGATGTGTACATAAGCATGTGAAATGTGTGAGACATTTAAATGACTTGATTTTATTGAATTCAAGACATTTACACTACGTTTAGTGTGCAAGTTTGATCATGTTACTTAGAGTTAAACCTTGAACTAATATCTATCAAATTACTTGTTATTGGTGGTAATAAAATTATTATATGTTGATACTGCTGCTTAGGGATACTTCAGTACATGCAACATCGAATAAATCAGTATTTTATATCGATTCAAAGAATTCATATGAAAATTTCCATGAATTTCGAAGAACTAGCAATATAGCAATGTGTTTCTCTGATATTTGTTTATAAATAATTTTTTATTTATTCTATATTTTTTTAAGATATAAAAATTTATATCTTTGTTCTGTGTTCTATGCTTGAATGTCAATTCATTTTTCAAGTCTTATCATGTTTGCATTATACCCTATTTAATATTGAAGAACTGGGAAAGTGTCATGCATATAAGGAAAACACTAAATATTCATTTAATATACTGGACAGTATTGTCAATCCTTTATTAAGCAATGCATATTTGAGCAGTATTTGAAAAGGGGGCATGATACATGTACGAGCATAAAATAATCATGTAAATACTCATTCTATAATTAGGGTAAGAGTGATAAAACAACGATTTCTTTTCTAATTGCATTATAACTGACAATCTATCATTTTATATAAATAAGGGGTCGATTCTAACAGGTAATAGTATATCTAATGATCTACTATTTATAAATTTAAATACACACCTTTAAATCAAATGTCAGAAATTGCATTTTAAATAAACAGTATATATTTGTATATAAATCAATAAATGCATTCTCATCGTTGATTGTGTAAAAAAAATACGTAAAAGTTTTAGTTCTTTGAAAATTTTCATAATTTTTGGCATTAAAGAAAATATGTGTAGAAATAAATTAGTACCAAATGTACCCTTATCTAAAAATGTCTTACCTTGGTGCATACCGGAAGTAAACTGTACTGTTAAAGTTGTATTGTTACCTTTTCTTTAAAGCCGATATCAGCTAATTTACTTTGTGGTTGTAATGGAAATTATTAAGCGATTGTTAGACGTCTACACCAAGTTTTTAAATAAAATTAACATAGTGTCAAATGTGAAATCACAAAAATACCAAACACAGAGAAAAAATCAAAACTGAAAGTTCCTTATCAACAAATCAAACGAATGGATAACAATTGTCATATTTCTGACTTGATACAGGCATCTCCTTATGTCAATGGTGGATTAAACCTGGTTTCGTTGCTAGCTTAACCTCCCACTTGTATGATAGTCATTTACACTTTCAGTTTACTGACAACGGTAATATCTATTATTAATTCTTATATGCTTAAAATTCGTTCAGTGTATGTTCACCAGTGTTAATATGTCTGTTGATTGAGTTCAGCCTTTTCAATTGTTATTTTATAGTGTTTCTTGCTATGTTGTGATGTTATACTATTGTTTCAGATAATCGTGACGGTTGGTACCTATTAAAACGTATAAGCCTGTTGCATATGTTTGCACCTGTCCAAAGTCAGAAACATGACGTTAAGTAGTTGTCGTTCAATGATGTGGTTCAAAAAAGTGTTTCTCGTTTCTCGTTTTTTTAATAGAAAAAACCGTTGGTTTTCCCGTTTATATGGTTTTATACTAGTCATTTTTGCGGCCCTTTATAGTTAGTTGTTTGGTGTGAGCAAAGGCTCCGTGTTGAAGACCGTAATTTTGACTTGGATGGAGAGTTGTCTCACTGGCAATGATGTAACAACTTCTTTTATCTATTAAAAAGCATTTGATTAGAAATTGATTGATGTCTTCTCTGATAGCGTGAGTTCGTATTTTGTTTCCTATATTATGTCTATAGAAATGAAGTCCATAGTGAGGTTTTAATTTGTTATGGCCTTTTTATTGTTTTTTAATATTATGTAGGATGTGCTTAATTTGACATCTGAATAATACCAAATTAGAGCTCGTTTAAAATATAATCCGAATGGTAGTATTCAGAGTATCATATCTATCTATTTAGCCCTTTTTCATATTCATATTTAACAAATAGCAGATATACAGCAGTGCCTCAAAACATGTTCAATCGGACAATGTAAAGGAGAAGATAAACTGTGCCTCTAAATTCCTAGAATTTCATGATCTGTCACAAGAACATGAAATGAAAAGAGATAATCGTTACACTTTCTGGCATACAATACTCAACTAAGATGTTATCACCTAAGCTCTGTTTCATATTTGGACCCTCGATTAAGGATATTTGTGAAAGTCCATATTTCTCATAATCATACAATTCGCCTAAATATTTATATGATTTAGACGTACAACCAGCCAAATTAAGCAATGTCAGTAATTGTTCAAAAGGATGTCCGCATGAATACAATTCTAAACAATTGTATTAAATAATGAATATTTCCTGTGAAAAAAATTCTCGTGCGTTGTTCATGAAAACGAAAATATTTCCTTATAATCAATTGCGACTTTATAAGTCACAAATATGACGGGTCCATTGCTGATATGGTTATTTTCTTTCTGGTGGTGTCACATAATTGCAAATGAAGAAGGCAGATGCTATAAAAATTTAAGGTAAAACTATTAATGTATTTTAAAAAATAAAGAGAACAATTTCTTATTTGCATTTAGTGGTCATATAAAGTAATATAGAGTTTAACGAACATTACAAAGTTATATATCTGTTTTATTTAAAGAACACTATTTTGTCATCCTTTTCCATAAAATAAAATAGATATGACACCCGTGTCCAATAACACGGTATTTTTATACAAGTTTTTATCCTTCTAATATTTTCTTAATCATATACGTTTTTAATGTTTAAATTGAAATATTTTATCATATTATCATATTCATATTACTTGAAATGATAATCTGGAGTTCAAATGTATGCATCGTTACTTGTGTCGATTAATAATTTAATAAGTTGTGTTCTATTGATAGGAATCACCAAAGTACATGTTACGTTTTATCCTACAATCAACCATTCTACTGTTTAAATGCAGGTGTCTATATAGCATGTAACGATGCAAGGATATTGTATAGGCTATTGGTGTCTTGTTTCTGTTGTGAGCGAACGGTTTTATTCGACTTGCATTTAATCTCACAGTTAATTTGTTGGCTTTTGTTCTATTCCGCTTGTATTTTTGTAACGTTGAATACTTTCGAAGACAATTTCTATTATACAGAAGTAAACACAAACTAAAAGTTAAAGCGTATAATTTAAATTGCATGATATAACCAGTACATTGTGGGAAAATATCATTATTGTGCTCGTCACCAAACAGGAGAAACATTTTTCGAGCCTGCCTTAATTTTTCGTTTCTAAAATAAAAATTCGTTAGACAATATTATTTTTTAGCAACAAACGAAAATTATTTTTGTCCACGTAAACACGACATGGGATCTGTGATTGTTATCGTTTATTATCGTTTGATAATCCAGATATCGCAGTTACGAACTTATCACCGGCACTTATGTGAGCCTTATAAGCAATAAAATCAGCACATTTTTAATCTTAATTAAGACAATAACAATCAAAACCAAGGAGTAAACAAAGACTCACAAAACCAAAAGACATTTACATCAACAGTTATAAATAATTAATACGAAACAACACGAACTCCACTAAAAACCGGGAGTGAAATCCGGTGCTCCGAAAGGGTAAGCATTTCCTGCACCGTATACGGCACCCATCGTGTTGTTTTGGTTTTTTTTTTTTTTTTGTTCAGTTCGGTAATGATGGAAGGTTATTATGACTGAGGAAAAATATCTGATATGATTTCTGACAGACGTTTGGTTATTTCAAGTTCGTCGTTGTACTTTACAATTTAAGAACTAACTTGATGGATGCAAAAACTATGAGTTAAACATTTTTTTTAAGTGGTTTGGTAATATGTAATATGTCAAGGGTTTAGTTTTTATCAGTAATAACAATGGGTCAGAACGGATGTAGACAATTATTTATAATGTTATATACAATCGTATTTTTTTAACATTCGAAATTGAATGAACATAGTATTAAAATGTAATATTTTAAATCATCTAATATTTTGTAAATCAATTAAGTTTTTAATGTTTCAATTCAATTTTTTTGGCGACTTTTTTATATTGCATGATATGATAATCTGGAGGTGAATGTTTATATCGTTACTTGTTTGGATTGATAATGTAATTAGTTGTGCTGTCGTACACATATGCTTTTGATAGGAATCACAAAAGTACATGTAACGTTTTATTATAAGCGTTAATTAGTAAATACAATTTCAGAAACGGTTACAGCAAAACATATTTCAAATATGACATTGAAAAAATATGCTTAAGGTAGATAGAGTGTCTTCCTCCATTTTGGATTTTGAAATACCAGAAAACAAGGTCTAGATTTTTGATAAAATGTGCAAATTTTGAGATAAGTAGGTATTTCATGTGTAAGATTTTTCATTATAATATAGAAAATCCATGTTTTATCATATCTTAAATTGTATTTTACCAAAAAAACAAATAATTTTGTTTGATTCATTTTTTCCAACTTTGCCAAATAAGGGGAGACAACTCAAATGCAAGGGAAGATAATTCAGATAGTGTAAGATAGTGTTACTTTTACAATAGAATGTGTTAGGAATTTACCCATTTTATGATGTAGCAGGAAAACGAGTGCGGTGACCCCATTTTTTCTTCTTCTTATCTGAATGAATATTATTGGAGCTATCCTCTCATTTTTTATCTCAAAATTATATGGTGTAGTTTTCGTTTATGACCGAAAATTGGGTTTTCCATGCATAATCTATACAAAATCTGACAATTTTGCACAACCTGTAGTGTGAAAATAAGTCCGGTGACCCATTCTTTTTATTAATGTTCTTAAACAAGCAGGATATAAACTACATTTTAGCAAATTATTAAGAAATTCTATGGATTATAATTTAGACACCCCATCTACCTTAACAAAACAAGAGTGAGAAAGGGGTTCTTGTAACTTAGACACTTACTAGTTAGGTTTGAAAAAACAAATTGACAAGTCTTTAATTAAGTTTATAAACAAATTTGAATTATAATTATACACATACGTATTCTTAATCGCAATATCGTATATACGTAGTTGTAAACAGATGGTTATAGGTGTCACATATTGAATTGCTAAAATAAAATTAACACTGACTTTCAAAACTGCCGTGTCATTCTATCATGTCTATGGAACGCGGTATGGAGTTGTTTCATTTGATTTTGAATTTCCCTCTGATTAAATAATTGAACAAAGATATACATGACTACAAATTCTGATATTTAACTTAGAAATGGAACGACAAAATGGCATTGTTGCGATAATCGAGAAGAGAAAGATGGAAAATGCAGAGGTGAGAATTATAAATCAAGTGATTGGTTGTTTGATGTTATAAAAAAAAACTTATAGAAGTTTTGTTAATTTGGTCAGAAGTCTTTTTTGGCAATCGTTTGTATGGATTTCATATATTAATAGATTAACGAAAACATTGGCATGACATTTAATATCCTTTTCCATGTTTCACGTGTATTTTCATATTAATTTACCCATGCAGTTCCATCATTTTAGCAATATATATATGATATAACCATGATAACGGTTGACATTGAATTCATTGAAGTTGTGTTCCGTTTGAATTTGGGTTAATATTCTATTTTATTTCACAAATGCTCTGTAAAGTTTGCAAACAAAGGTTATTGCGATTGTCTAAGCAAGCCTGATTTTGGTGGGCGAAATACGTGATATTCTTGTCGGTCTCGTCCATCTCAAAAATTGGGTTCCATTCTTTTATTTTAAATTTCCTCAACCAAATATTATAAAACATATACACAGCGCGCATTACAACAAAACACAGATCAAGTATCAAGTTCGATTTGGTGGAGTCACTTTTATCGTTTATGAGTTATGCCACTTTTAACATTTTGTTAAAGCATAAGAAATGCTGATATTTTCGTTTTTGTTCTTTTACTATAGTTTACTGACAAAAAAATTAAACTTATACAAAATGCCTATGACCTAAACACACAGATCAAGTTAGTAATTTGGTAGAGTCTGGTTCAAACGTTATTAAACTTTTACACAATACTTTTCACCATTAAACAAAAATCAAGTTTGAAAATAGATGGCTTCACTTTAAATTTTACCATTGACGAGTTATATGCTTCTTTATAAATAGCAAAATTGCTGAAGTATTTGCTTCCGTTCTTTAACTTTAATTTGCCTCAATCAAATGTAATAAAACTTATACACAATGATTATTACAACACAAACAGATAGGTTGTATATTGGTTTAGTGTCATTTTTATCATTCTTGAGGTAAATGACCTTTTGTAAATGGAAAAATTGAAAAATCTGTTATTTCTTTTCTCGATCTTTTATTTGCGTCTATCAAATTCTTTGAAAAAAATACCGAACTGTGAGGGAAATTTTAAACGGAAAGTCTCTAATCAAATAACAAAATAAAAAGTTCAAACTCATCAAACGAATGGTTAACAACTGTCACATTCCTGATTTGGTACAAGCATTTTCGTTTGTAGAAAATAGTTGATAAACTAGATTTTAAAGCTAGCTAAACCTCTCACGTGTAGGACAGTCGCATAAAATTCGTTATACACAATGCGTAGAATCACAAAACTCTCTTTACTACTTTAATACTGCATATATTTGGGGAAGTTGAATCATGCATATTTACAAGATGCGGCAACTGTGAACCCATAGCCACATGCTGTTTGATATTCCTTCTTTCAAATTTATTTAAGATAACTTTGTGTATCTTTTTTAAAACTCTACCAGACCTTTATTATTTGTGTTGTTGTTAATTTCATTGCCTAATATTCAATTTGTCCTTTTTGTCTGTAAACGCGCTATTGACGCACAACAAAAACATTGTATTAATTTTGAAAGGTTACTTGAAAAAGGAGTTCATAGCTCGTTATATTTGATGGCTACATGAAAATATACGGCATAAAAAATTTGGTTAACTAAGGTGCTCCATATGGATGTCGTTTCTGACAAAACTATCATATGTTGTATATTTTGTAATATCTATAGACAAATGTTATCGTTCTATTCCGATGAGCAGTAAACATAGATGTCTAACTATGCAACGGCATGAGAGGGAAATTAAAAAGCACGAACATTAACGTTATATTTGCATTTTTGCCACTACATAACGGGGATCAGTCGAAGAACACATATTGCGACAAGGAATTAAAGAAAGTAAAAATACATACTCTTGAATTAATATAACTGACAACAGATGACAAATACATATGGTAATAAATAAGTTATTTTTTAATCATTTTATCTGTTCTTTTCCGTTTATACACATACTTATTCATATGGTTATTTTGTAATCGACAGAATGCTTGTCGGGATTTAAGTCAGATGAAGGTGAACCATGCCATCCATGTTTAGATGGAAACTATGGTCACAAATGCGGAGATGTTTGTATGTGTATGGGGCACCAGATGTGAGTGTTATTAGTGATGACAGTATACATTAGTTGAGAAAGCTTCACTTTATTAATATTGTTTTTTATGAAACATGTTTCGTGATATTCGTTTTTCAAATGATTCTATTTGATATTCCTAGACGTGTACTTATGGAGCTACATGTATATTTATTTTAATTAAATTTCGATTGGCATCGTAACTGATTATCTAATTTATTAGCTGTTTAAATGTTATGGCTGTGTGACTATACGGCATAAGTAAAAATTATAATTTTAACGACTTAGATGTGTGTCGAATTAACTTAAATACTTGATATCAAGCTTGTCCTTTATAAAAAATAAAATTCTAGAGAGTAAATTACAAAACCATATCTCAAAAACTTATTTCTGTTTTAGTTTTGGAATTTCATTTTTTCAGTTGTGATCATATAAAAGGTTGTTTGAATTACTCTGGAATGGTGACAGTATTATCAAACAATTCAACATACACTGAAACTGGAACTGTGTCTAGAACTGAAACTGAGACTGAAAGTATGAAAAGTATGTATGAATTATACACAAAAAATTATTCGAAGATGATAGTATTCGTGTATTTACATATAGTTTATATGCTGCCTAATAATATGTTTCTAAGACTTGGAGTTAAGTACTAATCTGAACACGTGGTATGAATAACTGTTACCACAATTTCGGAAATGTCTTTAGCCTTTCTGAAATGTTATACTAATTTGGCACTTTTTCTATTGAATATATGTTAGGTAAATGATAATTGGAAAATGCAAAGACACACTACTGTCCCTAAAAAGAAGCGGGAGAGGAAATAACTGAAACAAAGTTCAACGGGAAAACTAAAACTCAACTAATTATATAATTGTATCTTATAGAGCATGTCTGTAATTATCACACAACAAAAAAGAGTTAAACTTATTAGATTTGAAAGAAAATAGTTCGTCGGTACGTCATACCTGCTTTTCTTCGTAATATTTGTATGTCAGGTGGTTGCTCAGTTTCATTCACTTTCGAACGTTATCGTTAAAACATCTATACTTCTAATTAAAAAAACAGTTTTCTAATATGTCATGTTCATTCTTATGATTTTGACATCAGTATCACTGAAGAAACTTTGGTTGGCATCCGGTGTAAACACACAATATACCTTTGCTAGTGATCAATAGGTTTTTTTCTAGTCATATAGCAAGTTTAGCTGTATTGCCATTAAATCGTTGGAATACGTAATAAATCTTATTGAAAGGAGTAGCGGCATTATTTATAACAAAATTTACAAAATGATGTAAATGAAAACGGAATATATCTCCCTCGTCCATAGTTCTGATTAACTGTGTTGATTTGTGTTTACTTTTAGTCTTTTCTGGTTCTATACGCTTACGTTTTAGATTATACTAGCTTTGAACACTACTGAATTGTTTTTATTTGTTAAATTGTGTAGCAGATCTAGTAAAATTAATATTTCTATTTTTAATGTAATTTCGGTGTGTTAAAACAAAGTCACTCAATGATTAAGATCATTATAGTTTTTTGATAGGTAATAAAACACGATGAGTTATGTGAACAATATATTTTGTAGGAATTTTCAATACAGAGATGATGATGGTAATAATTATTTGCACAGGCATTATTACGCTTGCTATATTGATATGTATGATATGGTTCCGATATCACGCGAAGAAAAAACGTGAATCAAATGCTTCTCATCTCGTCGTGAAAGAAAAAGAAGACGTTTTCATTTCCAATGGTATTTATGATTATATAGAGGAATCTGAAATTCGCGAAATGATGATCAAAACCCCAACTCCAAATGCTGGAAACGAAAAACGAAAATCAAATGAATCATTCAATAGTACTGACACCAACGTGCTTCTAGAAGACGGATACTTGAATCCATATCAACCAGTTGTACCTGTACACGATAATCACGGGTATTGCGGAAAAGAGATTACACTGGGAATTTTGTCTGACGGTAACCCTGATGATAATATCAAGGTCAAAGAAACAGATTCAGCAGACAAACATCCTAGCCAAGACTACATACCAATGGACCAGGAACGCCGTAATTGAATTTCCAAACTTGTTTTGTATTATGAAAATGTGAAAGGAGTCCATGCGCCATATAATCATAAATATATAAATAAGTATATTATGAAACCTATCACATATGTTATACCTTAGCATACTAGCTTTTGCTAAAAAAAAAAACTATGTTTAAACCTCGATGTTTTGATCCCTCTAATCTTAACTTTTTGTTCCATCGCACTTTAGCGTGATATCCCATCGTACTTTAGCGAACAAACAACCATCGCACTTTAGCGTGAGACACCATCGTATTTGAGCTTAGACCATCGCACTTTAGCGTGACCATCGCACTTTAGAGTACCATCGCACTTTAGAGTCCTACATATATATATATATATATATATCTTTGTTCTGCTTTTTGGAAAAGTAAAACGTTATTTGTATGTTAATACAATTTGTATAAATATTTGACTACTTAGTATTTGAAGGTAATATTTGGTCGTTATCAGATAAACAAATTATAATATGGGTTCCGTCGGATAGAAATCGACCATAGGGAAGTGAATATCAATATATATGATATCCTATTTCGGCTTGAAATAAAATATCTCTCAAAAGTTTGTAACAATTTGAAAATTGAGTTTTTATGAGAACCTTATAAAACAAACCAAATTTCATCTTTTTTATTCATCCTAAAACCAATCAAAGTTGTACACATGTACATGTAAATGTACACTTGCATAAGGTCGGTTTCTGTCCGATGCAGCTCATATGATGCATTTTATCAGTCTTGTCGTTATTTTTTTGTAAAAGCTTATACTGTTGATGTACCCCGGTTACTATTGTTGAGAAAAATCTTTTAGATGGGACGTGTATATTTAAAATAAACATATATACATTAGTCTTAGATGCATGATTTTGTTTATTAGTTGTAAGTGGCTTTGAACTAGCTATCAGTAACTTCGAGTACTCTCAGATCATTACTTAATGTCTTTTGTTGTTGTTGTGATGTTCAAGTATCCGGTCACGCCCACTCTGTGTTTTTGTTTGATGTATTTCTATTTGTATCCATCTGATAAGTTAAGCTATTTTTCAACTAATTTGGTAGTTCGTTTTTATGTTGTACTATTACACCACTGTCACAGTTAGGGTGGGGGTTGTGATCCCGCTAACATGTTAACACCGCTACATGATTAACGTATATGCCTGTTCCTGGTCAGGAGCCTGTAATTCAGTGGTTATCGTTTGTTGATGTGTTACATATTTGTTATTCGTTCATCGCTTGGTACATATATTAGGCCGTTAGTTTTCTCATTTGAATAGGGCTCTTCACGGTTAGTTCGGCCATACTGGATAGGGGCAGATTTTCATAATGGAGGTAACAATAGTGTGAAAAATACGGAAAAAAGTAATTAAAACTGAGCAGTTGCTTGGAAACACACATAGGATTTCCCATACTTTCATACTATTTCCACCTCTTTCTAAAAATTTCTATTCAATATGACCCTATTGTTTTACATTTCGGGGCCCTTTAAAGCTGACTATGCGGTATGGGTTTTGCTCATTGTTGAAGACCGCACGATGAATATAGTTGTAAATGTGCGTGTCATTTTGGTTTCTTGTGGAGAGTTGTCTCATTGGCAATTATACCTCATCCTCTTCTAATATACACAACAATACATATTACAGTACATATAGAATACTTAAAACGAACCTCATAAAGAATGGAGTGGTCTTATGTACTACGGACAGGTAAGCAAATTCTTTAGCACATGTGTCATCCGTATATGTAAATGTTTTTTTTTTTCTTTCCGAAATATGTTTAAAAATAAATTTATAAATATTTTTGATAAAAATGGAACCTTTATTATAAGATACTAATCGTTAAGGTCATATATTTTGCAAAATTAAATAATACTTAATTAATTGTTTTTGAGATAACATATATGATGAAAATGGTGCGAATAATTAAGACAAGGGAATAGGGAAAAAAAGTATTTCTTATTTCCAATATATCTTTTCAAATTTTCCAATAGAGATTAAAAATAATCTTGGTTTTCTTTTTTACAGAATTTTTTTAAATCATATTCAAACAACATAGAATTTTGCGCTGTATTGCGTTAATGAAAAGCAGATGTGACAGCAATTATACACCAGTGCATTTTTGTAAAGTACAGTTTAATTACTTTTTTGTATGATAATTAAGGTAGATCTATGGTATACCGCGATTTTGCATTGTACAATCACAGTACTAAATTGGTCTAGCTATTTGCCCAAATCTGCAAATTTGGAGACAGATTTGCAATTTAATTGTTAGACTGTTTATTTATATAAAGAAAACTTCGAGATTTATTGTATTATTCAAAATATTTAAACAAAATAATATCATTTTTGTTTGTTTTTAGAATGATTCTTTTTAAATGAGCCATCTTTTTAAAAAAAAAAAAAACTATACTGTACTAATAGGGATTTTTTTTTTATTATTTTTAGTTCGGTGACACCATGTTTTCTTTTTATTTTCTTAACACATATAATAAAACCTATCTTCTAACAATTTGTTTCAAAATTCTATCTTATAGACATTTTTTTATACACACAAATGTGGTTTTTCATGAACAATATAACCAAATTTTGGAAACTTTCAACGACTTATAGCTTGAAAAATAGTATGGTTACCCACACTTTTTATTATATTTTTGAAAAATGCATAGTCACGGTGTCTATCCATATCGGATCCTTTACGCGCAATTCAGCGGTACGCGGCTCCTTTGTGAACAGATAACGGATCCTTGCCGTAAACATAAGGTGAGTTAATCTAAACGTTCCTTTAAAATTGTGTTTTATTCTGTCTAAACACTCTGGTCAACCAAAAACAAATATCAGGCGGAATAAGCCAACTATCAAGGTAAGTATATAGATGTATTTTATTTCGTTAGCTATTATGATTACGAAATAATCACTGAAACAAGGGAGTGCAATTGTATGAAATTGCAAAGTGATGTTGACATTTTCCAGACTTTCAAGCATTTCTTCCCTGTTTTTGCTGATAAAGGTCCAGAGCTCCAGATAAGAATTCACAAATTGGGTTTTTAACCCACCATTTTCAAATATAATTGGGTGAAATAGTTTTTTAATTGCATGATCAATTCCAATTCACCCCTCATGTTAATATCAAATTGGGTTTTTCACCACCAAGCTCCTTAATGTATTGGGTTTCTCATCAACACAATATTGAATATTTAGGCAATAGCAACCCCAGATTTTTTCCATCTTAAATATGTTTCTTTCTTTGTTTAGCTGTTTTATTTGGTTTAGGGGTAGGGTTATTTGATAGCTGTTTTATTTGGTTTATTCACTGAGGAGCAATTGTAGGTTTAATTTGTGTTCCGTTTCAAACCTTCTGCCATTTTTTTATTTTCTCATATAAACTGTAAAAAAACGGATATGTGTATTCACAGGCACTCGTCTTATACCTTTATATAATAAATTCTGCATGTGTGTGTATTCATCAATTAACAGTAAAATGAAAAAAAAATAGTATATAAACTCTAATTATACTTGAACGGTTTTGTTTTATTCCAATTTTCATAAATCTGGGTTTAGTTGTCTTTTATTAGAACTTTTGGTTTCTGATGCTTTATCATGTCATAATTGATTTGGCCTTTCACTTTTTCCATCTGATTTCGTTTTTGAGGAAACCCTGCCTGTTTTTATTAGCAATGTTCTCGTTAAGGTACGCACACACGCCTGTGTGTTCGATGGACACTTCCTAAAAACACTGGCTGAGTCTTGTTATCATCATAACTTTCCCTCAGCTTTTCAAAAGAAGCAGAAAACATGCTTCTATTCAATATTTTTACCGGACATTCACTTTCGTTTTAATTCAATGTATGTTATGATAAATCCCGAGCAATGCGAAAAAAATATGACTACATGACACACGCTAATTGGATAAACGCCGAGAAGATCGAAATGTTTTAAAAAAAAAACATGTGTACCCTTTGAGCAACGGAAAACTCTAACAGGGACCCTTTTCAGCTACTTGATGCAGGGATCTATTTTTAGAACGAAAGGAAATTTCCAATTATAAATATTATAAAAATAGTTTACGCGATGACTGTAAACAGATAAGGGTAAATAACGCAAATGGTAGCCAATAAAAGGGTTGAGAACTCATGGTTTTGGCATATTATTGGGTTTTCCTTTGAATTAATTGGGTTATTGAACCCTGCAATGGGCAATTGCATTGGGTTTTTATTATTTGTATTGCGTGATCACGCAAATACGCAATTTATCTGGAGCTCTGAAGGTACTTTATTGTATTAGAAATTGACGTTCTTTTATTGGGTAAAACAATCTACCGAAATTCTAATGTTCAGTCTCTTGAAATTAGTTCAAAATGTTATAAAATTTGTGGCAACGGATCTTTATGATCCGTTTCCAACACGGTCTTTTAATTCTATCTGGAGCTTATTGTATACTCTTTTATACTCAATAAAATTAAATGAGCAATTAAAAAATGATGAACTGTTTATTCAAATCGATATTGACAGAAATAACATGCATAAAACGCTGTTTTTTGGAAAAAACAAAGGTTATGTGAGACACTTGCCCACTTTTTCTTGTAAAAATAGCCTGTTATTCTTAAAACTATCTATAGTCATAAGAAGAGTGGATCAGTTTGACATTCTAAAGTTCCGTGAACTAAGAATTTAACACAAAATACCTCTCTGATTTGTTGTCATCCATAACTTTCTAACAACACCACGTTGTTTTTACGGCAAGGATCCGTTATCTGTCCACAAAGGAGCCGCGTACCGCTGAATTGCGCATAAAGGATCCGATATGGATAGACACCGTGATAGTAAGATCTTCATTTTGGCAAATTATAAGAAAATTATCAAAAAGTCAATACTTATAATATACCGTAATAACAAACCAGAACACCGTTCGGTATAAGGTGTGCTAAAATACTATATTCTTACAAACTTTAATTTAAATAGCTCAGCCTGATCTAGATATATGTAGAGCTAAACTCTGTTTCTTTCTGGATATGTCTGCCGTTCATATCTTTAGCACATTTGTTAGAAAATTTGTGTAGTACGATTTGTTATTTTCGTTTGTATGTACATGCATTTACAGTCACATAAGAAAATTAAAACATATGTTCAAAACATTTCTTGTTTTCTCGTATTTAACGTTTTGGTTTGCCATTTAAAAGAATAATATTTAAATTTTAGTGCTGACCGAGGAACTGTCGAAAATTTGAGTTGTTTTGATAAAATAAAATTGTATATTTCGGTGTATAAAACAGCAATTAACCGACAACAGGCCAAGGACGAAGTATGAACTTCAACAATAGGACAAAATATAAACAATGTAGTGAGCTGAAAATGGTCTCACATTTTGCCATATTGGGAAAAAAAAGAAATTATTTTTTGAGACCTGTTATCGATATAAATTTTTTTAAATTACTACCAAATAACAAAATATGTAAAAGAGGGACGAACGAAACCAAAGGGAAAGTCAAACTCATAAATCGAAAATAAACTGACAACGCCATGGCTAAATATGAAAAAAGACAAACTGACAATCAATGGTACACATGACACAACATAAAAAACTAAAGAATAAGCGATACGAACCCCCCGAGAAACTAGGGGTGATCTCAGGTGCCCCGGAAGGGTAAGCATATGTAAACTGTACACATGATTTCCAGATTTGGAAAGTTCCACGCTATTGACATACAGCAATCAAGGTACATCACTTCATACTATTCCCATTGCATTTTTGGAATTCAGTGCATAAACCCAGTGAAATAAGTACGCCAGCTGTCCGAAAATAAACAATGGAAAATAAAATTGTCAGAATCATTATTCTGAAGTGCAAGAATTAATTATTACGAACATATTAAATGAAAGCAAAATAAAACAACAGATATAGCAAAAGTGACTCAATTTTCTATCTTACAGAAAAACAAGATTTATAAAACTTTGTTACTGAATAAAACCCATCAATGTTTCTATTCATTGTCGCGCATGCCCTACATATTACTCCGACAAAACAGGGTTGAGATGAAGTTGGTTTGATTGGTATTTACCTTGTAGATTTATAAGATTTAAATATCAGATTTATAATGTATCCTAAATTATGGAAATATTATTTGTAGAATGTATTAGATATCCGAATGTAAAATAATATTCTGCAGGCAAACTGTAAGTACCCGAAGGTTTCACTAGCCTGTTACTTCGGTATACATGTATAGGCATGAAAATACGAATACATTTAGTTTTAATTAAAATGATAAGTTATGTTCAAGATATGAATACATTGTATAAAGAGATACTCGATTACTAATCTTTGATAAATTTATAAACCTTTTACATAACTATCTACGTTTCATATGATAACTTGGAGGTCAGAAAGAATTTTGTTGATTATTTGGCTTTCATATAATGAATAAAACAAAGATCATCAAAAAACGGACTTATCAATTTCTCATTATGCAGCCACACATCATAACATCCTTGTTTTTTAATAATTCTTCGTAAGAAGCTAGTGAAACTTAGATATATCTTAATATCATTTTTCTAATATTCACCAACACATCATAACGACTTTGTTTTATTATTTCTATTAATGCTGCGCAAAAATCTTGAAAGGTTTAGTCCTTTTATTACTCTGAAACATGTATTGGCAAAATGCCAAGCTGCTTTTTATATATCTTTGGCGTCATTTTAATCATCTGAAATTGATATCACTCTAAACCTTTATACACCTTTTCAATTTAACCATGCATTATTTTGTTCTTTAGTGCACAAGAACCAAGAAATGTATTTAATTTGAGGTATCAGAAAAAATTATAGGTTTCAACTTTGTGGTCTATGAAATATAATGTGAAATGATCATATCCGGATTAAATAAATGTAAAGTTTGAAAACTGAAAAGGTATTAAAATCATTCAAAGTTTAAACGATTCACACTGATGTTAAGAAATTAATGTACGATTCGAATTATCTGTGGTCATATCTGCAAGCACATTTTACTGTACTTTAACTATTGAAAAAAATGTATATGGTCGAGGAGCGACTACCAAATTGTCTGCTTCTATCCACAGTTTATCTTTAATCCGTAGTCGAATTGATATTGCAGTTGTTCCAGTAATCCAGTGACCATTGCTTACGAGAGTATAGGAAATGTGATTTCCATTCAATACAACACGGATGTTCTTTTCAGCTATACTCGAAGCTGTTGATACAAATACTAAATATACTCCGCGTTTTTCACATATGAATATTCCAGAGATTTTAAATGCTGAAATGTCGTTTACTCCAACGCTGAATTCAATGTCATTGAATTTTACGACACCGTTTATATAAGTGTTTCCATTGAATGAAGGGTATGCCAATAAAGCAACTGAAATAGAATGAAATAGTTAAAAAAAAAATCAGCAAAATGATTATTTAAAAAAACTCAGATAATGATAAAAAAAGAACAACAAAATGTACGGTAAAATATTTCACCGTCATGGCATGACATGTACATGTAATTTCTGATACAATACCAGTCTATAACTTGCATCAAAGATTGTCCACAAGTATAAATAATTCTTATTATTTTCTATCTGAACGTTTATTAGCCAGTTATAGCGAATCCAGCCGTGAATGTAATAGCTTTTATTATCTTGCACATCTATCACGCAAACTGCATCATTGCTTGACTTTAAAATTCTTTTGTCAGATTTTATTTTCATTTAAAGATATACTTAAATGACTTAATATCTTTAACACGACCTTTTAATAGAAATACAGATTTTTACATGATATCAGTAAAATATGTGAACGAACAAAAATACTAAGCTCCGAGGAAAATTCGAAACAGAATATCTCCCTATAGTTAATCAAATGACAAAATCAAAAGCTTAATCACATTAAACGAATGAATTACGACTGTCATATTCCTGACTTGGTAAAGACATTTTCTTGTGCAGAAAATGATGGGTTGAACTTAGTTTTTTAGCTAGCTAAACCTCTTTCTTTGTATATTGAATCTTGCAAAAAATCGCTAGCCATACATATATATCAAATCAGAAAATCAGAACCCTCTCATATATGTACTAGCTATCGACTTGATGTGCATGAAATCTCAATCAGTCGTTGACCAAAAGGGGTCATATTCATTTAAAAGATCAGTAACAGTTTAAAGACATCTTAGCAGAACATGAAGATGACTTACCAATTGACATGGAAAATCAAAACCCATTGTTTTTTTTTCATTTTTATTAAATTGCACCCCATTCATATATTTGACATTTTTGAAATGACCTGTACCCAGAAGAATGTCTATGTTTACATTTAAGGTAAACAGCTCTATACTCGGATTAGTGACTGAAAATTGTATGTTTAATGTAAGAGGACCTGTTCATACCTGGTTCATTTTTTTCTAATGTATCATTAATTTTTCGTTCCAAGTCATCAATTCTGCTTCCAATCTGTTTATCTAATTCGATAACTGAACGGTGCGAAGATATAGTCATATTGTACAAAGCAAGAAAATCCTGACCACGTGCATGTTCAGTCATGCTTAGAGTTTGTGTTTTACTTAGTAAAGACTGTATACTTT
The DNA here is from genome assembly GCA_037788925.1 of Mytilus galloprovincialis. Classification (NCBI taxonomy): domain Eukaryota; kingdom Metazoa; phylum Mollusca; class Bivalvia; order Mytilida; family Mytilidae; genus Mytilus; species Mytilus galloprovincialis. The sequence goes on from CM075336.1 coordinate 55,043,027, forward strand.
GCTGTAAGTTACTAATATCCTGTAAGGGTTTAATCGTTCCCAAGTGTTTCAAATCGGACAGTTCTATACTCGTATTATTACTAACAATAATTCGTGATGGAACCAAATGTTTTCGCGTTTCAGTTGCTTGTAATTATTTTGCAATGTATTGTACTTCTGTTCCAAGGAAACATGTTTATGTTGTATAAGAGCAAGTTCCTTTTGTGTCTCGTTCAATTGTTTCACTTCCTCAAGTTACTGTTCAAGCACATTGAATTTTTTAAGTAATTGTGACGACAAAACTGCAAGATTTGTATCCATATCATGACGTAGTTGGACATTGTTTTGTGAAATCCGTTCCGTTGCCTGTTGAAGCCTATTTTTCTCATCAAGAAAAGTAGATGTTTTTAAGTACTGACTACTTGATAGTGTTGTCTGTCCTGTCACAGAATGGTTGTTTTCAAGGAGAAATCCACGAATAACTGGTGATACAAGGATCAGAAGAATCAACATTTCTGTTTAATAGAATATGAATGCTTTTGTACTACCCTATGCAGAAAAATTATACTACATGTATTACGAATTAATATTTATTTAAAAGAGATAACATAAATATGTATCTAAGATATAGCAGAATTCAAGTCGGAAACAATAAAATGTCCCTCTCAAATTGCAGCGGGCTTTTTCTTTAAACATGTACCAAGCCAACCCAAAATATCATGTTATGATGGTGTCTTTGTGTTAAATAAAGTATGGAGGTTTCAGCTTATAATTTATTTGTTTATTCTTAAGTTTTCTATGTTGTGTCATGTGTACTATTGTTTGTCTGTTTGTCTTTTTCATTTTTAGCCATGGCGTTGTCAGTTTATTTTAGATTTATGATTTTGACTGTCCCTTTGGTATCTTTCGTCCCTCTTTTATCTAATTGCCAAAATATCATAAATTACTTTTTACAAATGTACATATCATTTCAACTATTTGAATGATTTTGCAATTATGTGATTTGAAATAAAGAATTGTTGTACTACATGTAATACAATCAAGAGTAGGTCAAATGTTTTACACCTACATTGAATGTTTCGTTAAGATCACAAGTTTGATAAATGTATTTAAATCTCTGAATAGTTGATCAACTTAAAATTGAAATATGATATCTTGATCTTTTTGCTGTCAGGTTCATGTGGCAGTGAGCATGGTGCAGGATATAGTATTCGACTGTTGTTTTATTATGGCTGTATGAAATACAGTTTTCTCTGTTACGTAATTTATTTTTGCTTTTAGTAATTGTGATCGTTTTCTAATACTGTGTAAAACATAGGGCTTCGTATCTTTGTTTTAGTATGTTAAATTAACTGTTGGTGTCAAACTTTATTTAAGTTGAAACGAAATGAATGTATTGTTCCCTTGCATTTGTATTGATGATTTGTTTCTGTGTCTTTCACAAACATGCTACAATGAACGCTTCTATTCCGTCATACTTAAAATCAAGGATAACACAGATTTATAGACAGCTTCATACCACGACATTCGATCAAAAATTTACAACGAAGGTCAATGAGAATCAAAAGGTTATAATATTAAAACTGTAAAACTGTAACAAACAGAAGTATCAAGTCTCTCAATCAAGTATACGTTGAATACAGTTTGCTTCAGTACTATAAGGTCCTTCTTGAATCATATTGCTCTACAGCTGTTTACTAGGTTATCATTGTCTTTCTAATATTTGGCTTTTGCGAGTTCATGGTGAAGTTTCATTCCGAACAGCGATTCGAACGCATGAAATTTATAATGTGCCGTTCTCATTTTTTACAACTATCAGTCCCGGAAGGTATCATCAGCTCAGTAGTCAGTTATCGATATTGACATGATTCATAGTTTAAAACAAGAAAACCAACGGTCTAATCTATATAAAAAACGAGAAACGAGAAACACCTATGAACCACAACAACAAAGGAAAACCACTAAACAACAGGCTCCAGACTAAGTATGGGTTGTAAAAAACGGCTTTAAACGTTTGAACTGGCACCAACATTTACCCTAACCTGCGACCAATAGTGTAATTTTACAAAATCGAAAATCCCACTATAAAATATCAATTAAAATTGCTTAACACGATCAATAAGACATTTGATTAAAAACAAGTATAATTTCCTGAACGAAAACGGTTGATCGTTGACTCAAAAATAAATACAATATCAAAACGTAGGTGCATATATGACATAAGATATTTTAACTGTTTCAGAAAACTTTTGGGACGCATGAAAATTATAAAGTGTTGTTTTCGTTTATTATGCAAGCTTTTGAGTTTTGTCAATGCTTTTTCGTTTTCACCTCAACGTATGGATTTTGAATTTCCCTGTATATTTTCAATGTTATATTTTGAAATAAGGTTCAAGTCAACAAGCATTTGATACAATTTAATAGCACCAGTTATACAATGCAAAATAAGCTGCGTTATCATAAAGCCATAATGAGCGTTTTCATATAAGCTGCAGCGGCCATGGCACTATATGGTTGCCACTCTTTACGGCTTCCATCTGCATAATCTGCAATCCCCCGTATGATTAAGAAACTTTCATTTCTATTACCCTCAAGCGATTCTAATATTGCATCAGTGTCTAAATCATAGGCTTTGATGCCGTAGAGCCGTGCAAACGTTTTACGTAGTTTTCCATCTTTTGCTATATTCATTCCATTAGAAATAGCACCAAACCGGACATTAGTTCGCCCTTCAATATAAGTTTTATCACCAGATGGGTGTTGCACTTCTACCACTGTGCCATCTGGATTGGTGTAATATAATCGATCCGTGTTAATAAATGGTCTATGGAAACTTGATTCTTCAGCTTTCAGTCTTTCACTGGCCTCTTCTAAATATATATCCCATGGTCTTTCCGTGTCTGATGACGAATCCGTAACCGTTCTGATTTTCTCTGCTACTTTTTGTAGTGTATCATCTGCACATGCCCAATGTTTCACGTTAAATTTATATTCGTCAGTTCGCAGTGTGTGTTCTACTTTTTGACAGTGTACGTACAAGCAAGACCGTTCCTTTGGCGGCAATGAAACAACAATGTCTCCCAATCTAACATGTTTGCTGGCATCATCATAATCTGGTACAGACCCACCTACACCGACGAGAAAAACGTGCTGCACTTTGCTAAATGTACCTATAATGAAATAATAATGTGTAATTAAAAATGATTGTTTATGAAAATGTTCGTAGTCGTGGCATAACGCAATAATGTCATAGTATACTGATGGCCTTAAAATGAATCTATGTAGTCGACAGAAAGATGAACAATTTGTGTATTAATATTAGCTTAGTAAAGCTGATGGCTTTTACAACAACGTTGGTGGGCCTTTCTTCTCACCAACCCAGTGATTAGCTTTTTGTAATGATTTATGATATATCTAATACGTTTATTTTCTGTACATTTCCTGTTGTTCTGAAATGTTGAAATATTAATAAACCCTTCAAATATGTGTTTTATCTAATGGTAAAGACTGTCTTAGTTGTATTTACTTTTTTGGAGTAGTTACTCAAGTTGAAGTTCATGGTTTTGTCAAACGTTATGGTCAAATTAACATTTCATCTACATTTCAATACCCATAATAGGAAATATGGTGTACCAAACTTTACATCTGGTCCAACCCATAAACTATCGCGAGTAACTAACTTAAAGTACTAGAACTGTATTATTAATATATTCTTAATTCTAAAATTATGTATATGTAAATTATATGTAAACTATGTAGGAGCCTGTAATTCAGTGGTTGTCGTTCGTTTATGTGTTACATATTTGTTTTTCGTTGATTTTTTTTTATGTAAATAAGGCCGTTAGTTTTCTCGTCTGAATTGTTTTACATTGTTATTTCGGGGCCTTTTATAGTTGACTTTGCGATATGGTCTTTGCTCATTGTTGAAGGCCGTACGGTGACCTATAGTTGTTCATTTCTGTGTCATTGTAGTCTCTTGTGGAGAATTGTCTTATTGGCAATCATACCACATCTTCTTTCTTATATGTACTTATCACAAACATCATAATACTTGGTATGAATTGTCACGTCCAATATCAACATTTCGACACTGACTTATGCAGTAATGTGTAACCATACCAAGAAGTCTTGTCACACTGTTTTCTGTGGATATTTTAGAGTTTTCTGGTGACGATGCGTCCTTTGACAGCTTTGTAGATACAATTTTGTATCTTCCTATTCTCCCAACTGAATATACTTGTGATTCACCTAAATACCAAAAGTAATCACATTTGATCATTTATATTAATTTAAGGATTTTCTGTTTCAGAAATTATATTTTTTCTTGTTAACTGATTAATATTTGACATGTTTGAAAAAATGTTTGACACAAAATAATTGTAAAATGGGGTAATTGATAATCGGAAATCGATTTTAAGGTCTGTAAAATCTGTGTAATGTCTGCACCCACGACAAGAATTCTATAATATCAAGTATTATAATGTAAATCTTATTTTACTGCGAGAAATACTTTTTAAAGGAGAATATCTCAAGTTATCGTTTTGTCAAAGACGAAATGTATTCAAAAAAATAAATCATACATGTTCTGGTCATTTAAAAAAAATGCCTAGTCAATTACACAACATTCAAACACAAATAATGAAAATACGTGCACAACATGTAAAAGTCAAAAGTAAAATAACAAAATAAAAGGAACGCCAAGGAAAATTCAAAACGGAAAATCAAAAGCTCAAACACATCAAACGAATTGAAAACAACTGTAATATTCCTGACTTGGTACGGACATTTCCTTGTGTAGAAACGCTAGATTAAATTCCTGACTTCGTACGGGCATTTTCTTGTGTAGAAACATTAGATTAAACTTGGTATTATAGCTATTAAAAATTCTTACTTGTATGACAATTGCATACATCTCCATTGTATTGATAACAAAGTGTGAATAATACAAACAGCTTTTACACTGTAGGAAAAATAAAAAAAAATAGGGGTACAGCAGTCAACATTGTGTTATAATCTTAATCTTTATAAAAACAAACAAATATGAAAACAAAGAAAAACAGAACCATACTAATTGAAATGGCCAAGAAACTGCTAAGTACATGTATAAAGGTGTTGTCAACATTTTATGATTAAAACTTATTTGTTTTGGGTTAAAAAAATTAATAGAAGACGTTGAAAAAAACTAAGGCTGTTTTTCTGGACTATCGAAGGCAATGAAATCACAGAGACATAGTGTTATTGAAATATCATAAGCATATATACTTAACAAACATAACATTGGTAACTTACTTCGAATATATCTCCTGGCTAGCATTTCGAAATAGTGTGAAACTTATTACCTAATTGTTATTGAAGATATGATTTATGATAAATGAATCATTTATAAATCTTATTATAAATACTAGTATCCAAGTAAGTACGATTTATGAAATAATGAATTTTATTAACTGTTGGTTACATGTAAACTGTTGGTTAAATGTTGTATTTGATTTATTGCTAGGTAAATTTTGTATATGGTATATGGTTAACAATTTAAAATTAAGATATTAACCCTTTACATCTAAAACAGATTAACATTTGCATTTTCAACAAAAATAAGTAGAAATGGTTACTGACAAATTTCGTCAATAACTATGATATCAGATAAAAGTCCAGATTGATTTTATTTTAATCAAATTAGATCACAATCATTATATTAAATTACAAATAGTTACTTTGACTAAACATTATATCATGGATTCCAATTACAATCACTGCCGTGATATTGATTCTGGTGAACAATCAATTCCCTTTAATATCTTCCTCCCAATCCTAACAACTAGTGTTGTTAGCATCATTCAAAGGGAATTTTTTTATTGTAAATTCCCCATTCCTAGAATTTAATTTCCATGTTAATTTATTCTGATTCCTACATTTTAGTCGCAAGTGCACACACCTAGTAAAGTGTAATAAGTTTACCGAGCCGTGCGTAGTGAAACTGGTATTTATCACATGTTACAGAAGATTTAAATGAAAGGAAATATGTCGTTACTCTACTCTTTGGTTGGAAATAAGGCAAATCCAAATTTAAGGTGAACATTTTAGTATTTACCTTCTGTTTTGTATTTGACAAACGTAGTTTTGTTGTCAATTAATGCATCCACCGCTAGCTTTTCGCAATAGAGTGATGTGATTACAGCTATAGTTGGCTGCTCTTGACTTGTCAGACGAGGAATGTTTTTAACAATCTGTACTTCTGTAAAATGAATATGAGATGTTCGTCAAACGATGAATTTTATACGTTCAAAAAAATTAGGATAAAATACGTTTTCAAAACTGCAACAATTGCTTGAAGTATCAATATCAATAAACGTAAAGATATTTAAGAAGATAATTAAAACAAAGCATCAAAGATACCGAGCTTATCATTGATACCGAGCTTATCATTTTGAACTTCAGACACACTTCGTCTACAATAAACTCATTAGTGACACCCGAATTAAAACAATTTGGAGACCTAATTTAAGAGCATTATAAACAACAAATTTAGAAAAAAGTAGTGCCAAATTATTTACAGCAACAAAAGTATAACCGGCGGTATGCCATTTCATTTTAACACAAACTATATATTAGTCTGGTGATCTTTTTGGGGGAAAACAGGTAATGGTTTCAATTAGACTTATGTAAAACCGACTTCAAAAACTCACATACTTTAAAATGAATAGTGTGATTCTTAAAAATAGAAGATATTACTCACCGTCTTTTGCATCTGCTCCCCCACTTTGTATCCTCATCCAAAACCCCTTTTCTACTTCCTTGATAAACCCTTTATTTTGAAGATCATTCAACATTACAGCTGCTGTTGTCGTGTCAGCCAGCTTAACTTTGCATAACCTGCAAAATCGAAAAGATTCCGTTTTTTAAAAGGGATTTATTTAACTCACTTTTATGGTCACTTTTCAACAGTTTAAGATCGTGTATAGATTTTAGATATTGTGTTGCTTGGTGGCGCCTCCTTTTAATTCTAGACTGTTGGATATACTAAACTATTATACTGGGTAATAGACTGGGCCACATGCCTAGCAGTTCATGTTTGCTAAAGTGCTCTGGTGCCTGTAAAAATCATATCTATTACTTGGTTTATTTTACTTGACTAGGCAGGGTTTAAGAAGTTTGCTTATTTTAGACCAGTCAATCTATACTGACCGACTTTAGAAACGCAACACTAGGTTATTTTTTTGTTATTTTTGAATTAATGTGTCACCGTCAAAAGCAATGACTGCCTGTTACAAACTCAAAAATGATTGTCACAAAGGTCAACAAATTCTGTCTGACATGTTTTGGGTTCTGTTTTACACCTTCTGATATTGCATTTGTTCAACCCCTTAATTGGTTTTGGCAATTATACGGTTGGAACCTGAGGGCGTTAAAGGTTTTCCTTCAGTCGATTCGTTGGCAATTCAGTTGATAGGAAACATTTATGGCATGAATCTGTACGCATTGGCACACGGCAATTTGATTAACAGTTGACGTTGCGGCCGTAAATATGTCTGACAAATGACGTTGCGTAATCAAATTCTGTTGACGTTTCATTGTCACTACATGTTGATCTGTTCATTGATGGCCAGCAACAAATCTTGTCTATTTGTATCGTTGTCGGAAGGACAGTAAGACGAGTTTCTGAAGTCATACAGTATGGTTGCAGCACGTTTATGTTTTCATGTTTGTAGTGTTCGTAAGGGCTAATTACGTTTTTTTTTTCTCAGTCTAGGCAATATGGAGATGCAACATTTTTTAACTGATTTAAGTGAGGCAAAGAATTGAAAGAACTGTTTTACAAAGCAAAACAAACTGAAACAATCTTTCATGGGTCCAAAATTTCGCATTAAGAAATTCGTGCGACTTCAAAAATTCGGTATGATCAATAACCACAGGTAAGTCAGATTTTGTTTTTTTGTAAAGAGAAAGAAGTATGATAAGCATGAAAAGAAGTTGTAAGAGAATGAAACAAGATTTAGTTAAAAAAAATCAACAAAATGAGTGTTGTGTTTTTAAAGTCGTTCAGTATATAAACAGGAGTTTTAGGATTAACTCATCAATGAAGTGTCCAGTTATTCGTCCCATATCATAAACTCAGTTCTTTGGAATATGCGTTTGGTGACACTGATAGGTGATTAGAGTTCAATTATAATTATAATGGCAATCATCCTTATCACACACATCTTTGTAAAGACTGTCCTTATGCAAATTAAAACATAAGCTCCACCAGATCAGTTGAAATAATATTGGTATTACAAGGCAACAAAATATAACTAAGAGAGGGACGAAAAATACCAGAGAGAGAGTCAAACTCACAGATTGAAAATAAACTGACAACGCCATGGCTTTAAATAAAAAGACAAACAGATAAATAATAGTGCAGAACCACAACATAGAAAATTAAAGACTAAGCGACACGAACCCCACCAATAACTAGGGGTGATCTCAGGTGCTCCGGAAGGTGCTCCACATGTGGCACCCGTAGTGTTGCTTATGTTATTACAAATCCGGTAAATAGTCTAATTCGGTAGGTCACATTCGTGAAAAGTGAAACGGTACTGAAGATACGACATAAGGAAGATATCCGATATCATCTGTAAAACGGTTATTTCATAACGGTCAACCAACTCGTGATGGCGTTCGTAAAATCTACGAAGGGATGATTTCAAATTCATCATTTGGAACTCTTGGTATAAGAGCTTATTTGTGTGTAGCAATCATCTATCAAGAAACTCATGATAGGAAATACAAGCCCGGGCATATCGTATCAATTAGGAGATATATACTCCATATACAGGCGCTGCTGGAATGTTGCTAAAATATTCAAAAACTAAACCCCAGGACTATAGATTGTTGAAATATATGTGTATATTATGTTTCTCTTACTGTTCTAGTATAAAAAAAAAATTAAAGTGTAAGATTATACGCTGTTCAATATTAGAACGGTTAATCAACTCTCGACACTTCTGGTTTGTTTCAAATAATAATGAGTAAAACATAAAACCTGGAAAATGCATATTAGATTTACAGCTTTTTCTTCTCTAGTACAACCATTTAAATAGAATAGATATTTGAAGGGAGAACAGTTTCCTTTCGATTCGATAACAGTATTGAAAAGGGATATAGTTACGATACTGTTGTCAGTTCATTAAAGATTGCATATTTTGGCGTTAATATTGATTCACCTATAAGGTCTTTGCATCGGAACTAAACACATTTTATTTAAAAACAAGTTGTTGGCATGACACGGGTGATGTTCTTCTCATATATTTTATGATGGTATGATACTAAACCCCTAACAGTAAGAATTGTGCCTGATATTCATATAATGAAGACATAATCTTCCAATCAGTTTGATTGAAGTCTGGAGCTGGCATATCAATTTACTGCTAGTAGTCTGTTGTTATTTATGTATTATTGTCATTTTGTTTATTTTCTGTGATAACATCTTTTGACATCAGTCTCTGACTTCTCTTGAACTGAATTTTAATGTGCGTATTGTTATGCGTTTACTTTTCTACATTGGCTAGATGTATAAGGAGAGGGTTGAGATCTCATAAACATGTTTAACCCCGCCGCATTGTTGCACCTGTCGCAAGTCAGAAGCCGCTGGCCTTTGTTAGACTTATATTATTTTTAATTATAGTTTCTTTTGTACAATTTGGAGTTTAGTATGGCGTTCACTATCACTAGAACTAGTATGTATATTTGTTTAGGGGGCGGCTGAAGGACGCCTCCGGGTGCGGGAATTTCTCGCTGCATTGAAGACCTGTTAAGGTGACCCTCTGCTGTTGTCTGTTCTATGGTCGGGTTGTCTCTTTGACATATTCCCCATTTCCATTCTCAATTTTAGAAATTAGACAGTATGAAAAATCGAATTCTTAAATACAATGCGAGAACGTTATCTCGCAAAATCTTTATCTAAATAATATATTATTTTTTTTTGTTCTACATCATTAAATCATTCGTAAAATGATAAAATAAGGGCCAAAATGATGCATGTTTAGGAAAAGACAATATTTTGATCACAACATTTACGAACAATAACCTACTTGAGTAAATTTGAAACAGGTATTGTATTAGGGTATGAATCTTCCAAACATTGTAATATTCGCTGTTTCTTTGCCAACCATATCAATGATTTCTTCAGTTTCTTCTTTCGCGCTTGTTTGCCAAATTCCTCCTCGGGATCTGTGAAAATAGAAAACAATCCAGTTAACATAGATACAAGTTACTATAATGCTACCACTTGCATATCCTACCGAAAACATGATAAGATTCAGAAAATTTGACTAACATGCAAACAGACACAGAATAAAAGCATAATTTCGCAGACCTTTGTAATCATTGTTGAAATACATTTTCAAAAATAAGTATTATAGTTCATATGAAAATATAATATAAAACAAATAACTTCTGTCTATTGTATGGACTTTTTTTATATTTGTGAATGCAACTTCCATAAAAAACGATGTTGTATATATGTTAGATTGGCAAAATTATACTTATGACATATATAATGTACCTAATATTTCAGCGAATTCCCACTGTCCTCGTGATGCCTTGTCTGTAGAAACACCAAGACAGTTTACATTGAACTGTTTATTCGGCGGAACATACCAGTGTAAAAATCTACCATATCCATATTGCGCACCACGCCCAACTTCTATATGGTTTTCGGCCCAACTTATCCAAAAATATCGGAAATCATCATTTGTTAGAATGTTTAGAGTCAATGCTTCTATTTTCACTTGTCCCATAGCACCTTCTTTGATTGTTGATTTTGTATTGTTTTCAGCGCCAATAGTTATCTCCCATGTTTTACGCTCAAGTTCACTATAAACTGCTGACAGTGCAATGTGCGCATCACCAGCGGCTTTTAACATGAAGGTTATAAATGTTTTATTTTGAATAGGTATTTCTGGGAGTAATTGATAGGTGTAAACTGCTGGGGTGAACACTGTGGTAAAACTTTCTAAAATGAAAAAAAGATATACAAATATAGATTATATAGATATACATGAACTGATCATAGATACCAAGTATAAATATTGTACGCCAGACGCGCGTTTCTTCCTTGTGTCTACAAAAAACTTATCAGTGATGCTCGAATAAAACATTACATTATATCTACACATAGCTAACACATCTGCTAATTTAAAGACATCAACCAGGGGGATCATTTACTGCTCTGACACATTTTTGTTCAGGGGTCACCTCCGACAGGCCAATTTTCTCGCTGTGTTAAAGACCACCGGCGGCATTCGGTTGTGTTTTACTCTTTGGTCGGGACATTGTATCTTTTGCACATTTTCATTCTCTATTTTATAAATATGCCTCATATATTAATGTAAGTCAAAACTCAGTAACGTCATAAGTAGTGAGTGGTACGTTGTTTTAATTCATATATTAATGTGTTGTTCCTATCATGAAGCGAATTAGAACTTGGCATATGAACACTTTGTTTGTGATATATATATATTTTCTTAGGTAGCGGTTTTTCAGGGGGATGTTTAGTTGTTAAATTGTCTTCTAAGTCTACTCGTTTTATTACTGGAAATGACCTTATATGGATGTTATGTTTTCTCGTTAAGACATTTCTACTTACTGATTGGAGGTAGAGATTCTTCAGGGGGAGGTTCTGTTGTTTGATTGACTTCTAAATCTACTCGTTTTATTACTGGATAAGACCTCAATACAACCAATGCTTTCTTGATAAAACCAATATAATCTGTAATTTTCATTAGACATAGCAACTGTAATTGTGCTAACTACTTTCAAAATTCAAAATCAGCTCCGATTATGTTATTTAGGTGATATGCATTTGTTTGAGATGCAATTGTCTTTTTTTTAAATCTTGCATGACCGTTTTCTGTGGCAATTATTAAATTGTTGTATGAAGTCGTTGATTTGATAATTTAGGAAACCTTGTGCAAATTTCAAATGGAGTGCCAAGTAGAAAATTCTCCTTCCGAATCACAATTTGTAAAAGTAAATTATAGGTCAAAATACGGTCTCCAACACGGAGCCTTGGCTCACACCGAACAGCAAGCTATAAGGGAACCCAAAAATGACAAATGTAAAACCATTTAAACAAGAAAACAAAGGTCTAATATATAGAAAAAAAACAAAAATCGAGAAACAATAATGAACCACATCAACAACCGAAAACTACTGAACATCAGATTCCGGACTTAAAGACAGATGAAAATGAATGTAGCAAGTTCAAACGTTATAATAGGTACCAACCTTCACCCTTATCTGAAACAATATTGGAACATCACAAAATAGAGAGACACAATATGAAATATCAATTGAAAAGGTTTAACTCAATCAAATAAATACAATTTTACACCATAAATATTATCTATAACACAATGTAAATACAAAATCAATAAAGTAAAGGGTTAGATTTGAGTCAATTATAAAAAAAGATCATAACCCTGAAAGAAAAATAAATGTGAATTGTTTTACATTGCGCCAGTCGTCCTAAACATTATGAAATATTTCCCACTGGACAATAAGCAAACACTCATTAAGTATATTGCATCAAAGTCTCTTGTCCCATTTCTGATAAAATGGGCATTATATGAAAAAACTCTATTTTCTTTTACTATTTTTTCTTTGGTTATGATTATTGCTGCCACATCACATGTCATATAAATTATGCTATGTTGCATTACAATAAATTGAAACGTATCTTATATAACAGTGTTAGTTAAAATTGTTCAAGCTTTTTTTGTTTATTCTTTTGGTGTTGTCATTTCTTTAGTTTTGTGCATTTTATTTTGGAGCTAGTTGTCATTTTTACACGACACAATAATGTATTGTCATATGTGTATACGTGTATGCAAAATAAAGACCTATGTGTTATGTAAACTAGCTTTTTTTCTTTTTTTTCCTTCTGGAAGTGTGTATATTTTTTTCAGATCATCATGCCTTTTGTTTCAAATACTCAAATCATAACATATTTTCAACTTATTTTACTTTTTGGAAAATTTGTTGGATTCATGAGCTCCTGAAAATAGTCTGTAAAAGTCTTTTTCTTTGTCATTCCATCGGCATTTCCTTGAAACCAGAAACGTAGTGTCCAGTAATCCTGTAAAAGTAAAAAAACAAAAATCACAAAATAATTCAAACTACATACGTGTACTTTGCATTTATACTTTCTATTTCTGAAACGGATATATAATGTAAATATTGTATAATATATTCAGTAAGGTAAAGTTATACAATTTCATAAATAATGGTAGCCGGAAATTATAGTTTGCCACTGTAAAACAGAATAGTGGCAAATTATTTGACTTGCAACAATCAATCTTTAAATCCTTAAACAAAAATTAAATTGTACGTGTCTATTTTGGTGTTTTTAGTTATCATTAATATAAAACATTATCGCATCAACTAGAATAAAATAAAAGTATTCTTTTAGCAACATAGTACCTCATAGTTTATATTAGTCGGTTTATTTGATCGAGATTATATAATTGGCCGTTTCAGAATCTAAAGGACTATGGGTAATTTCATTGTTCGTACCCCAAAATGAAAATAACATCACGTCATTGGTTGAATTTCCATTGTTTAGGACGTTTTTAACCAATCACGACGTTTTGGTGTTCACTTTTGAAAATATTACCCAGAATGCATGATATTCTGAAACCGCGAATTGTGTATATGGTTTTCATATTAAATTACCTGTATAGCTTCATTGTTGTGGTCTTCGTCCACCATGTAAGCTAAAAACTCTAATCTTCCTTCTGATGCCTCAACAGTATTCAGATCTGTAAAAATCAAGAAACAAGAAATTCAACATATGTCCATAGGAAATCATTCTAAATAACTCACATTCATTACATGTCAATACTGTGGATTCATTTATCTTCGTTGGTACCAATTTTCGTTGATAATGGAAAACGTACGTGTTCGTGGATATATAATTTCGTGGTTTTTTCGAAGTATGCATACAAGTCTATAGAAAATTTTAAATTTGATGAACATTAAATTTCGTGGCTCACCTGTACTCACGAAATCCACGAAAATTGGTATCCAACAGTATAGGGCACAATGTCCCGCTCGTACTATCATATTTCCATGTTCCTGACATCTGGGTACAAAATTTAATTTGTATGTTCTAAAATGTTCACATTATCATAAAAATCTGTACCTAGCTCGAGCTGATGTTGTCACACTTTTATGGTCATCTGCCCTAGCGCAAAATGTCAGCGTGATGGATGGATGCATGAACAAACGAGAGGATGCCTATTGGAAAGCATACTACATTGCTACTGTCGTAAGCCAGTCATAAAAAATCTATGAAAATTTCCCGGATTATGTACATGTATACTAGTATGATATATGCGAATCTTCTGAAATCAAGTTCATAACATAAAAACAAGTTGATTGTGTTTCTACCATTTGTTACCTATGATGAATATTGTTGCCCAAACCCTACCCGAAGGTTGATACAGTGGGTAGGTAGGTAGGCATTATCTTTTTTAATTCGGCAAAACAAAATGAAGTGTCAGATGTTGTTTTGTCTTCATTTCATTAAATTCCATTAAAAAATTACTTGTTCGCATGAGAACAACTAAATATCTTGAGAAGCCAGGTATTTTTTGTGTAGGTAGGGTTAGGACAATCAAACGTATTCTTTTTTATGACCTTATGTATACTATATGGCAAGTAAATTGGAGTAAAGCAAACTGTTTTTTTCTATACAAAATTTCGCATCTTTTTCTGGATTGTTTTTCCTTAAACGTCCAAATATCCTGTTAAAATGCTACCTTTTTACTCTATCTTCTTACAGTTGCAGTCTATAGAATCCCAACCGTACTATGTGTTTTAAAACATCCCGCACAGCCAAATTTAATAGATACTCTTCTTCGGATGAGTTTTACAGTGTCAGTGGGGGTTAAAACTTCAGAAAATAATATTTCTAAACATTAATCCACTATTCAGTTAAAAGGAAACACGAAAGTCAGTGATAAAAGACTTTTACAGAACTGGTTGTAGAGCATAAATCAGTGAACGTATATTGGACAAAATGAACCAGTAGTAAAATATTAATGAATTCCAGCTTAATTGTAAGATGCTGGAAAACCATTAGCGCTCTTGAATAATAAACGAAAACAAGGCTATTATTACGAGAGTAACAAATTAGACATTCATTCACTAAACAAAATATGTAGTTACCATCTAGATCGATCAGTAAAATACGATCATTATGGATAAGATGTTTGATTTTTGAAATAAGATCCCCAAAGGAAGGGGAATATGCATTAAACAAATATGACCCTTCACATTTAGCAAATTTCCTGCAAATTTATACTTGAAATTATTATTTTACTTTTGTCTGTGGTTTATCTTGTTGTATATTAACATTTTGTGTAAATATTTGGTTGCTTAGCTGCAACATGTAAGGGCAATGCTATAGGATTGTAGACGTAAAAGCTTTCGAAAATCTCCACGTAATTGATGCAAAAAAACAAATTACATAATATATAAAGCGTAATGCATTTCACTGCAAATAACGTGTTACTATAATGTTGTATAGCACGAGGAAATAAAGTTTTAATCATTGTTGAAGATATATCGGTGACTCTAAATAATTCACCTTCATGTCTTTTGATATTTGTGTAGGAAGACTTGTCTTATTGGCAATCATACAAAATCTTCTTATCAGTGTTATAAACTATCCATAATAAATCCAATATTTCTTCTTCCAGTAGATTTGCATATTTCTCTAACATTCGAGTCTTAAAGAGGATGACATGCAGAAGAAAACCGACCGCCAAAAATCTTAATAATGTTCAGTGGGAATGTTTGTTTGGATGACTTCTTGTATCCTGTTATATACATATGGATGTTAATTGTGTGTACATTTAAGATTTAGATTTATTTCTCACCAGACGTTAAGATGTATCACTCAATCAAAATTGTTCACCAATGGTGTACTATACCAAATATTTAAGTCTGATAATGTCAGATTGAATAGTACTGTACTGTAATAAAAACGAACAAACCTAAGAATTTTTCTAGATTTTACATCTTTCAGTCAACAGAAAATATTTCCGAATCTAGGTAAACTCATAAAAAAAACATAACTAATGGCTAGCATGCTTGCTGGAGATACCCCAACTGAAAAACCGTCTTATGGTAACGTAAATAAGTACATGCATTAGGGTCTAGGAGAAGGAGCAAAAAGTACAGAATAAAGTATAGAACTTCAACATAGCGTGGTTCTAAAATATAAAGCATGAAGACTAATGGGCTAATATAGATATATATATAATATATAGAAGTGAGGCCCTTTATCCACTTTCACTATTTTCACTTCCTTGTGCATTAGGGCGAGAAGGACAATAACAAATCTGTATTTTAATGCTCAACCCTTATTTGTTTTTATTAAATGCTATGATGTAAGAAATACAGTATACATATATTATACATTCATGGATTCAAACAAAAGCGGTTAAATGCCGAAAAAAAAATTATTTACGAAATCACTGATAAGTTTGATAAATGTAGAGTTTTTAGATAAATATTAGATTGCAATAAATAACTTTATCTAAATTGCTTTTTAATTCTGATTTATTAAAATAACCTGGTCTCCAAAATAGTTAAAACTTGAGCAGCCTTTATTGATTTGTCATGCAAAATGAGAAAAGTTGATATTTTATAAATTCACGTACTAGACTAAGTGTATTTGACTTAAGTCTGTCTTTGGTGTAAGAAAAGAGTAACTCTTTTGTGCATCCACACTAAGTATTGTGTGTGAGGGAGCAGTTGTGCAGTAAATTGTTTGATTCTAAATTTTTGATAACAAAAATGTGCTATAGAAAACTGGTTTCTTATGTCCTTTTCACTATAGTACAAAAGTTAAAAGATTCATTTAAAACACAACTGGATAGAACCTGTATGCAAGTTATTTGAAAAAAATAGCATCATTGGATATAGGTTAAAAAATACATTTTTCTCCAGAAAAAAAAACTGCGTTTGTCGCCACAAAAGATGAATGGTCGGTACTTGAACATTATTTACATAAATGAGAACATCTCACTATGTACATATTTGCTATTTAATCTTTCGTGCAAAATGAAATAATATAAGCATGATAAATTATTTTATTTTATCAAAATACGCCTACAAGAATCAGATACATTTTTTGCAATGGAATGTGTAACCCATGATGTTATCAGAAGGGAACAAAATGTGTATTGTAAAATTTAATGTTCTATCTTTCTTTGTTGTGATGTTACACTATTTTTCAGGTTATGGTGAAGGTTGGCGCCTATTAAAACGTTTAAACCCGCTGCATTTGTTTGCACTGTCTTGTAGGTCCGGAACCTGATGTTCAATGGTTGTCGCTTGTTGTTGTGGTTCATAGGTGTTTCTCGTTTCTTGTTGTTTTTTTTTTTTTTAGATTAGATCATTTGTTAATTTTTTGTGTTTAAATGGTTTTACAATAGTCATTTTTGGGGCCCTTTATTGCTTGCTGTTCTGTGTGATCTAAGGCTCCGTATTGAAGGTAAAGGCCGTACTTTAGCTTGTAATGGTTTACGTTTACGAAAAGTGATTTGGATGGATACGTGTCTCATTGGAACTCATAACGCATCTTCTAAGATCTCATACCACTGAGCAGATTAGACCAAGTTAAATGGTTTACGCACACCAAACTTATGTGTTATATATATAATATATATATAGCCATAGCATATATCGTATATTTGTAACAGGAGCATGTTAAGTGATAGTATATCGCATATTTTGTTAAGGGAGCATGTTATTTAAAAGATTGTTGACTCTCTAATTTTTTTAGGGAAAAAAAGGTGTTTCAGAAAGGAAGTGGGTATAATATAAGGGAGCTACCATTTGATTTTATGGGGGGGGGGGGGGGGGGGGGGCTAGGATGAAAAATTTTGTCATGCATTTTTTTTAGCTGTAATCTCTGTCCTGCCTTTTTATTTTTCACTCTATTCGGTCCTGCCTTTTTTTGTTTTTTAGTTTATCCTGACTTTTTTTTACCTAAATTGTCGTCCTGACTTTTTTTTTTTGCAAGTGTCACATCCTGCCTTTTTTTTTACTCAAAACTCCTGTCCTGCCTTTTTTTTCAAATTTCATCCTAGCAATTTAACTAAAAGATCTATCCTACTTTACTAAACTTCTTTCGGAGACATGTCTGACTGTCTGGGACTAGAGCAGTCAACAGAACAAGGTCTGACTGAATATTTTTACGATAAAATTAAATGTGTACAAATAAAACATTGCATCATGCAGACATACATAATCCTTGGATTGTAATTTAGAGTATGTTCGACCCACAGTAAGCATGCCATTCTTCCCACTCAAAAGATAAAGTTCTACTTCAAACCGGTCGATATATGCATTCTACATGAGGGTCTGGATTGGGGAGGGGAGTACGTCTTCCTTTTTGTATTCTTCTTTTAATTGTTTTTCAAATGATGTTCTTCTCTTTGTATGTTTTTGCATCTCTTTATTTGGTCCATGCATTTTTCTTTATTCTTTTGATTCCGCTAATAAGTATTCTATAAATCCCTCGTCAAAAGACGTTTAAAGTCCAATGTCATCCCGTACACGGCAACGAACATTTATAGTAAAAAGTATCATACTTGAAAAAACATAATATATTCGATGCGTTTGATCGGCTTACTAGTGCGGTGACTGAAGGCCGATTTTTTAAAATTTAATCTCCCCACCGAACACACACCTATATAATATATCATTCGAAAGAGGAAACCTTGTGCTATAACATTATGCCTGTCGTCAGTACTTGGTATGGTCACATTTTTTGAAAATTGAGGTCAAAGGTCATATGTAAAAATCTGTGAAAATTTGGGAGGCTTTCAATTTTGATATTTTTTTCTATTTCTAAACTCTACCTAAATACAAATGATACTGTTTTGGCTTTAGTAATGTTTGTTATTATACATAAACCTTAATCATTGAGATTTTTTTTATCAAAACAAATACTAAAACGACGTTTTATAAACAAAACTTCAAAAATCAAGTTTTCAACCTATAAAATGTTTAGAGCACCTTAACCGTATGAAAAAAATAAATTTCAGGTAAAAATCAAGTGTCATGCAGGACAATAGTTTACAATTATTTTTTAAACTATAATATTGGGTGAGGTATCAAACTAAAACAATAAAACACTACAGTCAAAATATGACGTCAAATTGAATTTGCGCATACTTCAGGTTTTTTATCAACTACTCGTTGCTTTTGGTTTTTTCTCTCACAATTATTACTGCTTCCATAGTATTATCTGTTGTTGTGTATTTTACTCTGGTTAATATCTATTACATTATAGGTGTTGTAACTATATCCCCCCTTTTTTCCATTGCAACGTACCCCAAACTTCAAAAGTATTCCATATAAAAAAAGAAGATGTGATATGATTGCAAATGAAACAACTCTCTAAATGAGACATAAATTAACAATTATAGGTCCCGTACGGGCTTCAACAATGAGTAAAATACATAAAATTCTTCAATTCCCAAAATGAATAATGTAAAACAAACGAAAAATCTAACGGCCTGATTGATGTACAAAATAAATAAGAAACAAACAAATATAATATATAGAAACAAACGACAAACACTGTATGAACGTCTCGTGACTAGAAACAGACACATACAAAATGTGTGTGTGTGGGGGTGTTAACCTTTTTAAGGGCGCGCTAGCACTCCGTAACCTAGGGACTGGGACCGTGTGAACCAGTGCAACAAGCTTTATACCAAGTCAACCGTTTTCATCAACCGTCACAAGACATGTTTTAATACTTCTAAACTTTTCACTCATGGCCACAGGTCTGCATATGAAAGGTTCTGCTCAAAGCAAACACATTATTTTGAGTTTTTCTTTACAAATACGGACAAGGTATTGAAGGAAGTGCGAAGACATTTGTTCCTAAAAAAATACTAGTTTTCAACCATCCATATCAATTCATCCAAGATATAACAGAGATCAAAAAGCGGGTTTAGGAAGATGTGATGACATCCATACGCTTTTCTGCAAAGATGCTGGGGAAACATTATACGAGACGTATACACTATCTTTAATTCGCTCAATTTCATGGTTAGCAACACAAAATATAGCGTCGCACTTTACTTAAAGAAGCACAAAATTCATTGGCATTTAATGTCTCAACAAGGTGTTTTGAATCAAACTTATGGTACATTGGCAAGCCAATCCTAAATGAAAAGGAGTTAAAAAAAATGGCCACATAAACGATTGACTCAAGAATTGCTTAGCATTTACGCAATTTCTCTGGTGCCATTTCCTGGGAATAGTCTTGGTTGTATGCAGTTTCATCGTATCATAGAATCAGCCGGAAGAAACGATCTATATTTATCAAGTAATGGTGTCATGAGGAATGACCATTAAATCGTGGCTAAATCTGCTTCCACGGGTTTGGATTTTTTTTGATTTTTTCGTTTTAAGCAAATAATTTGTAATGCAACCAAAATGACAGAGTGCTTGAAGTTTAAAAAAACGGACGGGAAACTTTTTCAACTTTAACTTTATCTGACACTGATAAAACATGCTTAATACGCTCATCTGATTCAAACTTGAGCAGTGTTTGATTTTTCTAAAATGTCTTGTTGCAACAAACTATACAAGCGCTCCAGTTGAACGACTGCATTCTAGAACCTGTACAAATACCCGAAACTGAGGGACAACAGTCCGATAATTGTATGTCGTCATTAAATATCAGATTAGAAGCTTCCTCGCTCTAAAAGGGGAACACATATGTTTACTTGTGTAACTTTTGTAGCATGAACGATGATAAACTGCCTGCATGAACTTCTGCAAATTAACAGCTATCGCATGAAACATCTTGATGTTCACCTCATCCAATCTTTTATTCAATGCAGATACAAAAATCTACTTTCCTTTACTGGTAAATTGACTCAAAATTTCAGCCGAGTTTTGTTTTTGGCATAAAGCACTGTATGAAATTAAACGACTTTTGTCTTTTCTTTGGACTTATTGGAGCAAGTTGCAACGAACTTGACATATCACGGAATATTTACTGAAACTATCCGTCAATTATTTTGATTTTACAATAAGTATATTTATAACAAAAAAAACATAGAATATAAACATATACAAATAAGTATGTGGCAAATATCAGTGCACTTTAATTGAAAATATGTGTATAAAATAGCGGAAAAGGTAGTAATTTCATATATCAATTGAGAGCAAATTATAGACTAATACACAAAATGTGACGGAAGGAAAGTGATTAAGTTCCGTGTTGAAATTGAAGTTTTTTATTCCATTCTTTTTCCATTGATTTCCTAAGGTTTCTTTCATATTTTGGTTCCGAAATTTTTATCACTTATTAGTTTTATGAAATAATATATGCTTAAAACATTATGGGATAATTTGTATTACTAATATGAAGATGAAACTAAAGTTTGTGTCTGAATTTGCAATTAAAATAACCTCAATTTCAAACAAACCAAACTTCGCAAATTTTACAGATTAGAAGAAAATAAAATACTGAATAGAATATTTTGACATATTAAAATAGCTTCAGGAAAAACTATTTCAATAAAATGTAAGCAAAAATACAATTTTTTTCATTTTGAAAAAGGGGGGTTGAAACTCTATAATATACAACTAGTCATTAAAACGACTTTTTACAAAAATGTGACCGTACGAAATTCTGACGACAGGGCAAAAACTAAAGAAGACATATTTGTCTTTAAGTTAAGACTATTTTTAGCCGTGTGTTATTTGGGGAGATTAAACTCGCGATCTAGACGACTTTTTACACTTCTGTCACCGCACTATACTATGTAAATACTATTTACTATAGTTTAAAGCTTGCAGTATTTAGGTGTCGAATACGTTGTGTGGGTGTTGTCTCAAATTTATCTTAATCTTTTAACATTTCGCTTAGTTTTTGACATTGATTTTGCATAAAATCTTTTAAATAACGTGAACCTTGTGTACAAATATTTGTGCAATGTCACATAAAGATTTAATTGGTTTCTTTTTGGTAGTACTTCAAACGATTATTTTTTTTTTTTTTGCTAGCAGGAAGCAGGAAGTCTTAGAATGGTTTTTTGATATTTTTTCTATCTTCCTACGACTTTACTATAACTTAACCAGTCCAAGATGTAAAATTTATAAATATTGAGTATTTAAATAACTATCCAAATTATAGTGTTCCATCTATTTGTTTATTGGATCTTTATATAAAGGTCTGTTAAAGTCCGATATGATTGCTGTATCTATCTACATATTTTAACATGGTGCATACAACAAGAACTAGTCACTCTAGATCTGTCACAATTTTTATACGTGTATTTTAAACTGTTTGTTACAAAAATACATGCAGGTGTATAATATCCAGATTGATGTGACCACTGACCATAAACTACATGAAACCAACACGTCTTACAGCCGATTGCATTGAGTGTGTAGGTAAAGGTAATATCTTTTGTTTATCTAACATAATAATGACTTCACCGTTCAGCTAACAAGCAAGCTAACCACAGATATTACCTTTACATTCACACTCAATGCAATCGGGTTTAAACCAATACGTTAATCAAATGTTCTTGTTCAGTGAACTGTGATTCAGTTCATTGTATATTGCACACGGGAACAAAGTTTTCAAATCAATATGACCTCAAACAAAAACTCTTCGAGGGGTCCGTAGATCAGTGCCGTAGATGGAATAATGAAAAAAAGGTGTCGGTCCGTTCCAACATACCCTCAACTTCCAGTGGCAGCCCAAATTTCCTACTCTTCGAGCCTCCTCGTGGGGTAATTGATTATCTGATTACTTGATCGTTTTTATAGCGATTATTTGAATACTGGCAGACCAGCTATTTCATGATATTTGATTATTTGATTATCTTTTATTAAAGAATAATCAATGATTATGTGATTAAATCCTATCATCACGTTATACAAAACAAGAATGTGTCTATAGTACACGGATTCCCAAACTCTAATTTGGCATTAAATTTGAAAGATCATATCATAGGGAACATGTGTACTAAGTTTTTAGTTAATTGGACTTCAACTTCATCAAAAACTACCTTAACAAAACACGTCTAACCTGAAGCGGGACAGACAGACGGACGAACGAACGAACGGACACACAGACCAGAAAACATAATGCCCCTACTTCTATCGTAGATGTGTCCTTACGACATAACGTTAAGACAACAGATACCCATTGACAAGGCTCGAAACAAGGTACAACCCAAACCACAAGTGACTTTACTGTTTAATACATGCACATGCCATCGTGATCTGAGGTCATGTGTTGTTGCTATTTACAAAAGTGATCATATGTAGTATGTTAAGGTCAAACTAGTTCTTGTGTTTAACGGTTCATAACCAGAAAAGTTCATAGCATGTACCAGAGGTAGACATTCAAATTTAGAGTAGGTAGAGTAACAGAAAACACACTATCTGAAAAAAATGATCTAACTACCTACACATATCCTTCTTTTTGGCAGGAAACAGGAAACAAATAAGTATATACAATATAATATTTACCAGTGGCTGCCTTATTAATGAGAATTCCTTTATACGGGCCACCAGCAACGTGATGCACTTTCTTGAAATCAATTTCACTATGATTCACTCTCTCCAACCTCATGATTGCGCTACCATTCCTCTTGGCCGCAGTCATCACTATCTCTACAACAAACATTTGGGGTTTCAGTTTCAAAAGTTAAAGAGGCTTTGCCAACCAACCTTCTCGAATCAAGTAAATATAGCTGCTAGCCAAATTGGTATTTTGTCTTTATCATACCCAGGTTTATAAGTCTTTTTGGAGACATGTCAACTGAACTACAGATTGTTTCCAATTTATTTAAGGATAGCAATGTATATAAGTTTACTGATTCGAACGACACTGCTGAGTCTAATTATCCTGCTGTTATGAAATCGTCCAGTTCTACACTCCAATGCCGATTTTTCTTCCCTTCTGAATAGTTTCATTTGCAAGTTTATGAACAGTTCAAAAAGAAGCGATCTTGAACAATGCCAATAAACAAATAGTGGCGTATGATACCAAAGGGACATTAAAGCTGATTACTCATAAGTCGAAAATAAACTGACAACGCCATAGCAAAAAAGTTTAGAAATAAGGTTAAAGCCGGGAAAAAATGATTTCATGATCATCCCTAAAAATAGCAGACGCAATTACAAACCTTTATCCTCATGTATATTCTGCTAAAAAAGGAACAGAAGTAAATCGCCACCCTTATGTTACAGAAAGGATATATCTTATTAATTTCACACAGTTCTTAGCAAAAATAATGATTGGCAAACGTTTGCGTACCATTATTCGATAAAACAAAAATATATGGTTACATGGTTTGAGGCAATTCATAGCTTACGAAGATATTTCGAAACTTCATCTGACGCCAAAAAAATATCTTGACATTCCATGCGTTTTTAATAAATTTAAATCAAACTATATCTATATATAAATGGGATAAAATGCACTACATCTTAAGTTCGCATTTCTTGATATTATAGTATTGAATCAACCACATGCTCGTGTTTTTAATTCTAATCATTGTTGACTTTTAACTTTAAATTTTACGATTTATTTACAAATTTATAGAACATGAAGATGAACCTTCAATAAAACGTACTCGAGACGATAAAATTCAGATAAGTGTTTACATTGAAATGTACAACCCAGTTTAATCGTCTTAGGATAATAAAATTTAAAAAAAAACCGGCACATACACTTATTTGTAAACATGAAGAGGACGAGACTCGGAGGGGATATTTCCATTAAGTCTTTTGATAATTTAAATATGTTTAAAGTATCAAAATAACAGTGGCTTAATATAGAAAAAATGAAAATTTTCATTACAACTATTGTAACCGCTAAAAATTAATATGAGTTTTTAAATCTTTTCCAACTTTCGTTCTTAAACACATGGTAACATGCAATTAAAAAACGAAATGGGGATTCCCTTACATCACAGACTGAAATTCTTAAAATATCGATTTATCATAAGTCTCCAAAAAGAATAATACTTTGGAGAACAGAGCGCTGGCTTGTGCGACATTAAACTATAGAATTAAAAAGAAAGATTGCATTCTGATTTTGGTATAAAAGTATGCTAGCATGTTCAATAATTTAGTTCCACATATAGCCAAATTATTTACTATACGTATCTGTAAAATGTATTGGTTGTTGAGACAAATAATACCATACTGCCGAGATTTGTAATGATTTACTTGCATATTCAGTTTTTTGCGCACATTTTTATTTCAAAGATCAACTAACGGAGTTTTATTGTTCTTTGCAATACCTGCAAAATTATCAAATATGATATAATTAATATTTCTATAATGAATGAAATCTAGATGCATTTTGACAATGATCGATTGTTATTGTACACAATTACATTAGCTAATTCAATTTCTGTAACTTCTAGATGCTGAAATCGATTTAGCAAATCTCAGAATATAGCATCAGAAAAATTATAACAACTTAAATCTTTCCCCTACCTTCTTCTGCTTCCATGGCTGCCACTTTCAAGCAGACGACAGTTTCTCTAGTGTCACGAGGAATGCCCTCCTACGTATCTTTTGCAATGTACATTTCCCGTATCACACCCTGTTTATTTAGTCCATATAGTAGATTTATAGTCCTACCAAAAATGGAATTGACATGTAGGTAGACGCTTTCAAATCTTTATTGATTATGTCTAGTCTAAATATAGAATGTCCACAATATATCTGTTCTAACCTTTCCCGTCCGATTTGATGGATAACGCTGATGTACAAATGAATTCTAAAGCATACGAAGCATAGGAATTTGTGATTTTAAAGGTTAAAACATGCTGTGTCTAATTTGAATTTTGTATGCAACTATAATAGCATTTAAGTTTGTCCGCAGTCTGTAAAATATATTCAAATTGTTCATAATTTTTTCAAGTAGATTAAACCTGTATAATGTAACATTTGATCCCTTTGATCGTTAATGTTAGTATGATAAATGTATCAATGTAAATGGTCATCCATTTTTGTTATACAAATTACAAGTATTGAATAATTTTTCCTCATCAGGGGCGGATCCAGCCATTTTAAAAAGGGGGGTTCCTAACCCAAGACAAAGGGGGGGTTCCAATTACATGTCCCCATTCAAATGCATTGATCGTCCAAAAAAAAGGGGGGTTCCAACCCCCGGAACCCCCCTCTGGATCAGCGCCTGCTCATCTCAACTATCTAGATACATGTACTCAGTTTATTCGTTGTACATGTGTAGATCTTGAGTCTTTTTTTTGGTCCATTGAAAGTGTAAATTAGGTTTATATACTCTTTGTCTGATTCAAATCCAGTTGGTTTGATAAAATTCATCAAAATAAAATGTTACCAAACTATAAAAATTCGCTATAAACATCAAACCGCAAATAAGGCGCCGCATAACATTTTGGTTTTATGGACATCAAAATAAATATTATATATGGAACTTAAGCATTAGACTTGCAACATGGTCAAGCTACGGACCCCTCAAATAGATTTTTCAATTGTTCTGAAAGGTGTTAGGAGGTATTCATCCCGATTTCCCGCAAAATTATGGCCGTATTCTGATTTTCGCGCATATATAAATAGAGAACCTGAATTCTGAAAATGAAATCATCAATTTCCGAGTCCCAAAAAAGTGTAAATTAAGACGTTTAAAAATGGTCCTTTTGCCGCTCATCTTAACATAACTTGTGAGTGAAATTGTGGTTGGTACTACCATTACACGAGGCATTGGTTTTAACGTATTCGTTGTGACTGCATATAAAAGAACGAAGACTAAATTTTCTTCATTTACGGTACGAGCTTGTCTTTTTCGTAGGCACTCATTCAGTAACGGAACGAACATCAAGTTAATTTCAAAAAGGGGATATGTTTTTTTCCCTGAAAATGTATTCTGATCCCCTAGTTTGATGAAAATATAGCGTGGTCAAGCAGATGACAAAAAAAACATTCAGAATCGCGATTTTCACCATACCTTATAGAGTGAGTGACCCATATTCGCCACATAATTCGTTCCTTCCACTTCCATTCGACCTGCATTCAAATATTTGGAATTTTTATGTAGGTTTCAGAAATTTTACTTTATGAAAAAAATGGTTGGTAAAGGAATTATCTTCAAAACATTGGTTAATTGTTCTAAAAATGGACACAAACTCAAGAGGAAATCAAGTTTTTCGTGTATCATGGTGGACACATTTTCGCCGCAATGTATGCCATGACCATCCTGGTATATTATAAAAACAAATGTTTGTAATTACATAAATAAGTTTAAAAGATCATTCCTATACGATTTTTATCACTAATATTTGACTGTAAGACTGCGCATAATTGCCGTATAAATCTTGCATAATAGCAAGTAATTGTTTTAAAACACCTGCGTATTTCTTTATAAGTGCGAAAAACCTTGGAAATGGGCTAAAGAGGATTAGCAACTGTTCAAACATTACAACAAAACTTTATCATCTATTTAGGCAAGTACTGGATGAATCCGGGTCCGTTCGCCCTGATTCACGTTCGCCATACTACGTGTTCGCCCTGATACCTGTTCGCCCAGGGTCCATTCGCCCAGATTTTTATTTTTTTCTATTTGTTGTCAAGTCGCATAATTTTAAGTATTTGAACAAAATATGTTAAAGTTTGTTAACAATTTGACAGAATATTTATATTGCCGCAATCATTTTATCATTTTCTCTTTGATTTACAGAGTAGAATTGGTATACAATGTAAATCATTATATTTGTTAACAAAATAATTGTACATTGTATTCAGTCCTCGAGATTCAGTCAATCATGAATGTATGCAGTATAACTGAGTCTAGGACTGTCTCGGAGTATAATAATGAACTTGTAAATCCGTTTCATGATTTACAGTTCGTACATCATTGTGTTTATTAATTTCAAGCTGAACATTTTATCAAAACAAAACGTTTGATTTTTATTAATAATCCATCAAAAGACAAGTATCACAATAATCAGTGATCCGAATTATTTTGTCATTGAACAATTAACGATCCTATACGAAGCCATAAACTTTTAAATATTTCCCTGTTTCCATAAATTTCAAGAATATATACCATAGAAATATCTGAATAAGTTTTTTCAACTTCAATGCCCTGAATATCAATATTTTTTAGTAGGGCGAACGGACTCTCTGGGCGAACGAACTCAGGGCGAACGTACCCAGGGCGAACATGTTATTAGGGCGAACGATCCCGATGTCGTACTGGATAAAGGCACACACATTTTACAGAAAAAAATGCAAAACGGCGAATTTGTGTCCGTGGCGAATATGCGCTCACCACCCTCTAATCCCCCGGTTATAATGTTAAATTTTGAAGAAAAACATATTTTGGTTGAGAGAATGAGGGGGTCGAAAATAAAAATAAAATGAATCCATTTTTGTTATCTGGGTTTGTATCATAAAAGTTTCGAGTTCACTTTATGGACGTTCCCAGTTGACTCATTCTCATTAGTTCAGTTTTGGTTGTCTGTTTTGCAGACAGTCCGAGTTATCTCTGGGCCGAGTTATTATCCGTGTAAACAAGAGTTATCGTCCCTGGAGGTCAGCAGACGACAACAACAATGGCGGATGGCGATAAGGTTTAAAAATATTTATTTTAAAATCCTCGCATGATGATAGTTTTATGTTTTTAAAAAACTATTTATGTAGGAAAATGAAAAGAACATTTAGAATTGTAGGGTTGTGAGAAAAAAGTCGATCATGCTGTGATAATTCACCACGAAATGCATAATAAACAATGTTTCTTATCAACTGATCAGTCCACGGTCCATCAGTGTCATTTCATAACACAAATGACGCGAATCTCACAAAGTCAGATATCAAGCTAAATAAAAACATATGAAATCTATAATATAAAATGATCAAAAACATAAAGCCTATTATTTCTGTGTCACATAAAAAACTGTTCAGAGTGTATTGACTATAATTTGTCAAAAGTTACAATAAAATTTATACCTTAGTGGTCTGGGTTTAGATTTACACAATAAATGGTACCGATTATTGAACATAATTGATAAAAGAGAATCCTCAATCTTAAGGCCTGTTGGCACATATTGTCCCAATGTGGAGTTTTTCTTGACATATTTTCTTCTCTGCGCTTTAACATGTTTAAGATGGTATGCGCTGGTTAAGATTGGTATTGAGGAACAGCAGTATTAAATCTGCCTGTTCCGTCAACATGGTCAATGTAATGTGCCACTGTTTGTAGTTTGGCTTTTGTTTCTTCTGTATTCTCGCCGTCCAGTCTTGTTAGCATACAATGTAGTAGCTAAATTCAGGTTTCTGACCCAGACATGCCAGACCTCTTTGGATATTTGGTGTAACATATCTTCTTGTTCGTATTCATAGCAGGGACACTCCAAATAAGAAATGGTGAGAAAAGTGGAGTTCCTGGAGGTATGCTTGATTGGCAGAAGATATAATTAACTGATTAACAGGAACATGTTAGTTTGTTACCTGGAGCATCAGTCCGGGAAAACTCCGAATTCGGCAACGTCGTCAAATTCGGCAACGTTGCCAAATTATGTACTGTTTTTGTTGCCGAATTCGACAACACTAGCTTCAAATTCTTATCGGCAAAGTTCTAGAACTATCGGCATTATCTCCCTTAGACCCTAGAGGTCGCGCGAATTTCCGCTTTCACTTTCACTTTTGTTGAAGAAAATCCATCCGCGGGAATCTCTAGAAACAATCCAAGAAGACAGGTATAGATCATAATTTACTGAAATTCTTACTTTTCCTTCTTATAAACGTACCCCACATATAACCCAATCTGACCAGTACAATTTGTCTCCATTTTTTTTTCACATAATGATAAAGAACAACAATAATGACAATTGACTTGAACATTTTATTTTCAAGTACATTGAACGAAAATTACGTACATGCAGTTTAGAAACGTTAATCAATCTTGTGATTGTTCACATTCTAAAAGATATATATATGACATGTACAGATTGCATGTTTTTTTTATCAAATCAAGTGTCCTAAATTTGGACTCCTTGAGACTTAACCCCCCCCCCCCTTTTTAAAAAAAACCACCTCCCTTTATTAGGGCAATTTTAATGTATTAAACTTTAAGGATGTTCAAATCTTTATTTTCAGAATATTATGGCATATTATGATAATTTATCCAATGCTATTGATAAACTGAAAAGGAGCTTGCCCGACTGTGAGTGAGTGAGTGAGAACACATAAAAAAACAATTACTTATATTACTAATGATGGATCTAGGCGATCCACCTATTCAAAACGGGGAACATCTCTTGTATTATCGGTAATTCATTGTTAAATGTTCAAAAGATGTTTATATTTGTGACATTTGTTTTATGTTTATTCTTTTAATTTTTAATTTTTTTTTGTTTTTATTTTGCTTCCGAATTTTTTTATTTTTTTCAATATTATTTACATAGGTTTGATATCCATTTTAATTTTAAAAAATGATTTTCATTTATTGCGAGATGTTTGAATGCTTTATGACTAAGATCAACTAAGTCTATAAAGGTGTGCATTTCCTGTAACCCTGCGCACCCTATTTTAGGAGGACACAAGTATGCATTTTGTTATGTATAAGCATTATTAAAGTCAGAAAATTTCTCTCATAGATTCAATTTAAAAACAAACTACATTTAGTTCTATTTTTCAAAGATGTAACAGAAACAAACATACTTTTTTGTTTGCTTTTATAACATGAAATTAGAAACCAGGATATGTACAGGTAATTAAATTGTTGCTTCAATAATGTCTTACAAGTTAATGAATGTATTCATTGTTTAAGTCAAATTTTCTATAAATCATCTTACCTGGTATCTGAAATATGGCAATGTTCATTATATTTTGCAAAATACTGTTCTTCAACTGTAACACATGGTTCATCAAGTCAATCTTCACAATTCATTGATAATATGTTATTTTGTTGTTTATATAGTTTCATAAAATTGTTAAGTATTTCAATTGCTGGATATTATTTTTATCCATGTGAAGTCATATTTTAGATGCTACATTTAGCTGAAGCATCAGACTAATATCCAGACTAGTATCCATAGATATAAAATGTATGAATTCTCATTTCTTCATATAATATTACAGGCTATGGAGTTGGAACTGCAAACCCACTGTGCAGTGTCTGTAGAGGTAAAACCTTCCTGGGTCAAAGGAAAATGCCACTCATATAGAAGTGAAAACAAGGAGTTAGCGGGTGCAGAGGATCAAACATCTGTCCCTACTGTACAGGTACCAGGACCATCTGGTGACAACAGGGGCTGCGTACCAGCTGCCAAAAGCCCAGCAAGGGTTTCAAGAAAACCCTCGTTGAAAGCAAATTTAAACAAAAATCCAACTTGTAGGATGTGTGGGGCCAGAGAAGATGTTTCATTTTGGTTGGGTTGTGGATACCGCAACCCAAAAACAAAAAAACAGGACTGTCCGTATTGGGTTCACCAAAATTGTATAGGGCTGTTTTACAAACAGGAGGGAGACTTGGAATCTGTTCCTTTCTTCTGTCCAAAGCATGGGAAATAGCCATATACATTTTTGGTGACTCCAATATGTTTTTTTCACAGAGGAAATTTTTATTCATGATATTCTGAAAAAATAATTTATTACAAGGTGAGTATTATAAAATTCCATGATATTATTTTGTGAGTAAAGAAACATTGCTCGATATGTTTTCTCTGTTTTTAAATTAGTGGGTTTTAATTAATTGAGCTATCATAAAATGAGGAAAGAATAAATATTGAGTGAATACACATATGACAAAAAGATAAAAAAAAATAAGTCCCAATGATGAAGAAACAATACTTATATCTATTTTTGTCCCTATTTTTGTTAAGGATACTGCATTAATAAATGAGAAAAGTTATTGGGAAACACTACAAACACAAAAATAATCAACCATATTTAGAACAGTGAATTTCAAGTATAGTCAGATAAATTTGCTAAATCACCGATCATTACTCAAAACATTTACTAATGTTTGATGATATGATATGACCAATATAATAAATAACTTTTCCTCTGTGAAAAATGGTTCCCAATTATATATTTTAAGTGCAAATTCAATCTATTTAGATTGATATTTACTATATTTAACTTATTTATTGAGATTGATTGTTACAGTTTTAATTTGTTTAATATTTAAAAGAGGTGTATATTTATGTGTCTAAAAAATGTTTCTCATGTTATCATAAAAAAAGTAATTATGACATAAATATATATTTTTATATTCATACATGTAATTTTATTATTTTTACCTGTATCACAAAATGAGAAAGTAGCAGTATCCTTCTCCATCTTTTGTGGTGATGTATTTTATCATGTTCAGGATTTCAGTGGTGCACAACTTGACCCTTAAAGGTTTTTCAATGAATAATGAGGTCAGGAATACATTTCTATACTGGACTTCTGAACGAATGATTAAACTCACAGGTGGAAAAAAGACATATTCTCCATTTCCATTCATTATTGTATTAGGTTAAATTCCAGATTTGGGACAGACGCAAAAATGAGGTGGGCATTGAAATGCCAATAGGAGTTGAAATATATATTATTGTACACTGCTGTATAAATTGTTAATTTCGCAGTGATTTAAGAAACCCATGACAGCCCTCGTATCTTTTGGCCCGTAACAATTTAATTGGTGAAGTTAAGGGTTTTTGTCTATATATTAGGTACTACATGTGGTAGAGCAACTTAGTGATATTGCATTCAGCAATACAGTACTGCTAAAAATAATGTCATTATAACCTTCTTTGTATGTTTAAAAGACTTGAGTCAGAGACATATATATATGTCTCTGCTTGAGTTAAGTTCCATATTGCAGACATGACATTTGTAAAACAAGATGTGACTTGTAGACGTGTAAAGATCAGTTTAACTCATTATGAATTATGTCATTATGGCCTATATTTTGTCTATTAACGAATTTGTTAAATTTTGGTTAATAGGCTTTGTGTCATTTACTTTCCTGCAGTCTTGTGGCTAGTTGTCTCGTATATTTGGCAATCATACCATATCTTCTTTTTCATATTTAAAAAAAAATAGGTGGAGCTATAACCTATGCATGGATTAATGTAAGAACAATTTTAACTTTGAATTATATATATATTTTTACTGATATAAATGTAGAAGTATTTAAAAGGTCAGTCGTCACAGAGTTCAGTAGAGTCATTGCCTAAAAGTACATTTTTAACTTCAATATACAAGTTTACATGAGCTTCCTTGTTACTGTTTGAAACATTCTTCTTGTAATGGTTAAGATAAAATGTTGCCAGATCTTGGTCCTGTAATTGGTTGATGGTGGTCAATATTTGATTTTTCAATTTGCTTACTGTCCAATTCTTTTCATCGTTATAGTCTGTCTCATCTTGATATGTTATGAAAATAGGCAACAGTTCCGCAGGTTTCCCTTCCTGCAAAAAACGCCTATAGTTTTCTCTACTGTCGTGCACGACATTCAAGAGATTATGATGCAACTGACATTTAGAATCGATTGAACTCAATGAACGTTCTTCGTCGGGATTCTCTATCCACCCGGATTGACGAATTTCTCGTCTAAACATTTGAGTTTCGTTGCTAACATTTATAGCCGACCTTTCACTACACGGCTCATTCAAACCAGAACGTTCAAATACAGATGTTCGGATTTTTTCAAGTCTAGAAAAACATCTGCTAGCTGTCACCCAGTTCTGAAGAGTTGGGACTCCTGGTGGCAATTGATTTTTTATTGACCTATTAACATTTTCGGTAACATAATCACCACCCTCTGCACGAAAAAAGTCTCCGGTCATGGAGAACGTTTCGTGTTTTTCCATATATTCTTTAACACTCTCTGGAGAGGTCAAACGATAAGCCATATCATTGCAAACAAGACTTTGATAAATTGTGTGTCGTTTAATGAAAAATAGTGGAACTGCAATTTGCCTGCCACATAACATGAATTCAGAATTGTTACGTCTCGTGCCGCTTCGGAAGCATTTCATGGCAAGGAAAAATGTATAGACAATATTGAATAACATCAATATGTTTGGATTTTTTGCTTCGGTTACCCACATTACAAAGTTTTCAAAAGAAAATGTATCGGAGCCGTCTTGGACTTTTGACAAGTAATATACTCTACATAATTCACTCGCTATTGCATATAAAGCAATCTGGTACACTTGCCATGTTAGGTGGTGATCGCCGCAACCTATTATAAAATCTGTAGCCTTTTTAGAAACAAAACCAAGTTTTCCAGCCAAAAACTCAAGAAAAATGTCTCTGCAAAGAGAAAACAGTGCCCTGAATAGGTTAATTTCTAAATGTCCAACCCCTGGGACAAGAAGGACGTAATCAAAGTATAGCTTGAATGAAATTTTGTCTTTGTTACGTTTGTGCTTTTCGTCTAGGTGAACAATTAAAGGGGTTTTGGAAATGTCTATTTCCTCTCCACAATCATTACATATGTATATATCATTAAGCAAAGAGCTTGCTATGTTGTATGGAACACCATCGCAACCAACACGAATCCATTCTCGATCGGTGCCAACCTTACTTGCTTTGCCTATTTCGATAAGAACGGTCTTCACTGTCTCCCTGCTATTGGGATTTACTCCTATAATTTCACCTGGCGTCACTATGGATCGTTTGTTGTGACCAGCAGGAACGTCGCCATAAAGATAACTTCGTTCCGTAACACTTGAATCGTATTGACATGTCATGCATTTAGATTCTGTTTTAAGACAAATGTTTCCACAAATGCAAACTCGTTTTGTTGGATGACGTTCCGAAACAACTTTGCTGTATGTTACATGATCTTTATATTCCATTGAACATTCATCAAGTTTTTGCTCATTTTTAACCGTTTCGAAAACGCGTTCAAAAAAGTTTCTTCTATAAGGACGGAAAAATTTTTCGATGATTTGTTTATCTTTATCTATTATTTCGTCAGAACACTCTATAAACGACTTTTTCCAATTTCCAGGCTTATTTTCCGTGATAGATTGTACGTCAGTAGGTTCCTCCGATTGGCAGTACACAACATTAGTGGCTATACTTAATGGTGTTACTCCTCCTTCACGAACCCTCCTGGTTTTGCCTATCCTTTGTGTATTGTCAAAAAAACAGTCTACGTCGTGTTGTGGACATTCGTTTACAGCCTCGCTGGAGGACTTAAGTACAGATTTTAAAGTAGTTACACTACCAGATGCCGACGATGTACCAAGCAAAGATATTGCCGTCTTGCTGCCATGTAAACACCATTGAATAAGTGCGTTTGAGAAAGAAAATGTTCCAATGTAGTTATTATTTTTCGTGAAATAAAGATGTTCAATCAAAGTCACCAGAGAAAACAGTTTTTTCTTATTTATGTTGTCTTGTAAACTTATATTAAGAGCTCCACAAAGAAATGATATCAATGGTATAGGCTGTTCTTGAAGAAAGTTAAGTATATCAATCTCATGAAGTTTGTCAAAATTTTTATATGATGAATTACGAGATGCATTTTGAATTTCAGTTTTAGTAGAAGCACCCAATTCAGAGTACAATTTTGAAATTTGGTTGTCATTAAGTTTTTTATCCTTTATTAGTTTTATGATATTTAAAATTGCTTCATCAACTTCATTGGACTCGTCGTCAGAGTTTAGGCCA
Organism: Mytilus galloprovincialis; assembly: GCA_037788925.1. Classification (NCBI taxonomy): domain Eukaryota; kingdom Metazoa; phylum Mollusca; class Bivalvia; order Mytilida; family Mytilidae; genus Mytilus; species Mytilus galloprovincialis. Next base: position 55,078,718 of record CM075336.1, read on the forward strand.
CAATTAAAAATATTTCAGTTTGCCCAAACCCGACCCATGATGACTGGGTGTGGGTAGGTAGGTAGGCAAATTCTTTTTTTTTTTTTTTTTTTATCGGAATTTGCATGAAAATATTAAAAGAAATTATAACAGTATATCTTTATTTTCCCGTCAAACCTTTGTAGAGACAACCAAAGGCCATGAATTTAAAACCTCTATAAAAAAATTAGTCTAAATATGATTTGTATCCTGAGATGTTTATAATCCTGACAATTGCTAACTGTGTGAAAGGGCTGGTGGATTTATGAAGTGATTTCAACAGTTCCATCAACACGATGTTTGTGTAAAAAAAATATCAGCGGATTTAATATATAATGATTAAATTTGTTTGCAGTTTTTAAATCCTATTTCTATTAAAATAGATTAAATGTCCTAAAATATTTATATGAATTATTATCTATCATCCTTAGTGTCTTTTTTATGTTTTGAAAAAAAAAATATTTTACATTAGGCCAAAATAAAAAGATTGTATGTTTGCCCAAACGCGACCGACCCAAAATAAACCCGCCGACTCAAATTCTTTTTTGACGTTTTTTAGAAGAATTTTTTTTTTTTCGGATTTTTTTGGGGTCCGCTCCGTCATCGTACAAAACTTAATGTTTGTCGTCTTTGCGTTTGAAAGTAACTGTGAATAAGATTAAAAGAAAGCGTATAAGAGACGCAGTTAATCGATATTCGATGTTCTCTGTTTTTATCTTCTGATTTAAAGAACGTAAAGAAGTAAAACATGTGAAGTGGCACAGTTTTTTTTACGCTGTAGTTGTCTGTAATACCAAACCCTTACCTATATGCTCAATGTTAATTTCATCGTGTTATCGAATATCTGATTAGAATATTCAGGTACAATGTAGATATTTTCAATGTTATTCTGACAGGAAATGGATCCGGAAGTTGCGAATTTACAATCTTGCAAGAAGATTTTGTTTTTACTGAATAAAAAGGAATTATTTCTTGATAAATTGTTGTCTTTAACTATAATCTTCCTTTATCATGTAAATTAGATGCCCTTTTATTCAAATAGTTCAAATTTACAAGTCTCATTAGACAAGATCAGTACGTTGCTGTTTGGGAGAATTTGATAAAACTATAATTGCTCACAGAATCAGAAATATAATCTTAACTGAATGTAACTCCTTCTGAATAATTTATTGCAATATAAATATAAATCCTTTTTGACAAGAGAAATCTGACTTTTGTCAGAAATATTTTTTTCACATGTGCAAAAGTCAAAACATGTTATTGACGCCATATTGGATTTTTATACAAATTTGTGAGGAAGCCTCTAGAACCATGACCTAAAAATAAAAAGTCTTCAGAAAACGTTAACTTTTTGTAATTATATTTTATCAACAATGATTGTTTTCAAAAATTAAACTTGATTATTTAAAGAAATAAAATGATAACAAATACGTTTTTAGTTTGGAGATTCTACAGAACATGCTTTGATCTATGTATAGCCAAATTAGTTTACCTGTCATTTTGCCTGTGTGATAATGTAAAATATTTTTTTTTTCAAAACATAAAAAAGACACTAAGGATGATAGATAATAATTCATATAAATATTTTAGGACATTTAATCTATTTTAATAGAAATAGGATTTAAAAACTGCAAACAAATTTAATCATTATATATTAAATCCGCTGATATTTTTTTTACACAAACATCGTGTTGATGGAACTGTTGAAATCACTTCATAAATCCACCAGCCCTTTCACACAGTTAGCAATTGTCAGGATTATAAACATCTCAGGATACAAATCATATTTAGACTAATTTTTTTATAGAGGTTTTAAATTCATGGCCTTTGGTTGTCTCTACAAAGGTTTGACGGGAAAATAAAGATATACTGTTATAATTTCTTTTAATATTTTCATGCAAATTCCGATAAAAAAAAAAAAAAAAAAAGAATTTGCCTACCTACCTACCCACACCCAGTCATCATGGGTCGGGTTTGGGCAAACTGAAATATTTTTAATTGTGGCCTTATCACACAGGCAAAATGACAGGTAAACTAATTTGGCTATACATAGATCAAAGCATGTTCTGTAGAATCTCCAAACTAAAAACGTATTTGTTATCATTTTATTTCTTTAAATAATCAAGTTTAATTTTTGAAAACAATCATTGTTGATAAAATATAATTACAAAAAGTTAACGTTTTCTGAAGACTTTTTATTTTTAGGTCATGGTTCTAGAGGCTTCCTCACAAATTTGTATAAAAATCCAATATGGCGTCAATAACATGTTTTGACTTTTGCACATGTGAAAAAAATATTTCTGACAAAAGTCAGATTTCTCTTGTCAAAAAGGATTTATATTTATATTGCAATAAATTATTCAGAAGGAGTTACATTCAGTTAAGATTATATTTCTGATTCTGTGAGCAATTATAGTTTTATCAAATTCTCCCAAACAGCAACGTACTGATCTTGTCTAATGAGACTTGTAAATTTGAACTATTTGAATAAAAGGGCATCTAATTTACATGATAAAGGAAGATTATAGTTAAAGACAACAATTTATCAAGAAATAATTCCTTTTTATTCAGTAAAAACAAAATCTTCTTGCAAGATTGTAAATTCGCAACTTCCGGATCCATTTCCTGTCAGAATAACATTGAAAATATTCGATTGCACATGGTTTTGAACAAATCTACATTGTACCTGAATATTCTAATCAGATATTCGATAACACGATGAAATTAACATTGAGCATATAGGTAAGGGTTTGGTATTACAGACAACTACAGCGTAAAAAAAACTGTGCCACTTCACATGTTTTACTTCTTTACGTTCTTTAAATCAGAAGATAAAAACAGAGAACATCGAATATCGATTAACTGCGTCTCTTATACGCTTTCTTTTAATCTTATTCACAGTTACTTTCAAACGCAAAGACGACAAACATTAAGTTTTGTACGATGACGGAGCGGACCCCAAAAAAATCCGAAAAAAAAAAAATTCTTCTAAAAAACGTCAAAAAAGAATTTGAGTCGGCGGGTTTATTTTGGGTCGGTCGCGTTTGGGCAAACATACAATCTTTTTATTTTGGCCTTACTTTACTTTCCGATTCTTTTTGTGAATTTAACGTATTTAAGTCCTCAGAGTTTACTTTACTTTCCGATTCTTTTTGTGAATTTAACGTATTTAAGTCCTCAGAGTTAGACAGTTCTTCACCGTTGTTTAAATTTTTAGTTTGACTCTCCTTGGCAAAGTTTAAGCAACTGGTACACACCCATGTTGCTCTTCGTCCTATTAGATTTTTTTCAATTAAATATTGAAGATCGTTCTTACAGTGATCTTTGCCGGATGTTTTGCACAGTGTTGAATTTGAGCTGGGGTCATGTATAATACAGCGGCATGTTCGTGTGAATTGATTAAAAAATTCAGAAGATCTAGTCCGTTTTGATTTTTCAGTTCTTGTTTTACCCATGTCCTAAAAGTGCAAAACATAAACTTTTAAGAGAAAGGATACAGATTTTTCAAGCATTGTACATAATTCATGTTAAGATATATTCATGTGCTCATTGTTGAAGACCTTAGATATAGTTTCGGTCAAGATGATTTTTAACTTTTATCTGTTATCAGCAAAATCAATTCATTGTTCTGTTTTCTTGAGATAGTTTAGTTTTCTGGTATTGGCAATTGTTCTTGTCTCTTCATGTAAATAATTTGTTCTTTTTCTCCATGTATCTCTTTTTTTTTATTTTATTTGTTGAAATTGCGGGAACAGCATCGGCTTCATATTGAAATCATTCATTGTGTGTGTCAAGTGTGAGCTTGTCATATACACCCTTAACCCCATATCCACTCACTTCTTAATTTGAAAAAAAAAATGTTTGAGACGACCCATGATAGATCAGAGACTATAGAAGATTAGTAGATATAGCGTGATAATGGCGTTCCAATTCGTTCAACAAATTCACATGTTTAGGAGACAAAGAGGGATGGAAGGGAGAGGAACTCAACCCTTAGTATTTGCATCAACCATTAATGGGCAAGTTTAAACAATGTTTTATTGGTTTTTTTTTTCATAGAAACACAGTTTTCACTTATGACAACAAAAGGCAATAACAACAGGGTAACACAACTGGAGAACAAAGCTACTGAATAACATGATTAATGATGAAATGGGTGTGCATTGACTTAAAAAAACAATAACTTATAAATAACTCAAACAACGTATGAAAACAAGCAGACTATACACAAAAAAAAACATAATTTGAGATACAAGAAAATTAAAATGAATCACGGCAAAAATGACCTAATGCATTTTGATTTTTAGATACCATCACTTTCAAGTAAAACCCTTGAGTGGAATTGACTTTCCAATGGTTTGTGAGCCAGAACCTACAAACTCACATGATATATGGGCTGTTGTGGTGAAAACACCAACAGAAATCATGCCACATTTACGTAATGTGGTCACTAGAGAGGATCCAAGGAGACAGACAGTTGGACAAATACTAGGAAAAACCGTGGGACATGTACCAAAGCACATCTGTAATGCAATAAGCATAAATCAAACAGTGCATAGAACTCTAAGGGAGGCTATATGTTTTTTTACAGGAGAGATGGAGCATGACAGATTAGGTCCCAAGTTGAAGTGTTTTTATTTACTTGAATTGGAACAAAATGCTGATTTGCTGTTGATTGGGAATTATTTAAAGAATTATGTTAATGAACAACTTATGTTTCTTTAGATTATACAAACCTATTGTTGATATTTGAAGAATAAACATCATTTATATTGTTTGTCCTTGAATTTGTCAATCGTCCTTGATTAAGGAAGTTGCCGAATTCGGCAACTGTCCCCTGGTTCCTCTTTGTTTTGGTGTTTACTTGGCAGCAAACGACAAAAATACGCGTCGTACACGATTGAATAGTTTAAAAGAACATTTACACATGTTTAAGGATATGGTACAACTGGAAGAATACACAATAAACCAAAGGTTCCCGAATTCGGCAACGGGAAGTTGCCGATTTCGGCAACAGGAAGTTGCCAAATTCGGCAACCTTACGATTACGAAGGTGTACGTAATATAGACAGACAAATGATGATACAACTCAATGAAATAGGTATCATAGACAATAAGTTTCAAGTATTGATGCATAACTGTAGTTAGATATGTATAAATAACCAAGGTTTCCGAATTCGGCAACGTTGCCGAATTTGACGACGTTGCCGAATTCGGAGTTTTCCCGGACTGGCATGTGGAGTGGGGCAGGAATGTCAGTCAAACCACAGAATTCACAATTAGCAGTTAGTCTTTTCTGCTTCTACGCTAAGCACTCAGCAGTTAATGAGTAAGAGCAAATATGATGTATAGCAACAAATGACACTCTGATTCACTGACTTTCATGTTACAGGCTCAAGAGTTGTGACATACCTATTACATTTGTATTAAGAAAGAGATGAGTTAAACCCTCCCTTTACCTGCATATATTGTTTATATATATTTCCATTCTAAATTTGATATTCAATTTATTTGTAGGCCATAGAGAATGAAGCTGACAAATTGAGAGTAGCTTTTCATGCCAAATACAGTGGTGAGTGAATTTACTAAGTTACATTGTCATGATTTTATTTCTTCAATTGTCAGCTGTTTCAAATCAGAAAAAAAACAAAGGGAAGCAACTTATTAGTAAAAAAGTTCTATTTCCAGTAAATTCAAAGCCAATCGGAGTTGAACCAGCTTTTTTATGCAGAATCTTACAACAAATTTGACTTAACAAGTGCTTTAATTTGCAGTTACACACTTGATAAAAATTTGCCAAAAAAAAACAACATGAAAAAGAAATGATATACACAAAGAAAACCATAACAATTAACGAAATTCAAACATTTTCTATCCATATAAGATACATTGTACAGATAAATTAAAGAGATTTGGTATGATGCCAATGGAACAACTATCCATAAGAAATTATTTGAAGTGGATGTAAGAAATTATACTATGGAAAGACCTTCAACAATGAGAAAAACCCTAACTTAATATACATGATATAGTCATCTCTAAAAAAAAACCTAACATGAAAATTGTGAAACATTCAATTTCGAAGTGTTCAAAGAAGAAAGCTAATGACCTGATTTATAACAAAACAATATGGAAAAACAAATATGACAGACATGAATAAATGACAACCATTAAACTAAAGAGTCCTGCTTGATTTGGGAAAGGCAAATACAGTCGACTCTCGTTATGTCGAAGTCAGCCGGACCAGAGAAATATTTCGAGATACACGTATTTCGACTCAAACGAACACCGGAAGTTCAACAAACTAAGGGACACAACACTTGCTTAGCTTGGTAAAGCTAAAATAAGTCCGGGTGAATATGGCCAGGGGGTCGATATTCTAGTATCAGATCGATTTATTTGTATGTCACAGTCTTTTATTATTATAATGACATTATATTTACTTATTCAATTGTTTCAATTAAAAAAAAATCCTATGGCTTTTCCAAGAGAGTAATTTCCAATCGATAGTTTCCTTATTCAGGTCTGTTATAGGTGACAAAATTGTTTATTCTCGGATACAAGAGATTTAAGAAAATTTTGATTTCTATTCATTTTGTTTTATCTCACTCTTTCTTTTCAAAAGAAAATATAACAAGATTAAAGACGCCGTTTGAGTAGTTTTTAGGTGATCATTAACGGAAGCCATAATCCTCACTTTATACACACCCACGCCCATTAATTTAGTGTTTACAAATCATAAATTAATTGTTTTGTAAACATTTTAAATACTTTTTCTTGAACATTAACAATGTATCACTAATTATTTATATAAATGAAAATTCCATAAAAGACAATCTTAGGTAAACACTCATGGAAATAGCATGTCATAAATCAATACAGTGGTCAGTGACCCGAAATTTAATTACACATGTATTGTCAGATTAACTCTTCAATTCATTTAAATCCCGGAGGTCATGTTTTGACACAATGTGTATTAGTTCGAGATTAAAAAATGAATTTTGAATGCTTTTGTAAACCTTGGGACCGTAAATTTAGTTCGACTCAACCGAAATTTCGACTCATCCAATTTCGACTCATCAGGAGTCGAATTGCATACTTTTGTATGGAATAAAGTTCGGGACCACGTGAAAACTTCGACTCATCCGAAATTTCGAGTCAACTGAGTTTGAGACAACGAGAGTTAACTGTACATCATTTGTACATGTAACAGAAAGGTGAAAGATACCAAGGGATATTCAAACTCATAAAAGTCAAAGATAAACTAACAATCCCTTGGCTTTAAAAGAAAAAGACAGAAAGATAAACAAACAAACAAACCAACAGTATTCCACACAAAACAATATAGAAAATGACTACCAAAAACTGGGGGTGATATCAGGTACTCCAGAAGCATGAGAAGGGTAAGCAGATACTGCTCCACATGTGGCACCCATTGTGTTGCTCATGAAACAGCTCACATAAAGAATGTGGCTCAACCCTCCCTCTAATCTGGGACAATGGTGTAACAGCATATTCAATTGGTCAGTCATTCTTTTTTGTAGTGTCAGATTTTGTGGAGAAAAAGTTGTATGACCAAAGAGATATTGACAATATAAAAAGTAATGATTTGTATGTGCAACAGTTCATTAGGAAAACAGAGCCTATATCTGAGGCTGCAGACAGATTACATGAAGCATTGAAATGGAGGAAAGAATGTGGGATCAGAGGTAAAGAAAATTGTTGATAAAATCCAAACCATATCATCATACATTTTGCTTATGAACATGATAAATTTACCACACATTATATTTACTTACCTTATCTTACCAATCTGATTCCACTGATAATTTTTTTTTCGCATGTTGACATAATTGAATCATTGCTGATAAAATACATTGAATGAAATACCAAAGTTGACAGCTTTCTTATCCAAATTTTAAAACGCCATAACCACAAACAAAAAGTTAAATTTGCGGTTCAACTTGCGCAAATCAGTGATAGAATTTTTTCCAGAAATGTTAGTGTTTAAATCTAACAATAATGATCATGTTTTTTAGAACTTTTTTTTTTTAGATATTAACTTGATTATCACAATCCTCTACAAACAATTTTAAAAATGAAAGTATTTGACAACTAGACATGTGAGACAAATGCTTATTTTTACAATTAACATCCCCTTACTCCTAAATGTACCTCGTTTTGTTCATTTTCTATTATTTACAACATTATCATAGCTATATAGATATAGGAAGATGTGGTGTGAGTGCCAATGAGACAACTCTCCATCACAATAACAATTTTTTTAAAAGTAAACCATTATAGGTATATGTATATAATTATATAAATGTTGTGAATGTGATTGCAAAGCCATGAATTAAGTTTCTTGCATCATATTATTAATTATATAAAATGTTTATTTTAAGATGCAACAGAAGAATCATTTCCTCGTTGGGCTTTAGAGAGAGGTGCAATATATTTTCATAATGTAGATAAAGATGGTAAAAAGTTGTGTAAGTGTTGTATATCTTCAAAGTCATGCTTTAATGCCATTACCCAGTAATTTTTATTTTATTCTGAATACACATCAGATCAATATATTAACTTTAGGAACATGAGGAAGATCAACGCTAAAAAAAATATTTGAAAGATTTTTTCCTGAAATTAGATTTTAAAATGTGTTTGACATTTAATTCAAATAAAATAGGTCACTTTATATGTACTTTTGATTGGAGAAAAATTGTGTTCTCAATGTAATTTTCTTAGATAGATATATACATGATATACGGGAACTGATTTCTAACGTTAAAAACAAAAAAAGGGTTATGAATAAAAATAATATATATGTTCCAGACCATATGAGTATTTGGACCGTACCCGTACGGTCCGGACCGTATACGTATACTCGTTGGTTCGACCATACACGTACGGTCGGACCGTATGAGTATATGCGTATGGTCCAGTACGAGCTAACCGTACATGTCATCATATTGGTTAAATTTAAACAAACATTTATCACAATCTTTTTTTTTAGTTTTACAAATTGTTATTATTACAATTAGATGGACAAAGTTTAATTTCAATTGTTCTTTTCAAACGAACAATTGAAATTAAATAGTTTTTTAATTGTATATCTGAATCCTATATATTTTGGAACTCTCGCCTAAGATGACGCTTGCTTTCACAAGTAACGTAATATTTTTTACATTTAAATGTTTGCAGTTTATGCATCTTTCCTTTGCATTTGCATTTCTTTGTAAAGTTGCTAAATATTCGAAAACAGTTGTTCTCTCACATTATGTTTACTTCCGATATCTTCAATTTCAGTGATCTTATTCAATTAATGTTAACTATTACTGATCGACATGCTTTCATACAAGAGATTAACAGATTTAATTAGCGTGAATTTGTTAAATAGTTAAAATATAAAGTTTTTATTTCAATTATAATTGCACTTTTTTATATCCATTTGAAAGTCATGAAAGTTACGTTATGTTGATCTGTTATATGCATTTGTATTTAATAAACTACACCAACTTCTTATTATTAGTCAGACCGTACGCGTACAGTATGAGTAATTTGAAAAAGTACGCATACGGTCCAGACCGTACGCATACGGTCCAAATACTCATACGGTCTGGAACATATATTTATCATTGTTTATCATGATTATATATGATCTTGTTTCCTTTAATTTACAAACAATGCAAAACCCATTTCATATCCAGTAATATGCAGTGATAGGCTGTTTTCTACTAACATGTTGGGTTGTTGTTTCTTTGACATAAATTCGCTTTTCCGTTCTTAATTTTAATTATCTTCCCTTCAATTTTCATTCCAGATCAAATCACAAATTAAATGAGTAAGAAATTCTGAACTATATAGATCTGGATAAGACAAAAAGTTAAAATAGGCGCAATTATGATTATTTAAGTTAATGTAAGAATATCTAATATCACTTTGCTAGAATAGTTTATTCGGATTGTAAGTCTTTCACTGAAGTCCAAGATCTTATTTTACTGATTCTTGTATCTTTTAGTATTTGTGAGAGTGAAAGAACATAAGAAAGATGCCAGCGTTTTACCAGAAGTTAAGAGGTTTTTTGCCTACCATCTAGAAACACAGTATAATGAAGATCCCCATTCACAGATTACTCTTGTGTTTGATATGGCTGATGCAGGGTTATCTAATTTAGTAAGTTTTACTTCAAAAAGGATAAACATGAAGTATACTATTTTATCCACTGCAATTAGTATGATTCTGTATTTCTCAATTTCAAGCTCATAAACTTTCAGAAGAGAAATTACAATTTAGGACCTATCATCAATGATTATAAAATATATTTCAATTTTTCTATTTTCAGAATTATATAATGAATTTATGGACTTTGATAAAAACAACGCTGTTTTTGTTTAAAATATACCTTTTTCATGACTTTTACATGCATGACACGACAGTAAAATAATGAAATAATGCAAGAAATTGACAAATTACAAAGAGCACAACTGTCACCCAAACAAATTGTCAAGCAATAAATTTATTATGAGTTATCTTTTCATTGCCAAAATTTTATCATACTTAATATCAGGCAATGTTTTATTACTTTGTTCACTTGCAGGGCCAAATAAGCCCAAAAATACCTTGCCCTTTAAAAATCTAATTGACAGGAGGGCTATTCCAGAAGAAAATGTATGGGGGGTTGGAAGGCAGTTTTTGTCAGCACCCGCCACTCAGATGATTGTAATTGAGAATTATAGTGCATTATAGTGAAAAAAGTTGCTCTGATACCCATCAACCATGTATTATTAATTCAATGTGCCTTCCAACCCCCCCATACATTTTTTTCTGGGATAGCCCTAATTGATTCTGTTAATCTAAACTACATATTACATAAACAAATGTATTCCTTATATAGAGTTGAATTCACTCTTAAGAAATCCTCGTCATTTTCTCAGAAAAATTTCACTGATAACCATCATGACCATCGTTTTACACAGTGACTGCGTAGGACGATGTGTATTTCATTGATTGACAATGATATATTATCCTAATTTGTGGTTTCTTTCAGGATATGGACCTGATTAAGTTTGTTATTACATGTTTCAAGGTTTATTATCCATCTCTTTTAAGTAAGTAAATAATTACTTCAAGTTTAGTTAGATATTACATGAGTTAATGGGGGCCATGGTGGCTGAGTGGTCTAAGTAGTTAAATCACTTACCAGTCAACACTGAGGTTTTGAGTTCGAACCCCTCTCGTGCAGGTGCACTTGACTCCAATCTCAATTGATTAGGATTGTCAGTTTTCCTAAGGAAGGTTGGTTGTTTTCTCCGGACACTCCGGCTTCCTGCACCTATAAAAATTTGACGCCACGAAAAAGTCTAAATGCGGTGCTTAAAAGAGGCATTACAACACCAAAAATCAAAAATCAAATCAGAATTAACAAAAATGTCCTACATGTTATACAGCAATACATCAACTAATGATAAAAGTTATAATAAAAAGTAAAATCACGAAAATACTAAACTTAGAGGAAAATCAATTCGGAAAGTCCGTAATCACATGGCAAAATCAAATAACAAAATATATCAAAATTGAATTCTTTGTTTAAAGCAGATAACACTGTATTTAAAGTAACAATTGTACGCTCAGATAGCTGTAGAAGGGCAATCAATACAACTATAAAACTTCTACAGATGAGCATGCAATCTTTAGAATAGTATTTGGCCAGCAGCTTGACATTAATGAGTTGCATTAATCTGTACAATATCTACTCCTTATTATTCCTCTACTTTGAATTTGTGAAGAGAGGGTGGAGAACACCAAAGTGATATTCAAACATAAATCCAAAATAAACAACAATGCATGGTGTCAAAAGAAAAACACAATGTTTTGTAAAACAGACGAAAGTTCACAACACAACTAGAAAAGACTGATCAACTCCGACCACATCAAACCAAAGGGTCATCTTAGGTACTCCGGAAAGATAACTAGATGTTGAATGAAAACATATGTTTGTGTGACACTGTTTTTATGAACTACTTTTAAAATAGAATTGCAATACATGAATTTGTCTCACAACTTGACAGTTAAGAGCAATGTTCTAGTTGGTTTGACATAATATTTACATACATTTGTTCATATCTTTTACATTTGATTTCAATTTGTTTAGAGTATTTTATATACCTAAGGTTAACTTGTTCATACAAAGCAGATTTTTTTCTCAATTGCTAATGAAACTAACACAGATATTCATATTCTATGGAAACTCAATTCAAGAATTTATCTCTTTGGCCTACTACAAGCATTCATTGTATTGATATATTTTAAAATGTTTTTTTTTCTTCAGATGTTATGTTAATTTATGAAATGCCTTGGTTGTTTAATGGTAAGTAGATTGAACGTGAACAATGCTGTGTAAGATGAAATATTGAAATGAACCATTTTTGATTATTGATTAAATCACTTGAAAAATAAAGACCTTATGGGTCACAATAACCATATTTAACAAACTATATGTGGTTTTATTTCTCAGCTTTTTGGTGGTGGTGGTGTCCCTTTGACACATTCCCAATTTCCATTTTTCCAAATTTTATTTGTCCTTTATTTTGAATACAAAAGCATATTATATATGCAAATATGTATGAATTGAATACATTTTAAAACTGGGATGTAATTTACTGATATTTTAATCTTCCAAAAAAAAGTTTCATATCAATGCACATCATAACATGTAAAGTATCCAAATTACTGTTAGGTTTGAAATTTTTGTTGAGGCGTTTTTTGTTGCTAATATGGTAACTTAGATAATGATGCAAAATCAGCCAGGCATGTAAATTCATGTCAAAGACAAAATAAAACAGCAGAGTAAAACCCTTAAGAAATGCCATAGTTTTTGCCCTTCAAATCGTACAATTAAATTCTGCCAAAAAAAACAACACTACTAAGCTTTTCTTCATATATTATCATTCTTTTGTAGCTGCTTGGAAAATTATAAAGACATGGTTAAGTGCTGAGGCTGTGAAGAAGATAAAATTTATAACCAGAAGTGATGCACAAGCATATATCAACAAAGATCAGCTCTTAGAACACATGGGTGGAACAGTTGAGTTTTATTTAACATATAGATTTTACCAAAATTAGAATCTTAATGTGGCTTAGAATATATGTGGTATGAGTACCACTAAGAGAACTCTCCATCCAAATCACAATTATGAAAAAATAATAATTATTGGTGAACATACGACCTACAACATGGAGTCTTGGCTCACACTTAACAGCACTCTACAAGGTGCCCAAAACTAGTCTTAATGCCTATTGATTTACTGTTTTCTCTTCATATATAATTATAAGTCTAAATTATATTAACTTTAACTTTGCTTTCAAGTTGATTTTTCAGAACATAAGATAATTTCTTATCAATAGAATTCTTTTTGTTTGGATAATATTGTTCTGACAGCAAAAGACTTGATGATGGTCTATATCAAACATGGGGATGTAGTTAAGTATTACACTCTTCTCAGAAAGCTGTGTATAAATAAACATGTTAATGTTCCGGACCATATGAGTATTTGGACAATACGCTTATGGTCATGACCATATGGGTATATACTCATATGGTCCGACCGTACGCGTATGGTCGGGGTAATTAATTACTTTAAATACGTCTCAACTCTTCATATGGTATGACTGTTCATTAAAAAGACGCTATCATATATACGGGTAATTTTATATTGATTTATATAATCGTAACAAAAAGATTAGCTAAAAAATTTAGAAGTTTTAAATAGTTAATTTCATTTACTTGTCAAAACTATAATTAACACATTTTATACCAATGGTCATTGCCGATGGTCATTACCGATGGTAATTACCGATTTGTTATAACGAGTGAATGGCAATATGTCGACTTAAAAAAATATTTCAAAAAATTTCTTAATGAACTGTTACACAAGAAGTCAATTGAAAGTAACACATTTTATTTAAGTTGTCTTGTGAATATGGTGTATTGCAGTCGTGTTACGATATTTGAGATCTAGAGCTTCTTAAAACATCGTAGATATATCGGAATGGCACAAGACCTCGGTATCACTGTACGCAGCTGCAAAAAGGCTAACTTTTCATTCGCAAACAAAAGATGTAAATGCAAAGGATCGTGCACAACAAAGACTAGTAAATGCAAAACAGCTATGATACCGTGTGGAAGTAACTATCACCTCAAGCCTAAATGCAAGAATGTAATTAGCGATGAAAACTAACTAGGGCATCAATATTTAAGTTTTACGTAGTCTTTGAATTATAAAAATTAATACATTTCATGTAACCATCATTGCTTTTTTAGATAGTTTTTGTATTGATACGTTTATAATGTAATTTGAAAAAAAATACCTATATGGTCCAAATACTCATATGGTCTGGCCCGTTAATAATCAAACGAGTATTATACTCATATGGTCGGACCATATGAGTATACGCATATGGTCATGACCATACGCGTATGGTCCAAATACTCATATGGTCCGGAACATTAACATGTATGTGACATATCATTTTTGTTGAGAGACAGTGTAATCACCATGATCTACCTTTCTTGCATATATTGGTACAGTTTTGCATTCAGGTTTTTTGTCATTGATTTCTTACCAGCTTATATTCCTTTTGTGCTTTGCTTCTTTTTTTTTTTTAAATAAAAGGGTAAAGGCATATATATGACTTTATTAATAAAAATTGAGAGATTTTACTATGCATGAAACTGGACATTACTGTAAACAAGTTTATTTACGAGTGTGATTTATTATTGTGACTTTTGCGAGTAGAAAAATAACGTGAATTATAAATCGTTGCTAATATGTAAAACTGGAATCTTTCCTCATTATGCTTATTAAACCACATAGAGTAATTAGGAAAATCGTCAAATGAAATAGCCTTGAAGTGGTATAAAAAGGGTAAAACACAAAAGCATTTGCGAAAATTAGTTGGTTTACAGTATATTAGGGAAAAGTACTATTGTAACTATTTTATAATCTTAAGTTAAGCAAGTATAAACAATTATTTAAGTAACTGGTTAATCCTGTTTAAATAATACATATAATTTACTTTTTTAGGATAAATTCCAATTCCGTTATTTAACTCCAGAGGAAAGATTAGAGGAAGAAAATAAAGCAAATAGAAAGAAGGTAATACTCACCGGACTTTGAAGATTTTGTTAATCTATACATCAATTATGCAAAAAATGCTCTCCAAAAAAAAAAACAGTACCCAAAGAGTCATCATGACAGAGAAAAAATTGCAAAAAAATACCAACAGTTTAAGATTATATTCAACAACTTGTCTCATTCGATGAAGCAGAATGTTAATATAGTTGTAATTATATAATATTCTTTTGCAAATTTTCTCTGATTAAAAGAAGCACTCAACTTACTGACACTTTTGTTTTATTAAAAAAGTATTTCATATAATTTGTTTATGCCCCCACCCTACTAATTAGCAGTGAGGGCATTTAGGTTTACCCCCAATTCTTCTGTACATTGGTCCATACACACTGAGATTTGTTTCCATTCTCCAACTAGTTTACCTTGAACAAATGCCACAGATCAGGTTTGAATTTGGATGGTGTTGCTTTTACTGTTTCTTATTTAGGTCCCTTAATAAATTTAAAAATTGCTGAAATTTTTGCATCCATTCTGTATAAATGAAATTTATACACAATACTTATAACCATTTATATTATAAAACACACGTCAAGTTTCAATTGGGTGGCATCAGTTTAACAGTTCTCTAGTTATGTCCCTTTATACCATTATATCGAAGGGAGCATCATCTTTGTCCCATGAACACATTCTCCTTTTATTGGTTTATTAATAAAGTCCATCATGATCATGTTTAAACATAAAGAAACAAACAAAAAACATACATACGAATCATATAAAATGTATTGTATGTGTTGAAGGCCATTGACCTATAATGTTTTACTTTTATAAATTGTTATTTGGATGGAGAGTTGTCTTATTGGCACTTACACCACATCTTCCTATATCTATATAACAAACAAAATTTCCAACAAATAAGACCTCTTAATAAGTCTGGTTAAAAGTATTGTCATGTAATTCATATCTTTTTGTTTTACATAAATATTCCGTGTTTGTTATCTACAAAAAATAAAGTGCTTAAGAGGCACACTATTTTTATATTGAATCATTTGTACCAAAGCAACAACCAAATAAGTTTGTTTTAAAATGCACAGGTCCTTGTTTTCTCTCTTTTCAATATACAGGTATGCTTTAAACCCTGTAATCAATGGTTCCAGTGAAATAAATTTTATAGTGCATCCCTAAAATTATTAATTGACCCCCAAATGCAGCTCCATTAGGTCATATTAACCCTTACAGATTTTTAATTATGCACTTGATCAGTTACACTAGCACTGAATTATGATAGTTTTATGAATTAGTCAGCAACCAAACAACACAAAATATAAAAAAAATAACATTCGGCCTGGTTTAACTAGTATTTTGTAATCTAAAGAAGTTTGCTTACTCTTTAGCAATGAAATATCAATAAGGTATAGGTAAAGATCAATTCAGAAAAAAAAATAGTAACAAAAAGTACTCAACTCTACCTGAACTATTATATACTGTGGACTAATTTATTCTTTGAATACCAATTTTATGGTTTAAGGAAACTTACAATTCAATTCAATTCAATGTTTTATTAAAGTCTCATCATGTTCATGGATTTTTAATTTCTTGGATTTGCAGAAGTCTTCATAACAGCCTAAAGAAAAGTTGTCATTCTTTGAACATTCAATTTAGTGTGTTTATGTGTACCCACAGTATCCAGGAAAATTGATATCCAATGAATAATAATGATTAACAGTATATGAAAAATATAAGTCCAAGCTGTGACTTGTTAATGATTGTTTACATTTACTGACGGCAAGCACATACATTTTTTGATCTGATGATATCAAATCATGCCATTCTATACTGTAAAGATGCAGCTTTACTTTATAGAAGATTTCATACAGTAACATGGTGTCATGAAAAGGATCTTGTGCATTGCCCAGATATAAAAAAAGGCTGATATTTTTAGTTACCAGTACATACTTATCAGATGTCTTGGTTATAAGTGAATTCTTTATAGGAAGGATTTAACACTCTTATTTATTTTATATATGGTTTTCTATTTTGTCAGGTTACGTTTGCTGATGTGGATAAATCACCAGTAGATACTTCCCCAGATAATCTTAATAATTCTGCACCAACCAAGCAGGTTTGTTTATAATATAGAATTCAATGGTTTTAATTGGTTGAATGAAAATGAACCAAATATTAGAAAAAAATCAATAAGTACATGGGTATGTTAAAACCAGTTTTCTTTCCAGCTTAGTAATTTGGCACGAAGATATATCAGTTTTAAAACTTTGTGTGTTTGAAGCACTTTTCTGGATTAATCTTCCATCAGCTCAAACCCTTGCAAAAATACCAGTGATGCATACAGGTGAATAGGTGAGAAGATATATGAACCAAAAGGTCTGGTATAATAGAGAAGAACATAAACGCTGACTATTTAGTCAAGTTTACAATGCTATATGGGTTGAACTCATTGTTGAAGGCTGTACTGGGAAATATAGTTGTAAATTTCTGTGCTATTGGTGTCTTGTTGAGAGTTGTCTCTTTCTTATTTATATAACACCTGAAAACTCTACAGCCCTCATAACAAAACATCTTAAAAATAATACAATATCTTGTAGGGTTCTAAATTGAAAGATGAAAACAAACAACCACAATATGTTAATTTGAGTGTCTCCCATCTCCCTACCATAATACATTTTAGAACAGCTCTTTGCATTGAACTTTTTCTCTTAGTATAATTTTTATTTGTTTCAGATAACTTTGAAGATAACGGTAATTGTTTGTGTAGCTTATCTATTTTTGAGCATTCTTACATTAATAAAAACTTATTATTCTTTCAATAAAAATATAAAAAAAAATTCAAATATGATCATTAGGCATGCTTGTCTTAGTTAAGTCTTTGTGCCTAGATAAGCTTTTCCAATTATGATATAAAACAAAAAGAAGTGTGAATTTCCAGAATTTCCAGAATTTTTTTCTTATTCCTCCCCCTAAATGACAATATATGTAAATTCAATGAAAATTATAAAACACTAATATACTTGTGTTGGAAATTATATAATTACTTTGTTAACAATTTGGCACAATTGCTACTTTTATAGATAGTAACATTTATATATGAAATAACTTATTTGGTTCTTATTTATTGAAAAATATTTAATTATATGCAACAAGATTTGCAGATCTATGAAAATGACTTTAGTTGTTTAAAATAAATTTGATTTTTATTGTTAATTAAATTTGTTGGCTGTTATTTGTTCTCATATTGTTATACACATGTTCCACACATTTTAAAATAATTTAATTTTGGATGTAACGCGTCTTCTGATTGGCTGACGTTATTTTGTTATGAACCCATAGACATAATTTAGTCATGTGACTGTGACGTCATCAACGTTTTTCATGGTTTTCTACGGTTTAAAATGGAATTTAGAATTAAATTATAAGAAATGACTGTAATATTTTTTCTGTCTATTCGAAAAAAATGTGGTGTACACTGTAAATAACCCGCTACGCGCGTTATTCAGTGTGCACCAAATTTTTAATGTTATTTCTTCATAGACAGAAAAATTATTACAGTCATTCCTTAAATGTTTTAGTGTTCCTTTTCATATTTTTTCCGGATTCAGATTGTCAAAAAAACCCAAATAATTAACTATGTTACCTGTGATTAAGGTTAAATTCATTATTTTGTTTGTTGGCGTTGATTGAATTCTCAACTCATATAATTTGCCAGGGTTGTTATTTATTTTAAAAAGTTAATAATCTTGAGGTATGAAACCCATTATCTGAAAATAGAAATAGATAAAGAAATGTTTTTGTATCCTTTAAAATTGATGTTGATCAGAATATAAAAAAAGAGTATCATTTGTGCAATTTAATTTAAGAAATATCATTTGTGATTTCTATGATATATATTTTGCAGCAAACTAGTCCAAATAAATCCAGTTTTAAAAGTCCCCACCAAAGAAGAACAGAAGACAATAGTTTTATTGGTCGACTGTTAACCATAAGGTAAGTAGAATTTGGTTTGAGTAGAAATATTAGTCAAAGAGTTCATGAGGATAACATGAATGAGACAGCAACTTAACAATGTAAAAATTGTTGCTAGTGAATAATGGATACTCTTGAACAGAATTCAGGGTTTTTACATTTTGCTAAGCTATGTATAATTACGCAAAGAGTTGAGACTTGCTGTTAAAAAAAACCCAACATGACTACCATAATGTGCATAGATAACAGATCTTTCTTAAGTCAGTTACTATAAGAAATACCATTCATTGCAAAATAATCTTTTTAAAGAGTAAAATCACTAAAATACTGAACTCTGAGGAAAATTCAAAACGGAATGTCCCTAATCAAATGGCAAATCAAATGATAAAAGTAGTTAAGTTTTGTCAATATTATTTTCATGCATAATTTATCTGCATTGGGGAAAATGTGACAGTTTCAGATTTGCTATAATAAAAACTTGGAATTACAATATCAGTTGTCCTTCTTCAAATTTTTGCAATCACATTGTACATTGTTATACAGATTTTTACATTTTTGCCATTTGTCAAGGATTTGGTGATGATGATAAATAGCATGCATTAATTTCTAAATTTACAGAAGTAGCCATCTAGAAATGTTGTGCACTCTCCATTCATCTTCATAATGGACAAACTAATTTTATGAAATAACGTCAGCTGTAGTAGTGTAGTTTATGGAGTTGATAATTCTCTAATTATTTATTTTGTAGTCCTGGTGATGAACTATTATTCACAACAGATGAAACAGGAAAAGAAACATTTGATGTCATTTCACTGAAAAATACTCTTCCATATGCAATTGCATACAAGGTAATATATATGAATTAAAAAGATGTGCCAATGGGGTGACTATCCACCAGAGACCAATCGATGTAAATGTTGTCAACTGCAGGCTACCATAGGGCCTTCACTAATGAGCAAAACCCATACCACATATCAAGCCAACAAGCGATGACCACTGAAATACAGGTTCATGACTTTGGACAGGCATATACATATGTGTGAATAGATTTCAGTTCAAGTATAATGACTGGTCAAAGTGAGAGCAGCTATAATAGAAATTTGTAAGTAAAAACAAAAAACACACACACACACACTATCTTGATTTTATCATCTGTATTCTATTATGATTGCTTTCCAGGTTACAAACTTTGAAGAAAAAACAAATCCATAAAGTGTTGAGTTTTTCACATTTATATGCAAATTAAATTATTTGGTTGACTACAGGAAAATTAATTAGTTTGATAGATTTTGATTTGTTTATGGTATTATGCATTTAGCCAACAAACCAAACATACCTTCCTGTTACATACATTCTAAATTTTGCAGGTAAAAACCACCTCTCCAGAGAAATACAGAGTGAGACCAAGTGCTGGAATTGTCAAGGCTGGTTCAACTGTTGATGTTCATGTATATCTACAGCAAGGTATTTAAATGTTCTTAATAATCAGAGTCAGTATAAGGTCAGTATGAGGTGTGGAACTGTAATTCTAATGGTCCTTATTATGTTTTTTGATTTGTGTAAACCATATATAGTGTCTGCTAATTATCAAAAATATCTTACAGACCTAAGAGCTATTGTTCTGCAGCTTGGTCGGTATGTTCTGATCATTCCAAGAAGATTGTAATATAAACATTTACCTCTTTGATTTATCAATATTTTTAACTTGGATAAGTTGACATATCACCCCCCAAAATTGGGTTGCTATTACAGTTTATACTTTCTTCAAAGGTTCCTTTGACCACTGAAAAAAGTGTATCATGCCATTAAATTCAATAACACAAATTTAATAAGTACACAGTTTTGAATCTTTATTTTTAAAGCCATGTCCATACTTGTTTGCAGTATGAGAAATCATATGGGATATTGACCCATATGCTGTCTGTTCGACAAATTCAATGTGTAGAATAAAAACTTGTATAAGAAGAGTATTTCATGATTGTTTTACATCAGAATGTTCTACAGAAAAGAAACTTGGTTGACTAGAAATTTCGAATGAGTTGAAGTTTTCCAGTGGTCTCAAACTTTTTTCCATATGAATATAATTTGACTCCTGATGAGTATTCCAGAACTACTCTCTTGGCTAAAAACTAAATTAAAAAATTGTAACTGTACAAAGAATATTGATCCCTACCCATATTCATCAGGATTTATTTAACCTCACCAAGCTTAGCAAGAGTTGTGTCCCTTGGACTGTCAAACTTTCAGTTTTTAATAGAGTCGAACTGCAGGTATCTATAAATATTTCCTTGTTCTTGCTGATTCTATTTAATGAAAGTAACTGATTCTATTTAATGAAAGTAACTGTATTTATGACTCTCCTGAGTATGCATGAAAAATTTGTCAGTAGACATCAAGCAAGCAATTTTCAACGAATTGAACTGTTTTTCCACGGTCACTATTTTTCCTGGGTAGGATCCTGTTTGCTGCCTTGTGGAAAGCTATGACAGAATACTACAGCATAAATTTATTGAGTAGTATGTACTGCTATATACTAATAGGTATCAGAACCATGTAACCTTATAGACATTTTGAAAGCAATGCATATCAATTTAAAACCAGTAAGATGGGGAAGAAAAACAAGGTCTGTTAGGTGACCTCTGATCAAGCAGAATGAAACACAATAAGGAAGATTTTGAACATAATTTTAAACTCAATCTAATTATATTATATGTTTATAAAATGTACTTTCTATCGTATTTGTC
The DNA here is from genome assembly GCA_037788925.1 of Mytilus galloprovincialis. Taxonomy (NCBI): domain Eukaryota; kingdom Metazoa; phylum Mollusca; class Bivalvia; order Mytilida; family Mytilidae; genus Mytilus; species Mytilus galloprovincialis. The sequence goes on from CM075336.1 coordinate 55,100,586, forward strand.
AGGTTATAACACAGTATCAAAAGACAAGTTCCTTATCATGGCTATGGAGTTAACCAGTGATTCTGCTGATAATTTACAACAGCTTTGGAAAACAGTTCCTAGAGAAAATATTATGGAACATAGGTATTGTTAACTATAGAAATATACCTCACTTGATCTTGAATACAGACAGTACTGTGGATTCATTTATTTTCTTGGGTACCAATTTTCTTAGTTATGGGAAAACTTGCATATTTGTTGATATTTAAAAACTTAATAGTTTTTTTGCAAAGTTTTCATACATTCTTTTAGAAAAATTTTAATTGGATGAAACTTTAAATTAGTCTTTCCCCTGTACCCTAGAAATCTATGAAAATTAGTATCCACCATATATTCATGAATCCACAGTATCCTATATAGAAGCCTATCAGAAAATCCAGACTATTCTATATGGAATGATCCTCCATTTTGTGTGCTTATCCAAACAAAATATAAAAAGGGGAATGTATTATGATTTCCAATAAGAAAACTATCCACCAAAGTTCAAATGTACAAAAAGTAAAATGTTCAGACATGCATCATTGACAACCACTAAACCACAGCTTCTTGACCTGGGACAGGCACATATGAATGTAGCAGGGTTAAACATGTTTGTGATCGCTCAAAAACATCTAACCAAAATACAGGCCAGATATGGCAGGGTATTTATACATTCAATCCTTAACAAAAAAGCAGACATAGAGTATAGATTGTATATGTTAATTTCCTGCCAACCCTAAATCATTATCTTGCCTTTCAAAAAGAAAAATATAATAAGAATACTGTTGCAATGCAAAATCTTTCTACTAATCTATTATTTTTTTTAACTGGAAAATAAAACAAATTTAGTACATTTATAGTGTTTAATACATTATCTACTTTTTAACAATTTAATTAAATTTGAGTTGTCTTTCTTGTATTACTGCTATACAATGTGATCAATGCATACAGCTTATTTAACATTGATCCATTTATTGCTGATGTTTAACACCATTTTCAAAGTCATTTTGCTATATCATGTGGTCGCCAAGACGCCAACTAAGGGTTGGTCTCAAAGCTATATGTATGGCCTATTACATTTATCATTTCTTTCAATGCAGATTAAAGTGTAGTCAAGTACACAAGAATGGATCACAGGACAGTATAGCTTCAAGTGCTTCATCCCTAGACCAAATAGACAAGCTTAATACTAAGGTATGGTTTAAGTAAAATATATAAATTAGTTTTAGGTCAGTGTATTTTGACCTGCCTTCAATTCAGATTGGAGCATTGATTTTCTAAAAGAATCAAATAGATTGAAAGAAAGTCTTTGACATTCAAATATATACCACTTTAAGAATAAGAAGCATGTTATGATGAGCCAACTCTCCTTTAGAGACCAAATGGTGTAGAAGTTACCAACTATATGTCACTTTACAGCCTTCAACAATAAGCAAATGCCATACCCAATAGTGAGAGACCACAAAACAAAACAATGTAAAACTATTCAACCGAGAAAACTAGAGGCCTAAATTAGACTTTGAAATAAAATATATCTTTTTCAAGAGTTAGTATCAATGATTATGAATGTGTTGATCAAGATTTTATTTAGCAGTCATTGAGAATCAGTTGTAATTATTTGAACAGAATCATTTGAAGTAATTGCTTAATTTATTTCAATGCATTTTTGTAATTGTACAAAATTTCAGTAATACAGAGTGGATTGCATCTGCTATTTTTTTTAAAAGAAATTTCCTGTGTCCAAAATTATGCATAATTAGTTGACAGTTTTTAAATTGCTGTACACAGTTTGAAAAACTAGGCAGTTACATATCTGGTGATGATTTCAGACTATTTGAATCCAATCCTTTTTGGGTATTTAGCTCTTTACCTGTTTTGGTTCTTGACTTTCTAGTATTGGGTTTTGGGCTTTCTTGATAAGAGTAAATTAAGAAAACCTATGAAATTAAAAAAGTTTGGGTTTTCATGATTTTTTTGGGTTTAAAAATAGTTATTTGAGAGTAAAAAGAGTTTGATAAAATTGAGAATGGAAATGGGGAATGTGCCAAAGAGACAACAACCCGACCATAGGAAAAAAAAAACAAAAACAAAAAAAACAAAAACAACAGCAGAAGGTCACCAACAGGTCTTCAATGTAGCGAGAAATTCCCGCACCCGGAGGCATCCTTCAGCTGGCCCCTAAACAAATATATACTAGTTCAGTGATAATGAACGCCATACTAATTTCCAAATTGTACACAAGAAACTAGAATTAAAATAATACAAGACTAACAAAGGCCAGAGGCTCCTAACTTGGGACAGGCGCAAAAATGCGGCGGGGTTAAACATGTTTGTCAGATCTCAACCCTCCCCCTATACCTCTAGCCAATGATATATGTTTGTTGTGTAGAAGTAATTTTGTTGATTACAAGATGTTTTGAATGATCATGTTTAGTGATTTGGTTCCAGTCTCAAAGATGGCTTTCTGTTCAGATGCAATTTTTTTTATTATTTCAGATGGACCAGTTAATGGAAAGTAACAGAAAGTTGGAACAAACTGTTAAAATGATGTTTATAGTACAAATATTATTTCTTATACTCATTCTGATGTATTTTGTTATTTCATATTTCTTTCCATTATCTTTGCCCCCACCAAATCCAAAGGGCAATATTTCAGATTATTGTGCTGGAAGCAATTTATTTTAGTTTAAATGTTATTTTTTTATTATGAATATATTTGCTATAAAAAGAAACAAAAGACAAAATAACATTATGACAAATTGAATTATATATATTTAAAGTTTTATTTTTTTTTAATTAAAGAAGACATTTTATTTTAAATATTGATAGAAATGACTCGTTTTGTGCTTATGGCCATGTTGGATCAAATGCTTGCCAATTTACTCAAAGAACAGTGTTAGTTGCTGGAGTATTTCAAAAGATTCTACCTTCTCTCCTAAATTGTTTTATAGGACTAGCCCTTACAGATAACACACAATTCTAACCAGAGAACAAGAGTGCATGCTCATCACTGGGTGTGTATTTCCAGATTTATCTCATTCTGTATTAGTAGAGGATTCTCTTGAATATACATTTCTGTCCTTATTTTGTAGTTATCAGAATAATTGTTATAAGGATAAGTGCTTCTTTAATCAGAGATCCAGTAGCACAAATATAATGAAATGAAAAGTTATTTGAAAGATAATTTGCATTGCAAGGTTACTGTTTTGATAATATGTACTAAAATATCTCTTTATTCTTTTTTTTAAATTAAAGTGTGTTCTATATTTGGTCTCTGTAATAATGTATATAGAATTTATAAAAAAAAAACTACATAGAAATGTTTCTGCAGCATATAAGAATGTTTTTTTTTCTATTTTTTGGTCAGATCCGTTGTTGTCTCTTTGACACATTCCCCATTTCCATTACTATTTTATTTTTAATTTTGTAATGTTCATTGACCTAATAAATGTATTATTTACCATGACTGTAATATTCAAAGTTTTTTACCTATCTAGATTTGTAAGCTCTTGTCTGTGATACATTTTTTTTTATGCATTAGATGATTGTACATGTATGTTTTATTGTGAATTTGTTGTTTTAACTTTATGTACTTCTATGTATTATATTTTAGAAATAAGTATGATGATTAATCTGTTGTAGGCTCAAATGAAATTTCCAGGTAATTTATAGAGAATTTTTAAGTTCAGGAGGAAATCAAATTACAAGTTATTATAAGATTTGCATTAAAATTAGGATCTAAAATACAAAGAGTTCAAAGTCATAAATGGAAGAGGGAGTCAAAAGCTATAGTCGGGGAAAACATCCAGAAGAAAGACTAGAGAAAAGACATCAAAAGTCAGTCAGAAACTGTTTCATTAAAAGAAAAAAAACAAGACCACAGAACAATTCTAAGAATAAGCAACACAAATTCAACCAAAACCTGGGTTTACTTGGGGGTGTTTAGGAAGGGTTAACACATCCTTCTCCACTAGTGGCATATGACATATCCGTCTCTCACAACATATATAGTTTAACAACTTAATAGACATCATTGAAGACCTGTTGGTGACCCTCTGCTGTTGTTTTTTATTTGGGCGGGTTGTTGTCTCTTTGACACATTCCCCATTTCCATTCTCAATTTTATCACTTTACTTATTCACAATTATTAAATTAGTCAACTATTATTGGTCCAATAGCCTGTATGGCTGTCAGGTATGTCATTATAAATTTGTGCATATTTTTTTTAGAACTTTACATCTAATTGATATGATTTAGCTAGTGTTTGATGATTTGTTTATGATTTATACATGCTTCACAGATTGAGCAGAAGTTGCAATATGTAAATGTGTTCATATATGTAATAGAGTTAGTTCCATGATACTAAAATTTTAAAATGCTGCTCTGAAATAAACTGTTTGCAAATTGTTTCAAACTTTTTGTTTATTTTAGCTAATTAAAGATGTGAAGATAAATATCTCATATTTTTCATTACATGCCACTCTAAAGCACTAGTTTTTATACGACCACAAACAATTTTGGGATTGATTTTGGGAGTTTTAAGTCCCAACAGTTTAGGAATTAGGGGCCAAAAAAGGGCCCAAATAAGCATTTGCTTGGTTTTCGCACAATAACTTTAGTATAAGTGAATAAACACAAGGTTTATGTACACAAAAGGAAGGTTGGGATTGATTTTGGGAATTTTTGTCCCAACAGTTTAGGAATTAGGGGCCAAAAAGGTGCCCAAATAAGCATATTTCTTGGTTTTCGCACCATATCTGTAGTAGAAGTAAATAGAAATCTATGACATTTAAACACAAGGTTTATGACCATAAAAGGAAGGTTGGGATTGGTTTTGGGAGTTTTGGTCCTAACAGTTTAGGAATTGGGGGCCCAAATGGTCCAAAATTAATCTTTGTTTGATTTCATCAAACATTGAATAATTGGGGTTCTTTGATATGCCGAATCTAACTGTGTATGTAGATTCTTAATTTATGGTCCCGTTTAAAAATTGGTCTACATTAAGGTTCAAAGGGTCCTAAATTAAACTTTGTTTGATTTTAACAAAAATCTCCTTGAATTCTTGGAGTTCTTTGATATGCTGAATCTAAACATGGACTTAGATTTTTTATTATAGGCCCAGTTTTCAAGTTGTCCAAATTTGGGGTCCAAAATTAAATCGTGTTTGATTTCAACAAAAATTGAATCTTTGGGTTCTTTGATATATGCTGAATCAAACCATGTATTTAGATTTTTGATATTTGGGCCTGGTTATCAAATTGGTCCACATTGAGGTCTAAAGGGTCCAAAATTGAATCTTTTTTTATTTGATTTCATCAAAAATTGAATTCTTGGGGTTCTTTGATATGCTGAATTTAACCATGTATTTATATTTTGGATATTGGACCATAATAGGTAAATGTCCAATTTAACATTTTTAAGTTTTTAAGTTTTAAGTTCTTAGACCACATTCATTCTGTTTCAAAACCTATGTTGTGTCAACTATTTAATCACAATCCAAATTCAAAGCTGTATCAAGCTTGAAAGTTGTTTCCATACTTGCCCCAACTGTTCAGAGTTTTCAAACTCTGCGGTCATATAAATGCGCCCTGCTGAGCATCTGGTTTTAATATATTATGGGGTGTATTTACATACATGATAATACATTGTTGCTAAATATACATTTTTCAAATAATGGAATGGTATTTGTTTGGAATATTTTTTTTTTTGATTGGGCTACTTATATGTGTTACTGAAAGATAATTTAGATGTGGACATTGGATGTGAAATTTAAAATTGCCAAACAGGTACCATTATATTAATAATACATAGCTAAGAGGGTGATAGAACAGATTGGTACTCATAGAAAACATAATGAACCGTGGAGAAGCCAATTTTACTAGAAGCATTCAATTATTAAATAATTTTTGTTTTATTTTATGTCAATTTTTTTTTTTTGTCTCTGGTAGGACATATTATTTCAGTGTCCCATACATTTTTGCTTGAAAAATATTCTTATTTGCCTAATGAAAACAGTTACCCAATGATTTCGAAAAATTTATTGTGACATTTTTTTTCATTTAGATTTCATTCAAATTTAAGTTTGATATTTAAATGAACAAAAGTCATATTTGATCCTTTGATTCCACAAATAAATTCTTAAGCCGAAAAAAATTGTAATAAATCTCTCAGTTTACAATGTTGTGAAACATTTGTATGATGAGTTGTGTCTCTTTAAGTGTAACTTTTCTGCACTGTTTTAAGTCTTCAAAAATAATTTGTGGATATGTCATGATGTGTTTGAATAAATACCTTGAAGGTTTTGCAGACTTAAAAAGTATAAGTTTGATATGATTATTTTGTATAAATTTAAGATCATAGTACAAGAACTTTTATGGAAGAAATGTATGACATTAAATGAACATAGCTTATCTGTATTTTTTGTAAGAAGTCAATATGCGAAATATGTATTTTTATGCCCTTGAGGGGGGAGGGGGGGGGGGGGGCAATACTTTGTGTTGTTAACTGTTATCTGAGATCAATTTAAGCTGTTACCTGTTTTTAACCCACTTTGTTAACTGTTATCAGCATTTTTGCATTTTTTGTAAACTGTTTTTGCCAAAATCGAGGTGTTGTTAACATGTTAACCGACCCCCTTTTGCGCCCCCTCTTTCTTTAGTTTGCCTCAACCCAATGTTATGAAACTTTAAAACAATGCTTATTACCATATAATACAGATATGGGCTTGGGTGGCGTCACTTTAACCGTTCTTGAGTAATGCTCCTTTATAAACATAATTGCTAAATTTTTCATTTCCAATTTCTTACTTAAGTTTGCCTCAACTAAGTTTACCTCAACTAAGTTTGCCTCAACCAACTGTTATGAAACTTATACACAATGCTTATTACCACATAATACAGATCAAGTACGAAATTGGGTGATGTCACTTTTTTTCCATTCTTGTGTTATGCCCCTTTATAATCATAAAAATTGCTGATTTATTGGTTTCTGATCTCTACTATAGTTTTCCTCAACCAAATGTTATCAGACTTTTACAGAAAGCTTATTAACTTGAAATGCAGATCAAATTTGAATTATAGTTTTACCGTTCTAGAGTTATGTTTGTTTACAGATGGAAAAATTGCTGAATTTTTTGTTGCTGTTCTCTAACCTATAAGTCAACCAAATGTCATGAGACTTTGTCAAAATACTTATTGCCACAAAAATCAAGTACAAATTTGGGAAGCATCACTTTTACTATTTATTAGTAATGTCTCTTGCCAACTTTATATGATATACAAGCAGGGGCATCATCTGTGTCCCATGGACACATTCCCTATTTATTACCCACAGTATTGGCCCATTATTATCTATTCTGTTAACCCCACCCCCTTTTTACTCTAATGAGTTATATTATAAAAATAATTTGATATATGATGCCGTATCTTTTAGAAGTGATACTTGTTACTGATAGGCTAACCTATGTTATTTTTTCTTACAAGGTGAGTGCTTCCATTTCTTCTCATCTTGAGATGTTTCCACTCAACAAAGTCTTCAACACTTTTAATAAAACCTAGCATCTCATATGAGTATTATTTCCTTAGAACGACCATGTAATGTAAGAATATCTATTAGCTGTTATTGTAACTCAAGGGGATATTAATATGAAAGTTTTTGAAATTGAAAACCTAGGAAAATATTCGTAATTGACAAAATCTTAATTCTTTGATATAGGCATTTATGACAGCATTATTAAGGTAATTGATTACTTTGTGAAATTTTCATTTAGTTGTTGGTGGATTCAGAAAACATCTCTATCTAATATCTTCCCCTTGAAGAAAAGCTGACTTAAAATACGTTGTTTTATCGATCCAAATTCATGCTAGCAGTAATCGAAAGGAATATTTTTGTCATTCCTTTTCCTACTGTTGGACTGTCTCTCTGCATGGTAAATTCTTCTTCAAAACCTCGCACAAAAAGTCTTGCTTTTGTTTGATTATCCTTGATTGTAATAAAAGAGGGACGAAAGATACCAAAGGGACAGTCAATAACCTATCTTGTAGAAAGAGCGTTCTGACTTATGTCATCACATTCTTCATGAGTGTCAAAAATTATGGAGTTTTGAAAGTTCTGTTTGTTTAGCAATTTACTCATCATTGTCATATTTACACCAATTTCATTCTCATCACTGTCACCTGTGACCTTTTCCAACTTAACTTAATCTAAATCGACACTTTTTTTATCTTCATCATCTTTCCATTATACCAATTTTTGTTTTTCCCTGTTTTTTCTGCTTTACTTAGTACAGTAGCTTTAGTCCATATTTTTGAACTAGGCTGTTTGTACTGAATTTTGTCATTTTCTTTTAGATTAGGAATTATTTTTGCCTGAATGTTCTCCATCTGAAAAAAGTAAAAACACAAAAATACTGAACTCCGAGGAAAATTCAAAAAGGAAAAGGCAAAATCAAAAGTCCAAACACATCTAACGAATGGATAACAACTGTCATATTCCTGACTTGGTACAGGCATTCTCTAATGTAGAAAATGGTGGATTGCACCTGGTTTTATAGCTAGCTAAACCTCTCACTTGTATAACAGTCGTATCAAATTCCATTACATTGTCAACGATGCATGAACAAAACAATCATACTCAAAGGGTAAAAAAATGTCAAAAATAGGGGTACAGCAGTCAATATTGTGTTATCATCTTAATATCACTATAAAAACAACAAATGTAACGAAGAAGCACAAAAAGGCATACATCATATTTAACATACTCATTTTGTTTTTCCTATACGACTTAATTTATCTATGTAAAGTCTACCCATAAAGGATAGAAGGTTTTCAGTACTGGTGTAAAATTGCGCGTTTGAAATTCGCACAGGTAGACATAAAAATAATTTTGTCGTTCAAAGTATGACGGCATACATAAACGTAGAGTCACGTTAAGTAGATATAACATAAAACAGATTTAACAGTAAAAGTAATAATAATTAATAAAATAATTGTGTGGTTCAAAGTATGACGGGATACATAAGTACAGTTTCACCATCTGCTCTGTTGCTCTTATTTTGCTACGTAGTGCTCGTCGAATGCGTTCATCTGTCTCTGATTGAGATAATCATGTAAAATATTCAAATGTTTTGCAATTTTCCACTTAATTCATAGGAAACAAGGTTATTAATTTTCCTCCTGAAACATGAGAAAGAAATATGTTTTTAATTTTAAAATTCGGAATAAAGAAAATTGAAAAAAAGCAATGCTACCTCAAAATATGTTGATCGTCACTTTGGAAAAGTACTTCCAAATTTGATATAATGTTTTCTATTCTTCCCTTTGTACGTTAGATTTGAGACTATTTTAACATGTGTTATAATAGTCTTAGATGATAAACAAATTTTTATATAGGACATGTTAATTGATAGATCTATAACCATGAACTGTATAACAAAAATTTATTAAGTTTGAATGTTTTATTCAAGCTGAAACAGCGAGTGCTATTTAAAATTTGTAAGTTAATATTAACGTTATAACAAGAGGCTGTCACAACGACAGAAAACCGGATTAATTTACATTTATTTGTGTCCTGGCAATATCACAAGAACCATTACAGATGAATGGTGAAAGTGAAAATATCAATATCAAATTTGACCTCCATTTTGTCAACAGTATCAACATTTTGAAATAATAATATTTGAAAAGCTTAGAATAAATGGTTCATGAGTAAATGTAACAACGTGAATGGAAACGCCATTTTACGATCTTTTAAGAACCATAACTCCTGAACAGTAAAAGTCAAAATCGTCATTATGGAACTTGACCTCTATTTTGTCATCAGTAACAACATATCAAAATTTCAAAAGCTTTGGTTGAATGGTTCATGAGAAAATGCACGGACACGACGGGAAACACCATTTTTCAATCTTTCAAGAACCATAACTCCTGAACGGTAAAAGTCAAAAACGTCATTATTGAACTTGACCTCCATTTTGTCATCAGTAACAGCATATTAAAATTTCGGAAGCTTTGGTAGAACAGTTCATGCATAAATGCACGGACACGACTGGAAACTCCATTTTTCAATCTTTCAAGAACCATAACTCCTGAACCGTAAAAGTCTATCATTAAATCGTCATTATTGAACTTGACCTCCATTCTGTCATTAGTAACAACATATTAAAATTTGGGAAGCTTTGGTAGAACAGTTCATGAGTAAATGCACGGACACGACTGAAAACTCCATTTTTCAATCTTTTTCAAGAACCATAACTCCTGAACGGTAAAAGTCAAAATCGCCATTATTGAACTTGACCTTCATATAGTTGTCAGTAATAACATATTAAAATCTTAAAAAGCTTTGGTTGAACGGTTCATGAGTTAATGCACGGACAACATTTGATTGCCGCCTTTCAAGAACCATAACTCCTGAACGGTAAAAGTCAAAATCGCCATTATTGAACTTGACCTTCGTATGGTTGTCAGCAATAACATATTAAAATTTTAAAAGCTTTGGTTGAACGGTTCATGAGTTAATGCACGGACAACATTTGATTGCCGCCCGCCCGGCCGGCCGCCCGCCGTACATCCCCAAATCAATAACCGACATTTTTGTCACAAAAATCCGGTTAAAAATGGATAACTAGGTATTACTAGACAAAAAGTTTACAGAGTAGGTATTTAAATTTCAAATGTATCTAAGTTAACCCATATAAAAACGAAAAGTAGAATTAAAATTAAAAGAATTTATGTATGAGTGTATTCTATTTATAAATTGACCTTCCTGTTAATTGAATACTAAAAAGATCAGTTAGTAATCACTACTTCGAGAACATAGTCTAGGTAAGACCATTAACATTCTTTTTAATACAATTTTAGTGGAACATTTTCCTAAGCAAACACCATTGAAATTTTGCTTTTTTGCATGTAAAAACGGACTATTTGTTTTTAAAGTTTTCTACAAAAGATCCGCCATTTTCTTTAGAAGATGACAAAACAAACATGGCTGATAAATTCAAATATTAAAGAGAAGGATAAGGATATAAAGTACTAAATGGTGGCCCCATTGCCGGCAATGCTATTTTTAGCAATTATCTCCTTAAAAGGCGCTTTTAATAAACTAATCATGGAAAAACTGCTGTTGTCTAATTGAAGCTCGATATCTATTTGCGATTTTACCGCACTCAAATATATATGGTCCCATGGCTTTTCTTGGTGAATTTTGGGGTTTTTCACGATAACTGACGATTTCGCAGAAAAATTTCCCTAATTTTGAGCAGTCCATAAAAAAAATATTTCCGGCCCTTCATACTATACATTTAAGGACAAATTTGTGCTTGCATGAAACTTCATTCATAATGCTTTCCAGAAGAAAAATATATTTATATAAAAGATATAACAACCAATCACAGAGAGCCATCTATTTTTATCTCTATGTCATGTTCCCTTCATAAAATGGCTGCGCCCATGTAATTTTATTTGGTACATTGTAACCATAATTACCTTAAGATACATATTTCATAAAACCTGTTTTTATACCTGCACTGAACGAAGAGATGGAAGTGGGGAGCTTTCGATTTATCGGAAAAGAATTTTATGTATTGAATGCATGTTTGTCTCAGAAGAAATCATTCAGTAACCAGTACCTGGGAATTGACATTATCTATGTATGGAAGTTTCTTTCTTTTAATTATAAAGTGTCACAAACAAAGTTTTGGAGACTTATTGTTTTTACTCAGTTCTTATTAGGTCTTTCCACTTTTCTGTGGAAAGACCTATTGTTTTTCTTCTGATTTTTTTTTCTTTTGCCTAATTTGGTCTTGCGATAAATATTTGTTTCGCAATATGTCGCTTAGATATTTGGTATATGATATCGAACAGTTTATGCGCTTTTGAAATTTACCCTGCGTAACCGAATACTTTTCTTTGTAGGAGTTATCTCCCCAAACACTGTTTTTTTTTTGTGTCCACGACTACTTCGCAACCGTAAAAGATTACGACAAATTTATTTTATAAAATTGCTTGTTATATTCTTCGCATGATTTGTCCAATTTCGACCGACGCAATATGAACGCTCCATATATATGTATTTGAAATTTTGAAATGTAGTTTAAACTGGAACCCAATAAGTGATAGAGACCTAGGATCTTTTGATTTGAGGTCCTTGGTAAAAATAAAAGGAAAAATAGGTCAAAGGTCAAGGTCATATTCTAATTTTTGAATTTGTCTTATTTTCACTCATTTTCATTATCTTATAAGATATCGACAAATTATTTTGTATAAATTGTTAGTTGTGACATGTGGTAACTAAATAATTTTAGTTGAAAGGGTGCGTAAACAATGAATGGGAGTTTTCGCCCCTATCATATCTTAAATTATGTGTAAAGTGATATAACTTATTAACCATACATATTAGAGACCTAGGGTCTTTTGATTTGAGATCCACAGTTTGTGACCTTGAAATTGAGGTCAAGGTCATAGGTTAATTTGACGTTATAGATTTTGACCTTTGCTTTAAATTCATATCTTTACATCATAAAGCCATATGAACTGACATTTTAGACTGATTTTATATATTTTAATATCAAAATAGATATTAACTGGTGGAAAGACCTTCAATTGTTCTCTGAACAATTGGTTTTTAATTATTTTTATTATTCTTCCGTTTCTTCTTCTTTTTCTTCTTCTTCTTCTTTTCTTCCGCCACTTTAAAAAATGAACTAGTACGCAGCGTTTCTCCAAAACCGCTTGTCAGAATGACTAAGGATTTCATAAAATGGTAGACTTATACGTCTAGGTGAGCCATCAATCTTTCGTTTGTGCATTGGGGTTTCTTTTAAAAGGGGTATTTTGGGGGGTAGAAAGGAGGGAGGGGTTAACAATAAAACCCTATGGGATTTTATTTTCAAAAATTTTCAAATGAATATAACTTTAAAACTGTAAGTGATAGATACATGCAGTCTTAAGAAATGATTATAGGACAATAAAACAAATCACATGAAATATAGGGGGAGTCCCTGGGCGGTCATCCCCACCCCCTTCAATTTGAGAATATGCTTTTATCTTGTAAACGGTCCAGATCCCCACCCCTTAACCATATATATTCTTGAATGGGACCATAAGACAAATCAAATAAAATTAAAATGAGGTCGCCGGGGGTCATCCCCACCACGTTCAATTTGAAAATGTGCTATTATCTTGTAAACGGTCCAGATCCCCATCCCTAAACCATATATATTCCTGTAGGGGACAATAAAACAAATGAAATGAAATAAAAGAAAAGTCCCTAGGGGGTCACCCCACCCCCTCTTGTTTGAAACTTGTAAACGATCAACATCCCCACCCCTAAACCATACATATTCTTGTATGGGACCATAAAACAAAGCACATAAAATTAAATGGAAGTTCCTGGGGGTCACCCCCACCCGTTCAATTCGAGAATGTACTATTATCTTGTAAACGGTCCAGATCCCCACCCCTAAACCATATATATTCTTGTAGGGGACAATAAAACAAATGAAATGAAAGAAAAGGGAAGTCACTAGGGGGTCACCTCCCCCTATTTATTTTCAAAACTTATAAACGATCAACATTCCCACCCCTAAACCATATATATTCTTGTATGGGACAATAAAGCTAATCAAATGAAATTAAAGGGAAGTGCCTGGGGTCGTCCCCACCCCGTTCAATTTGAGAATGTGCTATAATCTTGTAAAGTCATATATATTCTTGTATGGGACAAAAAATCAAATCAAATGAACATGGGACCATATGAATGGGGAGTTATTGGAGCTTTGTTTGGGAGACTTCGTAACAGCATCCTGTTACAATTACTTCTTGTTATCTGTTGATTCTTTTAGATATGTTAGAACTCGTAACTATGAAGAAACCAAGGTTTTAACTAAGTTAGTCCACTTTGAACTTATATGACTTGTATACTTTTAAGGTCCAAGTCTTAATAATGTATCCTACTATCCAAAACAAATACATGTTTTTCTTTCTATTTGTTAATGTTTGATAGTAACTGATGAACATAAATGACGGGGAAGGGGGGAGCAAAGGGTTAAATTGTTATTCTGTTTTGATGCAATTTAATTCTTTTTTATCTGTTGTTCTGATAATATATTTTCTGTTATTAGTTAATTACTTGTTAGCTGTATTATTATAATATTCTTTGTTATCTGTTATTGTGATAGGAATGTATATGCTGTTTATTACTATAGGTAATTGAAATGTTAGCATTTTGACAGTCAATGTTTGATAGAGAATGAAATCATTCAACATTTGGTTCTTACCACTGGTAATATGGTGGTCCCTTATCTAAAGAGGAATTCCAGTAACATTCACATCATTTAAACACAATAAACATGATCAATCGGGTCCAGGACAATTCCAGTATATTTTTTTTAGTATAATTCTATGTAATAAATTCCATTTCTATGAATATGTATTTAGAGTTTCCTAGAATTCAGGTTTACTCAAAGTATGATTATTTTTAGTTATGGAATTGAAAAGTTTTTCAGCATTATCGGGTTGTTTTTAAAGAAACTAACTTGTGCTTGTAGTAAATTTGTGTGTGTATTCCTAGAAAAAAAATACAGAGGTGAGTATGTGTTCCTCATTGTATAAAATTTATACAATACGAAACAAAGACATAGCCCTGTTTAAAAAGGTGTTCCTGTTAATGTCGTATGAAATTAGGCTGATTCTCATCATGTATCCCTGACCATATTTTCATTTTTGTTATATGAAGATTGTTCGATTTTGTTTTACACATATATATCGTGAAAATGTTTTCCTGATTCCCCATATATAAATGTTAAATTCGAAGTATTCTCAATAATGCAAAATAAAAAAAAAAATATGGCCATTATATCATATGATCATTATTGTCATATAAACATAACTAGCTTGTGCCAATAAAACAATAAAACAAACATAAAACAGCAAAGAAATGAACACAAGGATAACAAATATATAGCTAAACATGTTTTTTTCTTGCTTTTATTGCTAGGTCTTCTAAACTTAAAATAAGGTTACAATTGCTCTTTATAAGAGTGATTATGAGTTTAAATATAATTCATTGTGTATCATATTACCATTGTAGGTAAGGAATGAAACTACACTTTTGGCACTATGTTGCTTTAAAATCATGGTTTTTAGTTTTATTTATATTTATAGTAAGTTGCCAATTTTTATAGAAACTACTAAATTTAATTTTACTGTCATCTACAAAATATAGTGATCCGACGGTTGAGTCTTCTTCTTTTAGATAACACAAAATGACTATCTTAAATTGAGTAAACCAATTCTAGATAACTCTTAAATATATGTTGTCTGCTCTATGGTCGGGTTGTTGTCGCTTTGACATATTCCCCATTTCCTTTCTCAATTTTAGTTGATATATCAATATGTTTATAGAAAATGGAAGTGGACTTAATGTATTATAGCAAAGTGAAACACCATTTAAACCTTTGTATCAGTCTTTTTTAAAATTACAAATCATCACACAAAAAAGTTGCGTGTATTGATGTCAAAGAAGGCCTACTAGTACTCTTTAAATATTACAAGAAGTAATTGTAACAGGATGCTGTTACGAAGTCTCCCAAACAAAGCTCCCATAACTCGCCATTCATATGGTCCCATGTTCATTTGATTTGATTTTTTGTCCCATACAGGAATATATATGGCTTACGAGTAGGGATCTCCACCATTTACAAGTATTCAAACAGGAGGGGGTGGTGGTGACCCCCAGGGAATTTACCTACATTTCATTTCATTTGTTTTATTGTCCCCTACAAGAATGTATATGGTTTAAGGGTGGGGATCTGGACCGTTTACAAGATAATAGCACATTCTCAAATTGAACGGGGTGGGGCAACCCCCAGGAACTTCCCTTTAATTTCATTTGATTAGCTTTATTGTCCAAGAATATATATGGTTTAGGGGTGGGGATGTTGACCGTTTACAAGTTTTCAAACAAGAGGGGGTGGGGTGACCCCCTAGGGACTTCCCTTTAATTTCATTTCATTTGTTTCATTGTCCCCTACAAGAATATATATGGTTTAGGGGTGGGGATGTTGACCGTTTGCAAGTTTTCAAACAAGAGGGGTAGGGGTTACCCCCTACGGAATTCTCTTTTATTTCATTTCATTTGTTTTATTGTCCCCTACAAGAATATATATGGTTTAGGGGTGGGGATGTTGACCGTTTACAAGTTTTCAAATAAGAGGGGGTGGGGTTACCCCCTACGGAATTTTCTTTTATTGCATTTCATTTGTTTTATTGTCCCCTACAAGAATATATATGGTTTAGGGGTGGGGATGTTGACCGTTTACAAGTTTTCAAATAAGAGGGGATGGGGTTACCCCCTTCGGAATTTCCTTTTATTTCATTTCATTTGTTTTATTGTCCCCTACAAGAATAGATATGGTTTAGGGGTGGGGATGTTGACCGTTTACAAGTTTTCAAATAAGAGGGGGTGGGGTGACCCCATAGGAACTTCCCTTTAATTTCATTTCGTTTGTTTTATTATCCCCTACAAGAATATATATGGTTTAGGGGTGGGGATGTTGACCGTTTAAAAGTTTTCAAACAAGAGGGGGTGTGGATGACCCCCTAGGGACTTCCCTGTAATTTCATTTCATTTGTTTTATTGTCCCCTACAAGTATATATGTAGTTTAGGGGTGGGGATCTGGACCATTTACAAGATAATAGCACATTCTCAAATTGACTGGGGTGGGGATGACCCTCTGGGACCTCCCATTAATTTCATTTGATTTGTTTTATTGTCCCATTCAAGAATATATATGGTTTAGGGGTGGGGATCTGGACCATTTACAAAATATAAGCATATTCTCAAATTGAAGGGGGTGGGGATGAACTCCCAGGGACTCCCCCTATATTTCATGTGATTTGTTTTATTGTCCTATAATCAATTCTGAAGACTACATGTATCTATCACTTACAGTTTTCAAGTTATATTCATTTGAAAATTTTAGAAAATAAAATCCCATAGGGTTCTATAGTAAACCCCTTCCTCCTTTCTACCCCCCAAAATACCCCTTAATAGACCCCAATGCACAAACGAAAGATTGATGGCTCACCTAGACATATTAGTCTACCATTTTATGAAATTCTAAGTCAATCTGACAAGCGGTTTTGGAGAAACGCTGCGGACAAGTTCATTTTTTAAAGTGGCCGAAGAAGAGGAAGAAGAAGAAGAAGAACTAGATTTGTAATTGCTAGCAATAACGGATGGCACCCTCCTCCCCCTATTGCCAGGTGAGTGGCAGCCATTTTGAAAATTGCAAAGTCAAAGAGCGCTTCTACACATGTTTATTGATTTTATTGTAAAATTTCATGACGTTTGGAGCATTTTGAAATTTTTGAAATTTTTGCTGTTTCCATGGTAACAGTTACTATTTCCAAAATTCCAAAAGCAGGTGCCACTTTGGAACATGCCATGTAACGTATCAATAAAGTTTTAATAGATTTGATCTTATATTCCTGTGGAAAATACAGCTTAAATGTATTTCCCCATAGGGCCAATGTTAAACTTTCACTTTGTTTCCATGACAATGGCGGCCATTTTGGAATTTCTAAATATTGTCAGTATATCAGGGCATACCAAGGAACATTTCCATAAAGTTTCATCCAGTTAGGTCTTACAATGAAAGATTTGGAATTTTGATTTTTTTTTACATTTTTACCGTTTCCATGGAAACGGCGGCCGTATTTGACCATTCCATAGCAAGATGCACAACTTCACATGGGGGTCCTCATTATAGTAGAGTTCCATCAACATTAACCCATTTGATTCTGAGAACTAGCGTGGACAAAAAGTGTGGAAGAAGATTAATAAAAACTAGATTTGCCATTGCAAGCAATAGCGGATGGCACCCTTCCCACATTGCCACTAAACTGCAGCCAGTTTGAAAATTCCAAAGTTAAAGACCGCATCTACAGATGTTTGATAACATTGTTGTTAAGTTTCCTCAATTTTGGAGCGTTTTGAAGATTTTGAAATTTTTGTTGTTTCCATGGCAACGGCGGCCATTTTAGAAATTCTGAAATCCAAAGTCTAATCTTTACTTGCCATTGGTCATTTATAATGAGTTTTATTTAGTTTGGAGCATTTTGAGATTTTTGGACATTTTTGCTGTTTCCATGGTAACGGTGTCCATTTTGAAAATTCCAACAACAGTTTCAATATCGACTTATGCCATGTTATATATACATAAAGTTTCTTTGAGTTTGATCTTATATTCCTTTAGAAAAGGCTGGTTTGATGTTTTTTCCCATAGGTTCAATGTTAAACTTTTCTCCAGTTTCCATGGCAATGGTACAGATTTTGCAGAAGCTAAGTCCTGTTGGTACCTCAGGGTACCACTGCCAACATTTACATAAAGTTTCATTAGGTTGGCTCTTATAATAAAAGATTTAGAATTTGGATTTTTTTTTACATTTTTGCAGTTTCCATGGTAACGGCGGCCATTTTTTACCATTCCAATGTCTCTTGCACAACTTCACATGGAGGTTCATATTATGGTATAGTTCCATCAACATTGGTCTGACCAATTCCGAGAAATAGCGTGGACAAAATGTGTGGAAGAATAAAAATAAGAAAAACTAGATTTGCCATTGCAAGCAATAGCGGATGGCACCCTTCCCCCATTGCCAGGTGAGCGTCAGCCATTTTTAAAAATTCCAAAGTCAGAGATTGCATCTACAGATGTGTATTAACATTGTTGTAACGTTTCATTAATTTTGGAGCATTTTGAAAGTTTTGAAATTTTTGCTATTTCCATGGTAACGGGTACTATTTCTAAAATTCCAAAGACAGGTGCCACTTTGGGACATGCCATGTTACATATCTATAAAGTTTCATATGGATTGATGCTATATTCTTCGAGAAAATGCATCTTTAATGTATTTTCCCATAGGGCCAATGTTTAACTTTCGCCCTGTTTCCATGACAATGGCGGCCATTTTGGAATTTTCTTATACTGTCACAACATCTAGGCATACCAAGGAACATTACCATAAAGTTTCATGCAGCTAGGTCTTATAATGAAAGATTTAAAATTTGCATTTTTTTTCACATTTCATCAGTTTCCATGGCAACGGCGGCCATTTTTTACCATTCCAATGTCTATTGCACCTCTTTACATGGCGGTTCATATTATGGTATAGTTCTATCAACATGGGTCTGACCAATCCAGAGAAATAGTATGGACAAAATGTGTGGAAGAATAAAAATAATAATAACTAGAATTGCCATTGCAAGCAATAGCGGATGTCACCCTTCCCCTATTGCCACTAACCGGCAGCCATTTCAAAATGGTTTAACAGTGAATGCACATATATTTATGGCAATACATCTTTCTGTAAATTTTCAGTACATTCAGAGCATTTTTAAAAAATTCACATTTTTGCTGTTTCCATGGCAACGGCAGCCATTTTGAAAATTTCAAAGTCAAAAGTCTCATCTGTACTTGGCAGTTAACAATAATATCAAGTTTCATTAAGTTCAAAGCATTTTGAGAAATTTTGACTTTTTTGCAGTTTCCATGGCAACGGTGGCCATTTTGGAAATTCCAAAGTCAAAAGTCTCATCCAGACTTGCCAGTCAACTATCCTATTAAGTTTCATCAATTTTGGAGCATTTTGAAATTTTTGAAATATTTGATCCTGTATCCATGGTAACAGAGTAGTTCCAATGATTGTCATAATCATTCAAAACCTGTATATAGTGGACAACTATATTGTATAAAAATTTGATGATTTTAAGTTCAAGCATACCAAAGTTATTCACCAAACCCGGAAGTTTTTGGAGCATTTTGACCTTTTTGCATTATTTCCATGGAAACGGCAGACATTTTGGAAATTCCAACGCCAATTTCCACATCTACCAAAGTTGCTCATCGTTATGCTAGAATTTCAAAAATTTTGAAGCATTTTCATATTTTTGAAATTTTTGGTGTAGTATCCATGGCAACATAGTAGTTCCAATGATTGCCAAAATCATCCCAAACCAGTATATGGGTGGCACCTTCATTGTATTAAAATATGATGATTCTGAGTTTAAGCATCTCCAAATTATTCCAAAAAAATAAAAAGTGGAATTTTTCACAATTGTTCCGTTTCCATAGAAACGGCAGCCATTTTTTCTGGTCTTAGACCCTACTGCAACCCGCAATTTTGTGTTCCCTATTATACTTAACTATCATTAAGATTGGTTCCATTGGCTCCGAGAAAAGTGGCGGACAAAATAGTTGGAAGAATAATAATAATAACAAAGAAACAGAGGAAAAGCAATATGTCACCCGACATTGTCGATCGGGTGACATAATAATAACTAGATTTGCCATTGCAAGCAATAGCGGATGGCACCCTTCCCACATTGCCACTAAACTACAGCCAGATCGAAAATTCCAAAGTCAAAGACCGCATCTAC
The DNA here is from genome assembly GCA_037788925.1 of Mytilus galloprovincialis. NCBI lineage: Eukaryota > Metazoa > Mollusca > Bivalvia > Mytilida > Mytilidae > Mytilus > Mytilus galloprovincialis. Next base: position 55,121,041 of record CM075336.1, read on the forward strand.
AGATGTTTGCTAACATTGTTGTAAAGTTTCCTCAATTTTGGAGCATTTTGAAGTTTCTGAAATTTTTGTAGTTTCCATGGCAACGGCGGCCATTTTGAAAATTCCTAAGTCAAAAGTCTGATCTTTACTTGCCATTGGTCATTTATAATGAGTTTCATTAAGTTTGGAGCATTTTGAGATTTTTGGACATTTTTGCTGTTTCCATGGTAACGGTGTCCATTTCGAAAATTCCAACAACAGTTTCAATTTCGACTTATGCCATGTTATATATTCATAAAGTTTCTTTGAGTTTGATCTTATATTCCTTTAGAAAAGGCTGGTTTGATGTTTTTTCCCATAGGTTCAAAGTTAAACTTTTCTCCAGTTTCCATGGCAATGGTACAGATTTTGCAGAAGCTAAGTACTGTTGGTACCTTAGGGCACCACTGCCAACATTTACATAAAGTTTCATTAGGTTGGCTCTTATAATAAAAGATTTAGAATTTAGATTGTTTTTTACATTTTTGCAGTTTCCATGGTAACGGCGGCCATTTTTTACCATTCCAATGTCTCTTGCACAACTTCACATGGAGGTTCATATTATGGTATAGTTCCATCAACATTGGTCTGACCAATTCCGAGAAATAGCGTGGACAAAATGTGTGGAAGAATAAAAATAAGAAAAAAAAGAAACGAACAATAACAATATGTCACCCCAACTCCGTTGAGGGTGCCATAATAAAAAGAAAAAAAAGAAACGAACAATAACAAGATGTCACCCCAACTCCGTTGAGGGTGCCATAAAAAGAAACGAACAATAACAATATGTCACCCCAACTCCGTTGAGGGTGCCATAACTAGAATTGCCATTGCAAGCAATAGCGGATGTCACCCTGGTCCGCCAATTGCCACTAAGCGACAGCCATTTGGAAATGTTTACATTAAATTAACTAATTTACTTTACAATGCATCAGTCTGCAAATATTTAGAAAGTTTAAAGCATTTTTAAAATTTTGATGTTTTTACTGTTTCTATGGCAACGGCGGCCATTTTGAAAATTCCAAAGTCATACTTCTGCTTCATATTGTTCTCCCCATAATATTTTACAATCATATAACATTTAATAGCTGTACAACACTAATGTTCTGGAATGTTCCATCACATTTCTCATTTTGATGTTTTTGCCTTGTTTCCATGGTAACGGCAGCCATTTTGGAAATTCCAAAGTTGAATGCAACATCTAGATTTGCCAGACAACATTTCTGTAAAAGTTTTATATATTTTTAAAGAATTTTCAAATTTTGGATATTTTTGATCAGTTCCTATGGCAACATGGTAGTTCCAATGAATCTCAAAATCATCCACAGCATGTATATAGAGGACAGCTACATTGTATAAACATATGATGATTAAATGTTTTGTTATAGTTAAATTATTCACCAAAAACTAAAACTTCATTTTTTCACTCTTTTTCTGTTTCCATGGTAACAGTAGACATCCTGGAAGTGCCAACCTCGACTGCACTTCTGACAATGGTCATTAACATTCTGGTATAGTTCCATTACAATTGGTCCTTACGATTCCAAGAAATAGTATGGACAAAATGTGTGGAATAATAATAATAAGAACTAGAATTGCCATTGCAAGCAATAGCGGATGTCACCCTGGTCCACCAATTGCCACTAAGCAGCAGCCATGGTAACGGCAGCCATTTTGGAAATTTTAAAGTTGAATGCCGCATTTAGATTTACAAGTCGTAACGTTTCATACATTATTGAAGAATTTTCAAAATTTTGTTATTTTTGAACAGTTTCCATGGCAACATTTGAAAATTCCAAAGTCATACTGCTGCTTCATATTGTGCTCCCCATAATATTATACCATCATATAACATTTAATGGCCGTAGAATTAATTTAACACTAATGTTCTGGAATGTTCCATGAAAGTTTTCATATTTTTGCTGTTACCATGGCAATGGCAGCCATCTTGGAAATGCCAACCTCCGATTGCACATCTGCACATGGGGGTTAACATTATGGTAAAGTTCCATCAGCATTGGTCCATGCAATTCCGAAAAATAGTCTGGACAAAAAAGTGTGGAATAATAATTATAAATAAAAAAAAGAATCGAGCAATAACAATATGTCACCCGACCTCCGTCAGGGTGACATAATAAAAAAAAGAATCGTACAATAACAATATGTCACCCGACCTCCGTCAGGGTGACATAATAATAAGAAAAAAACGAAACGTAGAATAACAATACGTCACCCCAACTCCGTTGAGGGTGCCATAATAATAAAAATAATAAGAACTGAGCAAAAACAATAAGTCTCCAAACTTTGTTTGGGAGACTTAATAATACACTGTTCCATAAAATAAGACACACAAATTACTCACAAAGAAGAATTTGATATCTATATAGTAGATAATGTGCTACTTTTGAATAGTTCTTTTTTTTTTTTTTATGTCAAGATACTTTATGAGTGCAAGTTTATGCATTTAAAATTAATTTGAAATTCCTCTGGAACTATGCCGTTAAAGTTAATGTAAATGTACTTCCTTTTTTTGATACCTTTAAGTGCTTGTAAAAAGACCTCCATAAACAAAATATTGTTTCAATAAATAATATTAAGCATAACTTTATAAACCGTTTAAAAAAAGATCAGGATAAATGTCATCGAGACAGCAACCCAAATAACACGAATTACCAAAAGCATGAATAGGTTATCCTTACGCCTGATTTGTTCTGATATCTGTTGGTTACTTTTCCTGGTCATAGAAAAAGGATGCTTGAACGCCGAAGGAAAATTGAAGACGTTTATCTCGTTTGAATGCCTTACCATGGCTTACTTCATTGTTTTTACTTTTGTTTTTTACTTTTTTTTTAAATTAAATTTCTTTTGTTAATACCCGTTTACATTTTAACAGATTTGAGCCTTCAACATGTAGAATAAGAATTTAATACTGAAAATATGGACATGCGTCTCTCAATAAAGAACATAAAATTACAATTGTTTAAAAAAAGTTTCGAGTTTTTCACCATATTTTTCAGATAATCTTTAAAAAGAATTTATTGTCACTTCTTCCTTATGTATGTAAGCATGGTTAGGGAAATATTAATCTATGCTGTAACAAAAACTACACTTGTTATTCGTCTGTTTTTTAAATCAACATACACAATGCAATATGATACATCTCAATATCAAGTGTAGAAGGTATTTAAATCATTCAAACGCAGCGAAAAAAAATCAACACTGATCCGAATAATAACTTAACAATGAGTGTCTGTTATTTATAAAATGGATGTATATTACAAAGCATTTGTTTACAAGTCTATAGTTACAATCAATAGAACCTTTGAGTCACATGACGTAAGTTGTACATCAAGCGGAAAACCACGTAAAATTATAAAAATTTCCTTAATGATGGAATCGACATTTAGACTAAAATACAATTGGCTCGTTTAATTTTTATCAAAATGTTAGAAAATGTTTACCTCGACCTGTTCATCTGTTCATCAAGACATTTAAACCACATAATTTACAGTAAATATCTCATGTAAATAATATAAGCCCCACCCTTCTGATCCTTTACTAAAATTAATATCTGGCTGATAACACAAATTCATAACATGAACAACGGATACTTAAATTTGATATGCATCGTTATTCAATCAAGTCAAAATGTTGCAAGTCATTGTAAATGGTAATATCAGGTTAGTGAAAGTGCACAATTAGGAGTTTTAATTTTATTTCAAATTTACTTAAACAATGGACTTGGGTGTTTATCGATCTTGAATAAATAAAGGCTATAAGAGGAAAAACGGAACAGTAGAAATTCAAACAATTCAAACACTGAAGCGCAACAAAGATAAGGGCGACAGAGATTGAATTTAAACATAGACAAATGTTTTCCGATTGAGAATTATGGGTGTTTATATTTTGTAGACAGCAAATGGCTTTAATTACATTTTTTTCTGAATTTTTTTCAGATCTTTATTTTTTACAAGATGATAATAATTTCTATGTGCCTATTACATATTCCTGGAACGATTTTTGTCGAGTATGGTTATGAATAAATTGTCAATTGTAAGTATTAATATGAAAATGAAATAAGACTTAAAGAAAGCAGACCTCTCCCGAAAATTGTCTTTGTGAAATATACTGGTACATAAATATGTTTTATTTTAACACACGTTTGTACTCTTTTCCTGATCATTAAATCAACGTGTGCGAGTTAAAACCATATTTCCCCGATATTATTTCTGGTTTTCTTAAAATGTTGGATTATTAGCATCTTCTTCAACTAATATAATATACAATGCATATTTAAAAATTTAATCAGTATGCATATTTACTGTTGTGATTTTTCTTTTTTTTAGATTTAGGAAAGATTGAAATTTGTTTTTTAAATCTTCTTTCACCAGTATGTCTCTGTCAACGTTGAGAAAGAACTTTTATCGCATAGCCTCATTAATTATCGACCATGGGGCTGAGTCAATGCGATGTTTGTTAGATCAGTTTATTCAGACAAAATACAGAATGTCCTTTAGAGACTTTGTGTCAAATCATCAACACGAGATTTATCACCTGTTTAATAATGGAATATGTTGTTTGTGCTCAAAAAGTTATCGTCGGCCTTTCAAGACTATTATTAGCGCATGGCAAATGGATAAGCTTTTTGACATAAAAAATCCAAAACTTTCAGGTCATAAATATAGCAGTAAATGTGAATACTGTTGCAGTATTGTTAAATCTACATTGCAAATACAAGAAATAGACATAACATTGTTGAGATTCTTCTTAGTAACATACTTCGAAGAGGAATTTTGGCAAAGCTGTTTTACAAGTGGAACTGTATTTCATGATTTTCTGAACACGCATAAGCATGGTATTTTTCATTTATTGCAACTAAATACTTCATGCTGCCTGTGTCAATCTCATCCAGGATACATGGTTATGGTGGTAGCAGAAAATGATAGACTGAATAGAACTCAATGGGAAACAATGTTTCAAGTTGCTGAGCTACCTTGTATTCAACACAGAATTCCAAATGGATACCCATTAAATCCATGTTCCGTGTCTGCAACAATTGGAATTCGTCATTCAGATTTGGATGGCCGTGCACGAATGACCATTCTGTCAAAATTCTGTGCCATGATGAGACATATTGAGGTACTGGTTAATGCTAGGAATACAGTGTTTGCTCATGCTATAAAAGGAGAACTGTCCGACGAGGAATTCAGACAATTATGGAATGAAATCGAAAATTCTATAATATATGTTTCTAACATCACCAGCACAGTCGATAGTCAAAAACTATGTATATCTAAGCTAAGAGAAAAATCACTAGAGGAATCACTGTGTTTGGAACTACAATGTTTGATACTAAAACAAATGCACGGAGACGAACTTGTCCTCGAGGTATTTTATATTATCAATATCTTCATGTAATAATGCATTTATCTTTAGTCCATCTGAAAAAGATTATGAAAGGGTTGTTTATGATAAATTATCTTATGAAATGATGAAAAGGTAAAAGGCAGATAACATATATATCGAGATTTGGCGTGCCATTTAAATACGGTATTTTCATTATTTTTGCATCTCCCTTTTCAGTCTATAAACAAGACTGTAAATAGAAAAGTATCTAAAGCCAAAAATGTCAAAACCTTAATTCATACAAATTTAATATATTCTAATGCTCTTAATTCGTATATTCCAACTAATTTGATTCGTTCAGGGATACTCAAGTGTTAAACTATATTTTCGAAGGTAGATAGAAAACGACGGATATCACAAGTGAAATTGCACGGTTAGTTTTAGAATATATAAAGACCGATAAACATTGTGACGTCATGTAATGAATTTCATGATATTGTTAAAAGTTTTTAAAAAGTTTATATAAAGATCGATTATTTGAGGAAAATTATCTTCAAATATATAATATGTACACAAAACACATAAAAAGTAATTGAAATAACAACTAATATGTTGTTATTGTCAAAGAGACAATATGATATCGAAAAAGAGAATATATTACACTGACGATTTTGATATAAATATGGTCGGAAATTAATAATATAACAATTATAGCCTGTGTATGAGGTCAATACAGCATATATCGACCCGAAGAAGTATATCGACCTTGGACTTCATCCTCAGTCAATATACTTCTTTCAGATCAATATATCATTGCATCGACCTCATACAGAGGCTATAATTGTATAATATAACATTCATTTCAATTGTTTATTTATACATTATAAAATTGAGAATGGAAATGGGGAATGTGTCAAAGAGACAACAACCCGACCAAATAAAAAACAACAGCAGAGGGTCACCAACAGGTCTTCAATGTAGCGAGAAATTCTCGCACCCGGAGGCGTCCTTCAGCTGGCCCCTAAACAAATATGTACTAGTCCAGTGATAATGAACGCCATACTAATTTCCAAATTGTACACAAGAAACTAAAATTAAAATAATACAAGACTAACAAAGGCCAGAGGCTCCTGACTTGGGACAGGCGCAAAAATGCGGCGGGGTTAAACATGTTTGTTGTATATCGTAAATTCCATTCTCAATTTTATTAAAATATTTTTTGTCTTTGTAGGCATGTCGCAAATTACAGGACACAGTTGAAATGGTAAAAGAAAACATTGACCTAAAACTTCAACAAATTGAATCGCAAATAACAGCATTTACATCGAACATGTCAGACGTTGTGAGAAATGAGCTAAATGAATACTCAGGTTAGGAATAGTTGTTATTAATTTTTCGATTTGCAAAAAGCATACACGTGTATAACACCGGGATGGCGGTATCGAAATGGATTAGAGTGTCACAGAAATTTATTTCAAGTTTGACATTTAGATCAAAAAGCATTTCCAATCATAATCTTTTAGAAATGTCATTGTTAATATTTATCACACGTCACTGGTAACATCTTAGGTACAATAGTCAATCACGGGTATGGATTTTTTTGCTATTTAATTGATTTCGCATTTGGTGAATGCAGTTTGGATCGTGGACAACGCTCCAGAGAAATATGGCGTTATTTAAAGGTGCAGTTGTCGATTTTGGTTGTTTCTCTTGGGTTTTCTTTGAATTATATTAACTACATGTTACATGGGATTTATTTCTAGACTTTGGGCAGGCCATGACATGACAGCAACAAAAACAAACGCCAACATACATAGAAACGGACTATTTAATAACAACTACGATGTTCCTGACTCAGCACAGGATATTTTAAGAAAAAATTGTGGATTGAACCTGGTTTTATGGCTAGCAAAACCTCCCGCATTTATGACAATGTTAAAAAATACCGCTAAGATGACAACACTACATAACAGGAAAACAGTGCAAATTAACGCAAGAACACTCAGGACAGAGAAATACATAAATAAATAATACAATAGTACTTTACAACATGTAAACCACAGAATAACAATGGACACCTCCCATGTACACCATAATAGAATTATGAACTGTGCGTCACACGAATGTATCAACGCAACCAAAAGTAACGTCACATGTACATTTCTAAAAATAGAATATAAAATTGAGATAAGGTTTGTAATGGTGTTTTTTTTATATATTTTCTAACCATTACAAGAATATTAATATAAAATTGTGTTAGTAATGCTGTCATTATTTGTGACCATGTCGGTTTTTATTCTAAATCAAACCTGTGTAAAAACAAATAAATCCTGTTCATATAATTGCTTTAAACTTAAAAATCATATAAATGAACTAGCTGATTAATTATCTTAACTTTTACATACATATAGAAAATAAAAATATAATTAAAACCACAAACGACTAGACAAAACACAATATCCAAGCAGACTTAAAATCGAAACATCATTACTAAATACAATAATGTTGGATGTATACATATCGAGACACGTCTAATAGCAATGCGAATTCACACTCGGGAATATGTCACCTCCGGTACTTAGCAGACCAGACAACGTAGATGGTAAACCAGTACCAGTTTCAATACAGTTAATACTGGTTCCCAGTGTTTTCAGATATCTTACAGAATTAACATACTACATACAAGATTTAACTGGATGTACCCCATAGTATCTATATTTATTCATTTTGCATTATGTATGCAAGTGACGTATGTATGTTTCATATGTATAAAAGAAGTTGCGAGATATACGTCAATGAGATAGTGCGCACGAGAATCTCTGTTTCGGCAAAGTGTATAGCTTTTAATCTTCATGAGTATATACATGATATACAAGTTGTAATATATTCAACAGAACAAATACATAAAATCTTCAATAAATACAGTAACTATTATCCAAATTATAGTTGTTTAGCATCAGTCTTATTTTGTTTAGTTGCTCTCTGCTTTTGTTGATATATCATATAATGTACATAAACCTCGGAGAGAAGTCCTAAATTTGGTATAGACTTTCTAATAATAAGGGTTTGTTGTACTACGCAATTTGAAATGGTTTATGGTTCATAGGGAATGGGGTATTGTGAATGAAAATTATGTATGTGTTTTTTTATTTTAGTTTTAGAAACAAATATATTGTTATTAGCAGTTTTCTAAAGCATGATACATTGTGTGTTATTTTGAAATATGCGCATCATGAACGACTCAAATGGGAGAAAGGAAGGGAAAAACTTATGCTTCATGGTTTACGTGTAACGGTGTAATGTTGTTTGGTGTCGTGTAATGTTGCATAGTACATGATGTAATGGTATTTGGTGTAACTTGGAGGTTCTCACTATTCAAGGACTGTATAACCTTGAAATATATGTAGGACTCAAATCTATGGCGGGTTCTAATTCTATGGTAGACTCCTTATCTATGGCAAATATGACATTACAAACGCCAAACAAATGAAATCTATGGCAGTTTTATTGGTTTCTCCAAATCAGTTTTCGGGAAAATATAACGTCACAATTAAATAACGCCATAATTTCTCGCTGCATTGAAGACCTGTTGGTGACCTTCTGCTATTGTCTGCTCTATGGTCGGGTTGTTGTCTCTTTGACACATTCTCCATATCCATTCTCAATTTCATATTTAACATCGTCGCCGCCGTTAACGATGACAGAACCCATAGATTTGAACACCATTTCTAGATTATTTTTTTATTTGTAGAATGTAAATCAAAACTAATATTTAACACGGTGCTCACAGATCTTTACAAACAAATACACAGGGAAACACTTTCCGCTATCCCTCTAGAACAATTTGCCGATGGTTTAAGATGTGACATTTTGTCCAGAGGAGAGACAATATTTGAGGTACCGTCAAAATCCCGCCATAAATAAAGGCACCGCTGTTTTAGCAGTGGATATTTTTGGAAAGGAATTATAGTAAATATTTAAGCGTCTACGGCTGGCAAAGTATACAAAGTTAGAGTTAAAACTAATTACTGAATACCACTTTGACTTAAATCGGCATCGAAAATTCAAACTGTTAAAATCTTTTTATGAAAAAAAAACCTGCTTTCTTGTTTGTTGAGGGACCTCTATTTTTACTGGTTGGTTTATTAAATGGATCAAACAGGTACCATGCACAGATAAGGAAATGCTTATTTTTCCGGGACACATCATTTTAAACTGAATCTGTATTATGGTATATCACTTCTACACTTATGGTTGCCATCAAGATTTGGTTGACCAATACCATTATGGAATGTTTATTTCACAAATGTTTATAGACATGCTCCCGTTGTCGTACATTTCCACTTGTTTAAGACAAGTCCATTGATCGTATATGTACTGCCTTGTTCTCCATTTGCACAAAATCTGCCAGAGATAGGAAATTACAAAACTTGCCATAGATTAGGTCTTTAAAAAATCTGCCATAGATTTAGGATGGCATGACTTCATATTTACCATAGATTTTGAATCTGCCATAGATCTGGAACTCACCATAAATTTGAGTCCTACATATATACAATGCAATGCAATTGTACCTGTCAATCCCAGATTATTGTATTTCAAATCTTGCCATTGTCCATTGCATTTACGTACATTGAATTTGATGAAAACTAAGGAAACAAACACGCGAAATAATAATGAAATGAAATGAAATTTACTTTCAATTGTTTCTTTTTTTCCCCCAGATACAACAACAAGAAATATCATAGGTAAGTTAACAGTTGGTTTTTTTTTTTATAAGTAAACATTGCAGTAACAACTTCTCTATTCTTGGAAAGTTTAACTTATTTTGTTGAAATATTAGCTCAAAATTGATAGTTGAAAAGTACATGGTTACCAATGTTTTTTTCTCAGTAATGACCATCTGTGTTCACAATTGTTCCGCTTCTCTACGTTAATATTTCACCAAAAAATGTTTTTCGCTTAAAATGGATACTGTGAACCACAAAATCGCAGTTTTCTTGTTTTTCTGTAATACTTCATTCTAATTGTCTTGAAGAAAAATCGGTAGAATTTGTTTATTAATGTTCTTTGTTAGAAAATATCCATCGGCCATCCTATCATGACCGTCATTTTTTTTCTGAATTTGCTAAAATGAAAATGTTTGAAAGTATACGTTTTCGTGTCTTTATCACTTACAAAACATTATGTTATTTCAAATATAGGATCATTTCTTTAATCTTTTAGATAATACAAGAAGGGAAATCGAATTCCATGACGAAGATAACACCTATGTTGAAACATCTGCAGTAACTATTGCAACTAAACAACTACATAGTAACAATTTACTTATTATTTTCGGTAGAGCAGGGAGTGGAAAAACTTCCACGGCTTTACAGATAGCATCTTTGTTTCATGCAAAGGGTTATATCATTATGAAACTTGAACAAAACTTAGCAAAAGATTTTAAAACATATTTCAGAAGTAACAATAAGCAATTGATTATTTTTGAAGATTTGTTCGGGAAAGCTGACATCAGGTATAATGCCGATATACATTCAAATCTTTTAGAGGTTTTGAAACCTCATGTGTTCAATGGCGTTTCAAAATTCGTAATAACGGTAAGAAGTTACAAAAGTGAAATTGATGATGAAATAGCGACAAATCAGTTGCTGTCAGAAGCAGGGGTAGTAGATTTAAATGGTAGTTTATCTCATTCAGAAAAAAAAAGGATTTTGACTAGGCATGCTACACATAATGGATTGGAAATTTGTTCATCGTATATGCAAGATATAATTGTTACAGATTCGTATCTAGGATTTCCGGAAGCTAGCCGTTTGTTTTGCTCTTTTGAAAAATTCTTTGCAATGGGACATGTATTCTTTACTTCTCCAACCGAAGTACTTCAAAATGAAATGAGCATTTTGAAAAGATCCGGTAATATTGTTGACTCAGAATTACAATACTGTGTTCTTATTTGTTTGATGATGGATTCCGCATGTAAAGATTCCTTTGGTAAAAACATACATCGAGTAGCCCATGAAAACAACGATTCTTCCAACAACTACAAAAACATTAACTGTTCTGTCATAGAATATTTATACAATTCAATATATCATAAAAAAAATATGATATCAATCGACGATTTACATCAAATATGCAAAAAACTTACAAATACGTATATAAAAAAAGATCTAAACAGTAACACATACGTATTCCAGCACCAAACGGTTTTCGAAGTGGTATTGTCTTCTTACTGGCACCCAACAACAATGGCAGATGTCATAAAATTCTTTGATGTCGATATCCTTGTAGAATATGTTAGGGCGTTTGACTCTATTGTGAAAGGCTATAAAAAGTATTTGATTGTTCCAATGAACAAATGTACTGATCTTGCACATAAATTGTTTGAAACGTTTCTGGCAAATTGTAATGAATTTTTAAATTGCTATAGCCTTATCAAGCTTATTGAGCAATCAAAATATATTTAAATGCGTTTAACTTGAAATTAGATGAATGGTGTACAAAAGGAGAAAATATTCATAAATGTGAGTGGATTTTAATTAGTAATTTTATAAGACCTTTTAATTACAAAAAGGAAAACAATAAAATTTGTGGAAATGTAGATGATAACTATTTGATAGAAAGACTAATGAAAGAACTAAAAAATGGAGCATGTAATGTTAAAAGGTATATTGAAATATATGGTTCTAACGACTTTCTAAAGAAGTTCAATGCAAAAGTTAAAGAATGGTTTCAATCAGAGGAAAATGTAAAGAATTGTAAGTGGGAGGTGATAGATTATTTTATTCGTCCAACTTCTTTCGCGATTGAAAACTGTCAGATGCAAAATAGTAACGCCTGGTTAATACAGAGATTTATTCATATATTGATGAAACCAGAGTCATCTAAAGATCCAGTTGATGTAAGAGCACGGAACATAGAAAGATACATTAAGAGGTATGGATGTGAAGAGTTTGTCATCAGTTTTAATATCAAACTTGCAAAATGGTTTCAATCAGAGGAAAATGTAGCAAATTGTGAGTGGCTTGTGATAGATTATTTTATTCGTCCGACATCTTTCACAATTGAAAATGGTCAGATATGTACTGTCACAAAAGACGGCTGGTTAATACAGAGATTAATTCATATATTGATGAAACCAGAGTCATCTAAAGATCCAGTTGATGTAAGAGCATGGAGTATAGAAAGATACATTAAGAGGTATGGATGTGCAGAGTTTGTCAAAAGTTTTAATATCAAACTTGCAGAATGGTTTCAATCAGAGGAAAATGTAGCAAATTGTGAGTGGCTTGTGATAGATTATTTTATTCGTCCGACATCTTTCACAATTGAAAATGGTCAGATATGTACTGTCACAAAAGACGGCTGGTTAATACAAAGATTAATTCATATCTTGATGAAACCAGAGTCATCTAAAGATTCAGTTGATACTAGAGCACGGACCATAGAAAGATACATTAAGAGGTATGGATGTGCAGAGTTTGTCAAAAGTTTTAATATCAAACTTGCAGAATGGTTTCAATCAGAGGAAAATGTAGCAAATTGTGAGTGGCTTGTGATAGATTATTTTATTCGTCCGACATCTTTCACAATTGAAAATGGTCAGATATGTACTGTCACAAAAGACGGCTGGTTAATACAAAGATTAATTCATATCTTGATGAAACCAGAGTCATCTAAAGATTCAGTTGATATTAGAGCACGGACCATAGAAAGATACATTAAGAGGTATGGATGTGCAGAGTTTGTCAATAGTTTTAATATCAAACTTGCAGAATGGTTTCAATCAGAGGAAAATGTAGCAAATTGTGAGTGGCCTGTGATAGATTATTTTATTCGTCCGAAATCTTTCACAATTGAAAATGGTCAGATAGGTACTGCCACAAACGACTGTTGGTTAATACAGAGATTAATTAATATATTGATGAAATCAGAGTCATCTAAACATCGAGTTAATATCCCAGCATCGACCATAGAAAGATACATTAAGGAGTATGGAGGTGAGCAGTTTGTCAACAGTTTTAATGAAAAACTTGCAGAAAGGTTTCAATCAGAGGAAAATGTAATGAATTGTGAGTGGAATGTCATAGATTATTTTATTCGTCCTAAATCTTTCACAATAGTAAATGGTCAGATAGGTATTGCCACAAACGACGGCTGGTTGATACAGAGATTTATTAATAATTTGACGAAACAAGGGTCATTATTTGAACTTGGAGTTGATAATCCAGCACGGACCATAGAAAGATACCTTAAGAATTATGGATGTGCAGAGTTTGTCAATAGTTTTAATGAAAAACTTGCAAAATGGTTTCAATCAGAGCAAAATGTAGCAAATTGTGAGTGGGGTGCGATAGATGCTTTTGTTCGTCCGAATTGTTTAACAATTAAAAACGGTCAGATAGGTACTGTTACAAACGACGACTGGTTATTACAGAGACTAGTTAATAGTTTGATGAAAAACGAATGCTTCGGAGGTACCATAGACAGATACATTAAAGAGTATGGATGTGACCAGTTTGTCAACAGTTTTAATGAAAAACTTGCAGAATGGTTTCAATCAGAGAAGAGTGTAGAAAATTGTGCGTGTAATGTGATATTTTATTTTATTCGTCCGAAATCTTTCAAAATTGAAAATGGTCAGATAGGTACTGCCACAAACGACTGTTGGTTAATACAGAGATTAATTAATATATTGATGAAATCAGAGTCATCTAAACATCGAGTTAATATCCCAGCACGGACCATAGAAAGATACATTAAGGATTATGGATGTGAACAGTTTGTCAACAATTTTAATGAAAAACTTGCAGAATGGTTTCAATCAGAGCAAAATGTAGCAAATTGTGAGTGGGCTGTGATAAATTATTTTATTCGTCCGACATTTTTCGCAATTGAAAATGGTCAGATAGGTGCTGCCACAAACGATTGTTGGTTAATACAGAGATTAATTAATATATTGATGAAATCAGAGTCATCTAAACATCGAGTTAATATCATAGCACGGAGCATAGAAAGATACATTAAGAAGTATGGATGTGAACAGTTTGTCAACAGTTTTAATGAAAAACTTGCAGAATGGTTTCAATCAGAGAAAAATGTATTAAATTGTGAGTGGTATGTCATAGATTATTTTATTCGTCCGACATCTTTCACAATTGAAAATGGTCAGATAGGTGCTGCCACAAACGACTGTTGGTTAATACAGAGATTAATTAATAAATTGAAGAAACAAGAGTCATCTAAACATCGAGTTGATATCTCAACATGGAACATAGAAAGATACATTAAGGAGTATGGATGTGAGCAGTTTGTCAACAGTTTTAGTGAAAAACTAGCAGAATGTATTCAATCGGAAGAAGACAAAATAAAATGGAATTTGCACTTATTTACAACTTTTGTTCGACCTCGCTCGTGGTTAGGATTTGAGAAATTTAGAATCCTTCTTCAAGATGAACGTGTAATTAGGTATTTGTTTTTAAAATTAGAACAAGGGACAAATGTTTACACAGTGAAATCGTATATCAGAAATTATGGATCTGACGAGTTCATTACACATTTTAACGAACGCTTAAAAGAAAAAGTAGAAAGTGGTCATGAGTTCTATTTTGAGTGTAAATGGGAATATTTAGAACTTTTCTTTGATGACAATGACATAGATTTTGAAGGTTTTAGTATTGATAACGAAGAAGTATCTGATATAGATTTAAGTATTTCGATTGGCACTAGTAGTCAATTTGAAGATTGTGGGGCTGACTTTTATATTGATTTTGACACAAGTTATTCATCTGAAGATTCCGAGTCGGACTCGACTATTGATGTTGACTCGAATAATCATTATGAAGACATTTATAATGAGACAAACCATCGTCCAAGTTTGAATAATGGTAGTACAAATGGCGTTTTAATTATGAAAGAGTAGGTGAATGATAAAGAAAAACAACTTAACATGGTAACTATGCATTATGCAATCTACAGCATCATTAAATACAGCGTTAATAACTTATCAGAATGATTTTTCAAATGCACAATGGTCTGTTTATTTTCTTTGCAATATGCATCATAGTTTAAGTTTCTGCTACGGAATTTTCCAACAATGTGAACTCAACTTACAGAAAGTCTATGTCCTAAAAAATCTTCTACCTGCAAATTTGCCGATATACACCAGCACTGACAAATCGTACTTCTCATGTCTAGAAGTAAATATTTGATTGATATATTATTCCTACAATATTCGTGCTTTAAATTAAGAAGATCGAAGTTCGCTCTCTTTTTTAAAAGTTTTATGGTAACACTACTATATTTTTGTCATTTTCAACTGATTTTCAAAATGTGTTGGTCAAGTTGACATCAACAGAAAACTTACTTACAAAAAAAAAAAGACTAAAAGAGAAGAAGTCATGGACTTTAAAAGATTTTACCACATTGAGGAATACCTAAATTGTGAACATTCTAATAGAAATTTACTTTAATATAAACATTGTAAAGTCACCGTACCTCTACCTTCCATATAATTACATTTTCGCTATTTTGTGAAATAAAAATTATATACAATATCAATATACATAATATAGGAAAATTATGAAATATGTTAATCATTAGAAAACATAACAATCAACATCGTTACTTAATATAAAGGTGCATTAAAAAACATGACGAATGTTACACTTCTTCTTTTTTTTTTAGATATAGACGTATGCTTATACGGAATGCATTTTTCATCAGTTTTACTTTCTTTGTTCATTTAACACCAAACATAAAGCAAATCAAGTACTAAATAATATTAACTAGTAGATTGTTTTTGTCACAAATGTCGACACTTTTTGTCCTTTTATGATATTGATAACAGTAATGAAGAAAATGTATCATGAGGTATTCTTACAGAAATTAATTACACTTTGAGATTTCATATTGTAATTATTGAAAGAAGCCACAGACTATTGGGTCTGGTTTGTGATGGAATGACTGAAGTGTTCCATAGAATCTGCATTATATGGTAATAAATGACGTATAAATAATATGAGACTGAAATCATGTGCCAGCTATAATCAAGGTACAAAAACCTTAAACCAACCCATGGATTTTAAATTATAGCGTGGTAACTGCTGAAATATTGATTATAGATATACAAGTATATCAGATTTATGTGTTGGGGTTTATAGTAAATCTTTTTGTTTTTGTTGTTGTTAAATTCACTTCCAATGATCGGGGTACAAGTAATCAGATATAACAGTTGTCTTTTGTTGTAATTTATATGTTGACAAGATTCGGACCTTATAAATTATCTACAAGTACCCTTATTTCCAGAATAAATACTAGTTTTTTTTAGGCTGTACGTATCATGTATGCTTTTTCTTTTATCAAGGATATAAAACAAAGATATGTTTTGATAAATAATTGTTCAAATAAGAAGTATCAACTCTAAATGTTGATTCTTCACTATCGGTGATGCTTCAGTTTCACATTTAGGATTTTCAAATATCAAACATTGCCAAAGATTGCATTTTAACGAATATCTAATTAATGTGTTATATAAATCCTTACTATGTCAAATTAAGTTTCACTTTAGAAACCGATCTCAACATTTTCTTTGGTAAAAATGAATATTCAAAACAAAATTCGCATGAAACATTGTGAAAGAGAAAGAAAAAAAAACATCCCGTACAAGAGAAAATCCGAAGGTATGGGTTATTTCATTTTTGCGATTAGTGTTTTTCATTTACATACAAATATATATATAGAGAGTATCATTTACTCCTCAGTTCATATTTGCTGCCAAGGGTGACTTGGGTATAGAAATATGGTCACTTGGTCTTCTCCCGACCGGCAGTAAAACGCTTGCCGAAGTAGAGGCGTCCGTTTGGCTGTGCGGGATGTATCAAGTTCGCAGTCACGTCCGGCCAGAAGGGGAACGTTAAATCCGATGCCTCGTGTAAAGAGAATGCCACGCTCTTTGCACGTTACGAACCCTTGTAACAACTCTTTGAGGGGTCCGTAGGTGGCCTGTTGCAAGGCAAAATTTCTGTCCCTATCCAATATACCCTCATTTTCCAGTGGCAGTACAAATTTCCCCGACCATCATCCCAGATGGCCTCTATTATGACAAGATCTACCTATTGTATTTATTGTGAACTTGTTCTCGTTCTGAATATGCATGAAATATTTGCCACTGGACGTTAAGCAACCAACAATCAATCAATCAATCAATCATATTTGCTGTCCCGAAATGACATAGGGAAGTTCCAGTTTGAATTTTTTTGATTGACATACAAGTTTTAAAATTCTTTGTACGTAGATTGTATTAAAGAGTAATTTTACTTTTATTTGAGAAACAATTCATCTGCACATATGTACATCTGTACAATTAAATCTCAGTGATAGTTGTAGTCAATATGGGAAAGTATATTAATGTTATGTCTTTTATTACCACATGTACATAATATGTAAATATCAGATTCCACTTAGACGTTATTATTTTACACATTTTACTTGTTGAGTTATGTTTCTTCTTTGTATTTTCAATTTCATAAACATATTTTTATCACTGACACCTTACTATTCTATAATTTTTATGTTACAATTTTTAAATTCAGTTTTGGAATATTTTAATCTTTAAATATGTCATGTATGTTATTACACCACACATTGCCTGCCACCTAGAGTAGGAGAAGTTTCATGTTATTATGCTATTCATGATGACGAAACGGGTGTCTTGCATAACAATAATAAGTGATTTTTTTGGTTTATTGATTTTACCTTTCAATGCGAACATTTTACAATGAATGAGCAAATGAAATAGTTATCATTCATGTTGATTTGAAAATGTGTTAAGTCAGTTTGTTTGTTTGTGTAATTTTATGCTTTACTTGATGTTAATGTTATTTTCCCATCTTTTAAATACTTGATTTCTTTTATCAAAAATCATAAGCATTTTCGCGTACATGAAGTGCTTGTGATTAAGTTTTTTTTATATGAAATCGAGAGATGAAACTTTTTGTTAATTTGTAATTATTGTAAATACATTTATATGCATGGTTCCATTTATGTAGTAATAGAATATGACAATAAAATATACTAAACATGAACTTGTCATAAATAATTGGCACACTTTCCATTTCTAAGTAGCAACATTCAAGCAGCACTTGCGTACGGGGTATATATCTCCCAACTGATACGATATGCCCGTGCTTGCATTTCCTATCATGATTTTCTTAAAAGAGCGTTGCTGCTCACAAGGAAGCTATTAAACCAAGAGTTCCAGATGTTGAAGTTGAAATCATTCCTTCGTAAATTGGAAAGAGGCCATCACGAGTTGGTTGACCGTTATGGAATAACCATTTCACAAATGATATCGGTTATGTTTCTTACGTCGTAACTAAAATATATCGCCTTCCCTTTCATGAAAGTGACCTACTTAAATAGACTATTTACGATTTGTTTAACATAATCAACACGACGGGTGCCACATGCGAGCAGTATCTTCTTACCCTTCCGGAGCACTTGAGATCGACCCTAGTTTTTGGTGGAGTTGTTGTTGCTTATTCTTTAGTTTTATATGTTGTGTAATGTGAACTATTGTTTGTTTGTTTTGTCTTTTTCATTTTTATCCATGGCGTTGTCAGTTAATTTTCGATTCATGAGTTTGACTGTCCCTCCGGTATCTATCTTCCCTCTTTTTGTAAATAGTATATTATATAAGATGATACAAATGATGTACTCAAAACACCAAGGCCAAATAACAAATAGCTTAGACATGGTCAAAATGAAAAGGAAAAAAAAGAAACTAGACCCAACATGTAGCCAAACCCTCAACGGGAACAAAATAAGAGCAATACAAATGGCAGTAAATCAAGTCCATTAAAATGGTAGGTCCATGTCGTTGTAACGTAATGTTGCTCATTTAAATGGAGACTCAGGCTAGCATATTTTCGAGTAATATGGAAATAAAAAGATGTGGTATGAATGCAAATAAGCAAAATCTCCACAAGAGATAAAATGACGCAGAAATTAATAACTACAAGTCAGCGTACGGCCTTCAAAAATGACAAAAGCACGTACAACATAGTCACCTATAAAAGGCTCCGAAATAACGAGTGTAAAACAGTTCAATCGAAAAAATAAATACTGATTTATGAACAAAATAATGAACAAAAAACGATATTCAGCAACAAACATCAACCATAGCCTCATACATTATATATGAAATAATACGAAGTGAATCTCAGTTCCTCCAGAGAGTGATTCTGCGTCACATATGGCAATCATGATGTTTATCATACTTTAGAAGTCTGATTCGATTGTGACACGTAAGGGAAACAGGACCGAATGGTGTCTTCAGTTTTTAAAACACATTTGTTGCCATATGTCTCACATCTCATTAGGGTGTCCGTAAAACTTATGAACTTTGCGGATTAAAAAGCTTCCCAGAAAGCTTCAAACTGCCATCAAAGAAATTATCATACAAAATAAAATAATTTATCAAAGGAACCAGTCGTATAATTAAAAATGTAAGAAAGCAAAACAAGTATAAAGTTGAAGAGCATTCAGGACCCAAAATTCAAAAATAATTGCCAAATACGGCTAAGGTACTCTATGCCTTGGATAAGAAAATCCTTAATATTTCGAATAATTCATACTTTTGCAAACCGTTAATTGATAAAAATGACTTTATAATTGATACGTATGTCAACACTGTTGACATCTAGGCTGGTGATACCTTCGGGGACGAAACGTCTACCAGGAGTGCCATCGACACAGTGATGCAAATAGTTATCAAAGGCACCATGCTTATAATTTGATACGCCAGATGCGCGTTTCATTTACGGAAGACTCATCAGTGACGCTAAGGTCAACATAGTTAGATAGCTAAACAGGTATAAAGCTTTGAAATACAGTATAAGTATTGTACAGAGTACTTATACATTGTACATATGATTTCTGGAATATTCCTGCATAGAAAATTCGAATTACTAGAGGTAACAAACGAATCACTTTTCTTAACGGAATGTTTCATATGCCTTTTATCTTTTCAATCACTCTACTAGAAACAACAGTATTTTAAAGATGTTCAAAAATCAGTAATCCATAACGAAAGAAAAAAAATAGATATTAAAAAATACACTGAAGTAATCACATAAAGCAAATAGGATCAGAGACCTGTTTGTCGACAGGTACAAGTAAGCGTCGGTTGAAAATACACACAGATAGTTTTATTTATTGCACGGATCATAGGAGTTTAATGGTATTCGAATGCAACGAACTCATGACGATTGTGAGTTAAGAAAAAAGGTACATCGTATTGGTCAACCTATTCATGATGGTGACAGCTAAACATATATGTATATATATAAATAAAATAAGGAGATGTGGTCTGAATGACAATGGAAATTATTCAACGGCAGTTGGTGTAAGCAATAATAGGCAACCGTACGGCCTTCAGCAATGAAGTAAACCCATATTGTACAGTTGGTTATTAAAGGCCCCAACATGAAAAGTACGAAAAATTTAATCCAGAAAACTAAAGGTCTTATTTAACCAGAAAAGTTTCCCCAAACAACGTAACAGATATGTAAAAATGATAACCACTGAATTACAGGCTTCTGACTTGGGTGATGTATAAACAGAATATGACGAGATAAAACTAGTTCATTTTTATCTAACCCTCTACCTAGCATTGGTCAGCGTAAACTATACAAAATCTTTTTTGAAAAGTCTTTTCTATTTGTCGTTCCCCTTTTTTAATATTCCAAACGTGTTAGTGTCAGAAACACTTCAATACTAGGTTGTGTAGTTAGGACTGCGAATACTATCATTTAGTTTGACAGATCATTTTGTCATGCATATATGATATTAAGGTGGTAACAGTTATATGTTCAAATTGATTTAAAATTGTATATCAAACATTCATCACGTCAAACGACCAACACGGTTAATAGTTGAGCTAATTGTTACATTAAGCTAGTCACAAAAATATAAAATGATTATATGTCACCTTATACATTTACTAACAAACTTTCAGCAAGCTTGTTGTATATTATCATTATTCATTATTCATTATCATTATTCAAATGTATACTTATTGCTTCTGAGGACACATTGTCTTGGAGTTGTGTGTAATGTATGGTCATCTATTAGTTTACTTCCATTTTTTTTAATTTTGCATCCAACTATTCGATGATAAAATTGTATTAATTAATTTCAAATTATTCAATGATAAGCGTAAACTATCTATGAACTGACCTGAATTGAGGAAAATTTATATCATAACAATCATAAGCAGTTTATGGAATTTTATAGAAGGAACACACAATTTAAACTTTAATCGAACTATTTAACTAAAGATAAAAGAAAACACTATTTCTTTGGTGACGCTAAAAAGGATAAATTCTAAATAACTGAAACAATTGTAACGATCAAGTTCGTAACCAACAAATGCTTTGACTTAATAAAAACAATGTACATAAACGTTTCATATAACAAGAACAACTGGTAGTAACAAGTCAAAGCTAAGCTATCAAATAATTTGTTGAACTTAAGTTTTGATCAATCCATGATAGGTTATTTCAGAGTTCGAACACCGCACGTGGTAGCTTGGTTAGGCTTCAAAAATGTGTGTTGACTGTTTTCCAGCCGCAGGCCAGTGGTTCTCTCCCGACGATCCAGCTT
The DNA here is from genome assembly GCA_037788925.1 of Mytilus galloprovincialis. Classification (NCBI taxonomy): domain Eukaryota; kingdom Metazoa; phylum Mollusca; class Bivalvia; order Mytilida; family Mytilidae; genus Mytilus; species Mytilus galloprovincialis. The sequence continues at coordinate 55,143,073 of CM075336.1, forward strand.
TTTTTACAATAAAAAAGCTGGCCGCCATGACATATCCAATAATGATAAAAGTGACGTTAAAGACCAACAATGATTAGATCAGTTATTCTATATCTTAAACGATTCATACATAGATCTTAGTTTTGTTAAACAAGAATCAATTTATTTGAAATTGAATTTGACTCTATGATTTTTTTTTCCAGAATCGTATAATGATGAATCCGGATGTGACTTTAATATGTGCCGCTGGACATAAATCTTAATCTTTTATAACATTTGAATATCTAGAAAAGTAGAGGCAACGTGATTTTCAACGTGTATCTATAACTTTAGTTGAAAGCTAAAAAAAAAAAGAACACATCTTAAGATAGCAAGTACACAGGCTTTAAAATGAAGCAAAAGTTTAAAATATGATGCTCGTATTGGATTATGTTCAAGAATTTGCTTATTTGAAACTGCTTAAACATGAAATTAGGTCACCTCATGACACATCCTTACACTCGCTTTTTGAATAGACAGCCGATTATATGTTCAAAGCAAACAAGGTATACATATGTTATGAAATGTCGATTGTTTTATTGTAAAAATAATTTTAAGGTAGTACCCAACACTTTCACTCAAATTAATTTGGCTCTTTTAATTTTCAAAAACATTAGTCAAAGTAATTACTTTCACAAAAATATAAAAATTAACAAAATTTTTAACCAACCGTTATGTCAGAAAAATTACACTGGTTATATAGCAATTTGTCAAACTCCAATTTTGATCATTGAGAAGCTTAATATTCCTTTTACAACACAACGTTAATTTTGAAATCAAACTTGCTTACTCTATGATACTCCTTTTACGTTATTCGTCAATACGTTTTGCTATTCAGATTAAAATACAATGAACTAGTTTTCCAAAGGCACTGTATATTTAAACCTTCGTCTTTCTTTGGGCGTCATAAAATATCACACAAAACCACCCAATGCAGAACAAAATGTTTTTTTTTTTAAATTTGTTAACATCGATACCTTTTCAGAACTATTGAACCTAAGACTAATGAAAGGATCGGTTGACGTTTTCATACAAATGGATTATATTGTAATGCAGCCGTTTAAAAAATAATCAATTATAAAAACTGGAAAATAATCTACTGAAAGTTAATCTATTAATCTATTTGTGTTAAGGCTATCTCCTCAGAGTTAAATTCTAACTATGGTTTGCATTCTGACTTTATTATGACTGTATGTTATATATAATTGCCCTGTGGTATATATGTACGATACTATGGTATCAATGAAAACAGTTAGAGAAAATGTTTGCTTTAAACAAACGTATACTGTATATAAAGGTAAGACCATTTATATCTTGATATAATGTAATTACTGAGTTTTGCGACATTTTTTCGATACAAAACATGCGTATAATATTGTTATTGTACGAGAATAACTAATTTTCAAAGTTAAGCATTGTTTTGACTCGTAATTTCATCAAATGATTCTGCTAGAAAGATTAAGTTGATTGTGGTATTTTAAAAATAAACCTATTTTACGGATTGAATCATCGAAATAAAATCGTAGTTGTCAGCAATCAATCAAGTCTCTATATATTTCTTATTTCAAATCTTTTCGACTAATCCAATATCGTGACCTTATTCATCTACAACTATGAATAATTTACACACAGTACACTTGTTAGATGAGAAATTTAAAAGGCATGTTGGGTGTGCATGTTTTATTCAAGAAAAACGTTTTTAAAGGAAATATTAACTTCTGCAATAAAATAGTGTATGTAGGACATATTAGTGTTTAAATATTGACGTGAGACGTACGATTTTGTGCAATTCCCTAAATGATATGATGAGTTCATTCATTGTTTAAAGTGTTTTATATCAAATAGTTATGTGATTTCGATCTGAATAATGTAATTGAATGTGACAAAACTAAATCTGTATTACGGGAACCCTCTCAATAGATTTTTTTTTTATTTGTTATTACATTTTCACAGTGTTTATTCAAACTTATCAAGAACAATTTGAACCATTAGTGTATAAACAACAACTTAATTTGTGCAATATAAAAAAAGTATAGTTTTTGTGATCTTCATCTGAACGTTTAAGCAAACAATTTAGATATGGTATTTAATGTATTTTCACATTATCAATTTGCTAAAATATTTATTGCCTAACATTTATAATGCTGACTCCATGAACTGATGCAATTGTAATCTGTTTGTAAACATCGCTCAACACTATCTATTTCAGAGTTCCATCCACAAGTATGCCTTTGTCGACTATGAGAAAGAATTTTTACCGCATAGCTACACTGATAATCGACCATGGTGCTGATGCAATGCGATGTTTGTTAGATCACTTTATTCAAAACAAATACAAAGTTTCATTTCAGGATTTTGTGTCCAATCACCAACATGAAATTTATCACCAGTTTGATAACGCCATATGCTGTTAATGTTCCAGAAATTATCAGCGACCTTATAAGCCGGTTATCAGCATTTGGCAGATGGAAAATCTTTTTGACAAAAAAGGCCAAAAACTACCATGTCATAAACAAAGTAGTAAATGTGAATATTGTTGTTGTAAAGTAAAGTCTACGTTACAGATACAGCACCTAGATATAACATTTTTGAAATTCTTTCTGATAACATATTTCAAAGATGAACTTTGGCAAAGTTGTCTCATAAATGGAATTTTATATCATGATTTTCTGAACAAGAATAAGCATGATATTTTCCATTTACTGAAATTAAATACTTCTTGCTGTCTCTGTATAAATCATCCAGGATACACGATATTAGTTGCGTCAGAAAAGGAACGATTGAATAGAAATAATTGGGAGACTATGTTTCACACTGCCGAGCTACCTTGTACTCAACACAAAACTTTCTATCCAAATACGTACACGATGAATCCATGTTCTGTATCTGCGATAAAAGGAATTCAGCATTCTAATTTAAATATTAGTGTCCAAATGACCCTTTTGTCAAAATTCTGTGACCTGATGAAATATATCGATCTACTAGTTAATGCCAGGAATAAAGTGTTTGCTCATGCAACCAAAGGAGAACTTTCTGACGAGGACTTTAGGCAATTATGGAATGAAATAGAAAATTCGATTGTTTACATTTCAAAAACAACCGGTACAGATATAATTCAAACCCGGAGAATTTTAGAGCTGAGGGAAGAACCACTAGAAGAGTCCACTTGTTTAGAAATTCAATGTCTTATACTACGGCAAATGCATGAAGATGAGCAAATTATCCGGGTAAAGGAACATTTTATATATCTTATGTATTCAAGAGAATAATACATGTTTTTGTTAAAAATATAAAAATATAATTTTATCTATTCTGATGTTAGTAGCAATATGTATGGCGGAGATTACTTATATAATGATACGTTTCGATTTAGACTGTTATTCTTTTTTTTTCTATTTCAAACTGGAATTTAAAGATTGTTTTTATTTTTATGATATAACACCGACAAAAATAAGATTTAAGTTATGTTCATTTGTTTATCGTTTATTTCAGTTTCTTTTTCTATTATGACTGTTTTATTTAAGGAATGTCACAAAATACAAGGCACAGTTAAGCTAATAAAGGAAGACATAGCTGTTAACCTTAAGCAAATTGAGTTGCAAATAGTTGACCTCTAATCAATCATAAGATACAATGTTCATAGTGAACTTTCAGAACAGTTGGGGGAATACTCAGGTAAGATAAATTTAACGCTCTTCTATCCATTGTCATATATATCTTCATAACAATGTAATATACTTTAAATGTAAATATGTTTGTCAACAGTTCATATATAAATATGACCATATCATTGATAATTCATGTCTACACAGAAGTGCCGAATACTGGGCTGGCGAAATCCTCGGGGAATATAAACTCCACCAGCAGTGGCAAAGTGATTTGACAGTTTTATCGCTGGAACAACTTTTAACAGCTATATATACAACTATTTATGAACTGTGTTATTAGTGCTTATCTATTTATCAATACATTCATTTATTTATTCATTCAATCTTTATTTTTTCCAGGAAAAATTGCTATGACTTTTTTGTAATCAAGATAATTTTTATGTATTTTTGTTACCAATTTGTTTCTTTATAATTATATTATGTTAATATGTTGTACAAATTATTAAGAAATATTAAGAAAGTTTTACTTCCTTTTTTTGCAGACATAACAAGAAATTTAATAGGTAAGTGCAATGTAGATTTCCGTTTGCTGAAATGCAGTGATAATTAGGCAATTGACGAATTACTGCATTTCCAGGTCAATGAATAATTTATAAAAAATGGAAAACAGCACGATTAATAATTATTGCGTCCGAAATGCTTTTTTTAATGTGGTTTTCGTTATCGTACCAATCCGTGATCTAATTAACTTGTATCAGTGGCTCACTTTCCCTATTTAGTCTGTAGTAACGCTTTTGTTTTGTTGGAAAAAAGTCTTATACCAACTATATTTTATTCATTAATTGTAAACATAGAAAATTTACTTAATATTTAACTGTTTGTATAAGAGTAAATTGCATTTGCAAAGATACGTATGATTCACCTGCAAACATTTGGATGGGTAGACTACTTGCAATTGAAGCAGTTGTTTTGTTTGTACATCAAATTGATATTTGTGTTTAATTGAGGTTTTCTTTATTTTAAGATAATTCGGGAAGAGAAATCGAATTCCACAATAATGATAAAACGTATGTGAAAACATCAGCTGTAATTGCGGCCATTGAAGTACTAGACAGAGAAAACATGTTGATACTCATTGGAAGAACGGGAAGTGGTAAGTCGTCAGCAGCCTTAGAAATAGCATCTATATTTCAGAACAAGGGATATATTGTTATGAACTTAGAACAACATCTAGCCAAAGATTTTAAAACATATTTTCTGAGTAAAAACAAACAGTTTATAATTTTGGAAGATTTGTTTGGGAAATCTCATATTAGTTATAATGAAGATATACATTCACATTTGCTAGATGCTGTGAGGCCACATGTTACCTCTGGTCAATCTAAATTTATAATTACGTTAAGAAGTAATAAACTTGAGGATTTTGATAAAATAGTTACAAATCATCAGCTGCTTTCGGAAGCATCGATTATTAACATCAATGGAAACTTCAGCTTATCTACATTGGAAAAGAAAGCGATGTTAATTAATCATTCTAAGCATGATGGACATTTTAGGTCACGAAAAGCCAAAATGCTTGATGATGTTGAAATTCAAAACATTATTAAAACTAATCCTTATCTAGGATTTCCAGAGGCTTGTCGTTTGTTTTGCTCTTTTGAAACTTTTTTTGCTATGGGTCATAAATTCTTCACATCACCAACCAAAGAACTGCATAGTGAAATAAGACGTTTGAAACGATCAGGATATGACAAAACTGATGCAGCATTGCAGTACTGTGTCCTTGTCAGTTTGATGCTGGATAGAGCATGTGAGGGATCTTTCGGTAGGTCAAAAGGAATTATAACTCGTGAACACTACGAATCTTTTACTGATCACAAAAACGTAAATACGTCCGTTATTGTGTATTTGTATCAATCATTATTCAGTAAGGAAATAACAGTAACAACAGACGACGTATTTGAAATGTGTGAAGAAGTTTCCGATAAATACATAAAAATTGATATGACGAGCAATATTTACGTCTTCCAGCATCATACTGTTTTCCATGCGGTATTGTCTTCTTACTGGGACATACCAACAATGGAAGATGTTATACAAGTCTCTTCTGTCAACACACTCGCAGAATATGTAAGGCCATATGACGTGCTTGATGAAGATGAGAGGCAATATTTAATTGTTCCGAAATCAAAATGTTCTTATCTAGCTCAGAAATTGTTTAACGCATTTCTTACAAATTATTTTGGAGCTTTGAAATTTAAAACGATTGTAGAAAATTCACAATTCACCTTTATTTTACTCAACCAAATCATAACTGATTGGTATGCTATAAAATTGAATGTTCTCAATTGTGATTGGAGTATAATCAATACATTTATTAGACCATCACAATTTAACAGACAAAAGGATCAAATAGGTACTCACACAAATGACATTTGGTTAATACAAAGACTTATTAATGAAATATTAAAACCAAAAGCAGATAACTTATGGGCTATATATCGTTACATTGAGGATTATGGATGTGACGAATTTGTTAAGAATTTCAATGAAAAACTTTCTGAAACTTTCCAGTCAGAGGAACTTGTAGTAAGCTGTTCATGGCACTTGATAAATCTATTTATCTATCCTACTCGGTTTAAAATGAAAAATGCTGTAATTGGTACACCCATGAACGACAAGTCGTTAATAGAGAGACTTATAAATGAAATTGTAAAACCAAAGGTGGATAACTTATGGGCCGTACAACGCTATGTTGTAAATTATGGATGTGAACAATTCGTCAAGGATTTCAATGAAAAACTTTCAGAATCATTTCAGTCAGAGAAAAATGTGTTAATGTGTTCATGGCACTTGATAAATTTGTTCATCTATCCGACCGCATTCAAAATTAAAAACGGTGTAATTGGTGTTAAAACAAATGACACTTGGTTAATACAGAGGTTAATAAAGGAAATATTGAAACCAACAGGAGATAACTTATTGTCGGTACATCACTACATTGAGGATTATGGTTGTAACAAATTAGTCAAGGATTTCAATGAAAAATTTGAAGAATCTTTCCAGTCAGACAAAACTAAAGACAGTTATTCATGGCACTTAATAAATGTGTTCATCTATCCTGCCGCCTTCAAAATGACAAAGGCTGTCATTGGTATTCGCACGAATGACAGCTGGTTAATACAAAGATTAATAAATGAAATTGTTAAATCCAAGGGGGATAACTTATTGTCTGTACAACTCTACATTAAGGATTATGGATGCGATGAATTTGTCAAGGGTTTCAATGACAAACTTGCAGAATGGTTTCATACAAGGGACGCTCTCTTGAGCTCTTCTTTGAATCTGATTAGTGTGTGCGTCCGTCCCAGCAGTTTCAAAATTCAAAACGGTAAAATAGGTATAACCACAAACAACAGCTGGCTGATACAGAGATTTTTAACTGAATCAGTGACATCCCATGTGGATAAATTGATTGCTTTGCGAAGTTACATTACCAAATATGGATGTGAAGAATTTGTTATGGATTTCAATACAGAACTTGCAAAATCATTTCAGACAGAGGAAACTGTAGTAAATGACGTTTGGGATTTGATAAATCACTTTGTCCGTCCAACTACATTCAAAATCCGGACTAATGAATTAGGTACTCACATAAAAGACAGTTGGTTGATTCAGAGACTTATAAATGAAATCTCAAGACCCAAGCCTGAAAATTTATGGGCTGTTAATCGTTACATTGAAGATTATGGATGTACAGAATTTGTCGAGGATTTCAATAGTCAACTTTCAGAAGTATTTCAGTCAGAAAAAACTGTAGAAAATTGTTCATGGCACTTGATAAATTTGTTTATCTATCCCACCGCATTCAAAAAAAGACATGGTGCTATCGGTATTCACATAAACGACAGCTGGTTAATACAGAGATTTATAAATGAAATAGTAAAACCCAAGGCAGATAAGATATGGGCAGTACGAAACTACATTGCGAAGAAAGGTTGTGAAAAAATTGTGAATGACTTCAATGACAAACTTTCAGAATCATTTCAGTCAGAAGGAACTGTATTAAATTGTTCGTGGTATCTGATAAATTTGTTCATCTATCCAGCCGCCTTTCAAATAAAGAACGCTGATATTGGTATTCACACGAATGACAGGTGGTTAATGCAAAGATTAATAAATGAAATAGTTAAACCAAAGGCAGATAACTTATTATCTGTACAACGCTACATTGAGGATTATGGATGTGAGGAATTTGTCAAGGATTTCAATGAAAAACTTGCAGAACGGTGTTAGACAAAGAACAATATATATTTAGGAATCTAATTGATTTGTTAGCCCGTCAAAGCAGATTAAAAAAACCACAGTAAAATAGACATAAACAAAGAAGACGATTGGGTAATACAGAAGTTATTGCATAATTCGGTGGATAAATTGCGGCTTGACAAAATTAAACGATGTATGGAAGTGAAGAGTTTGTCATGGATTTCAATACAAAACTTAGAGGTTCATTTCAGTCAGAAAAACTTTAGTAAGATTTGCTTAGAACTTGATGAATCATTTTGTTCATCTAAAAAGTTTAAAACGCAAAGCTATAAAATAAGAACTCTCATAAAAAATGGTAAATAAAAAGATATAAAAAAATAAAAATTAACAAAACAAGAGAGGAATAACGTATATGAATTGGCTGTACGAAGGAACATTGAAAGTATGGATGTATATAATTTGTCAAAAAAAGTTCACAACAAACATTCAGAACTACTTCGGTCAGAGAAACTGTGTTTATTTATCATCGTACTTGATAGATAAACTCATCATAGATACCAGGACTAAATTTTGTATATACGTCAGACGCGCGTTTCGTCTACAAAAGACTCATCGGTGACGCTCGAATCCAAAAAAGTTAAATAGGCCAAATAAAGTACAAAGTTGTAGAGCATTATGGACCAAAATTCCTAAAAGTTATGCTAAATACAGCTAAGGTAGTCTATGCCTGAGGTAAAAAAGCCTACCAACTATCCTTAACTTTAGCCGTATTTTTAAGATTTATATTAAGAGTGAGGTTTGGCTAGCCATCAAATCATTTTAGCCTACCATTTTATTGTTTAAATGTCCTGTACCAAGTCAGAAATATGTCAGGTGTTACCAAATACAAACGTAGTCCGTTTCTATGTACATCTATGTTACATTGGCGTTTGTTTTTGTTGCACTTCAGTGTTTCTGTTGTTCCGTTGTTTTCCCCTTATAGTTGAAATTTTCCCTTAGATTTTACCACTACAGAAGGCTAAAAATAACAAAATACCAAACTCCAAGGTTAATCCATAACGAGGACGTCCGTAAAAATGAAACATTCAAACTTTCAACTTTATCAACGAAACGAATAAATGTGAAACAACCACCATATTCCTTTCTACGTACGGACATTTTCCGAATAATCCCCCTCTCTACCAATCCTTTCCCATTATCCTTACGATTTTGTAATATTCGTTTTTATTCTATAGCTAGTCACCACTTAAGTTAGTCACCACTTCAGTTTAATCATGTATATCTATTATATAGTCATTCTATAAAATTTACTGTTTGCAAAACTGTGTATTCTTGATAATAATGATATTTTTGTCCTAGGCGGATAACCCTGGCCTCACAACTCTTTGAAACTTTTAGTCCTCGGCGATCTTCAACTTTGTAGTTGTTATGGCTTTCAAACGTTTTACATCTGAGCATAGTTCTGTGTGGATGAAGCGCGCGTCTGGTGTATAAAAATATGTTTTAACCTGTTACCTTTTGATGGCTATTATTCGTTTATTTCTCTGTCCTATATTTTCTTCCATTTTTCTGTTTATTTATTGTAACCCTGTCGTGTAATGTTGTCATTTTAATGTTATAATTTACACTGCCATTAAAGCGGGAGGTTTGGCATGCCACATAACCAGGTTCAATCCACCATTTTTCATAAATGTCATGTACCAAGTCAGGAAAATGGCCATTGTTACATTATAGTTTGTTTCTGTGTGTGTTACATTTCGCTGTTGTGTCTCTGTTGTGTCGTTGTTCTCTTATATTTGATACGTTTCCCTCAGTTTAAGTTTGTAACCCGGATTTGTTTTTTCTCTATCGATTTATGAATTTTGAACAGTGTTATACTACTGTTGCCTTTATATATGCTATCTCTTTATTTTTTTATCTTGTTCGCAGATTGAGTATGCCTAAAAATTTTACACTTTTCTGCATATATTCAGACATCTGACCAATTTATGAGTGATTTTATCAGCGCTGGCTATTATTCGTTTATTTCTCTGTCCTATATTTTCTTCCATTTTTCTGTTTATTCATTGTAACCCTGTCGTGTAATGTTGTCATTTTAATGTTATAATTTACACTGCCATTAAAGCGGGAGGTTTGGCATGCCACATAACCAGGTTCAATCCACCATTTTTCATAAAATGTCATGTACCAAGTCAGGAAAATGGCCATTGTTACATTATAGTTTGTTTCTGTGTGTGTTACATTTCGCTGTTGTGTCTCTGTTGTGTCGTTGTTCTCTTATATTTGATACGTTTCCCTCAGTTTAAGTTTGTAACCCGGATTTGTTTTTTCTCTATCGATTTATGAATTTTGAACAGCGTTATACTACTGTTGCCTTTATATATGCTATCTCTTTATTTTTGATCTTGTTCGCAATTTGAGTATGCCTAAAAATTTAACACTTTTCTGCATATATTCAGACATCTGATCAATTTCTGAGTGATTTTATCAGCGCTGGCAATTTTGGTCCAAGCCTACTACCAAGAAAATCTGAACGTTATAGTTATTATCGAAAATGCAATAACTATGTATCATAAACTTTCTTGAAAATCATATTGGAAAGAAAACTGTTTCGTTCGTCCTATCACATTAAAAATTAATGATGGGGAAATATGTACTAGCACAAACAAGAGCCAGATAATACAGGTATTGATACATTTTTTTATCAAACCAAACGCCCAAAAAGAATGGGAGGTAAAAGAAAATACACTGAGAGAAATGGCTGCAAACAATTTGTTTCCGATTTCAATGAAAAACTGTCAGAATGGTTCCGTTCTGAGTTAAATGTAGTTAATAGTGCGTGGAAGTTGATATATTACTTTATTCGTCCGAACTCGTTTAAAATCGAATATGGTCAAGTAGGTTCTTACACAAACGACAGCTGTATAATTCATAAATTAACCAATAAATTGTTAAAATGTCCAGCTCGTCAAGTATGGGAGATAAACAATTACATTGGCAAGTATAGATGCGAACATTTTGTGAAAGATTTCAACGAAAAACTTATGGTTTTGTTCCAGTCTGAGACAAATGTTCTGAATTGTATGTGGAAAGTTATAGATTGTTTTGTTCGTCCAGTCTCATTCAAAATTGAACAGGGTCAAGTAGGTACATTCACAAACGATAAATTTCTTATAGAAAAATTAATAAATGAATTGGTTACACCTACAGCTTTGAGGGTATGGGAGGTAAAGCAATACATCGAAAAGTATGGATATGAACAATTAGACAACAGTTTTAACAAAAAACTAAAAGAATGGATACTGCAAAATATGAGAAAAAGGATTCGAATCTGCATTGATGACGAACACGTTATTGCGTATATGTTTTCAAAACTAGAACAAACTACACACGTCTACTCTGTAAAATCGTACATCAGAAGTTATGGATCATCTAGATTTATAAAAACATTCAACGAAAAGCTCAGAAAAAAATTCAAAACATTCAATGAGTTGGATCAGATATGTACATGGGAAAGTTTAGAACATTATTTCCTTTCATAGCAATATCAATACCAACATAAACTTGTTTACAGTGATGACATGTATTTGCAGTTTATGTGGTTTTTATGGTGAGAAAAATAGTATAAGTTGTATAAAATATTATATATCTAAACGTTGTTATATGTATATGATTTTGTTAAGTAAATTTTTTATCCTAATTTCCTGTTGACATTTGACCATTTTGTAAATTGTATAACGTCAAAAAAATCTTCATTAGAAAGGTTAATTAATTAATCAAAAGTACCAGGATTATAATTTGATACGCCAGACGCGCGTTTCGTATACATAAGACTCTTCAGTGACGCTCAGATCAAAAAAGTTATAAAGCCAAACAAGAACATAGTTGAAGAGCCCTGAGGACCCAAAATTCTAAAAAGTTGGTAATCTATTCCTGGGGTAAGAGAATCCTTAGTTTATCGAATAATTCCAAGTTTTGTAACGGGAAATTTCTAAAAATGACCATATATCTCAGATCAAATTTATTCGTTCATAGTGTATTAATTTACGTTTTTTCTTGTTGAGTTAAGCCTGCCAATTGATATTTTATCTTGTGTTTTTTTTATTTTGTAATGTTATGCTAGTGTTTCAGAAAAAGGGAGAAGGTTTGGTACCATTAAAACGTTTAATCCCGCTGCAAATGTTTGCACCTGTCCTAAGTCAGCAATCTGATGTACAGTAGTTGTCGTTTGTTTGTGTAATTTATACGTGTTTCTCGTTTCTCGTTTTTATTTTTTATAGATTATACCGTTGGTTTTCCCTTTGAATGGTTTTACACTAGTAATTTTGTGGCTCTTTATAGATAAACTCATCATAGATTCAAGGACTAAATTTTATATATACGCCAGACGCGCGTTTCGTCTACAAAAGACTCATCAGTGACGTTCGAATCCAAAAAACTTGAAAAAAGCCAAATAAAGTACGAAGTTGAAGAGCATTGAGATCCAAAATTCCTAAAAGTGTTGCCAAATACAGCTAAGGTAATCTATGCTTGTTTTTCGGTGTGAACCAAGGCTCCATGTTGAAGGCCGTACATTGACCTATAATGGATTACTTTTTTAAATTGTTATTTGGATGGAGAGTTGTCTCATTGGCACTCACACCACATCTTCCTATATCTATATAATTGACATTCATGTCAACACCGAAGTGCTGACTACTGGGCTGGTGATACCCTCGAGGACGAAACATCCACCGGCAGTGGCATCGACCCAGTAGTGTGAATAGTTATCAAAAGTACCAGGATTATAATTTAATACGCCAGACGCACGTTTCGTCTACATAAGACTCACCAGTGACGCTCAGATCAAAATAGTTAAGCCAAACAAGAACAATGTTGAAGAGCATTGAGGACCCAAAATTCCAAAAACTTGTGCCAAATACGGCTTAGGTAATCTATTCCTGGGGTAAGAAAATCCTTAGTTTATCGAATAATTCCAAGTTTTGTAACGGGAAATTTCAAAAAATGACCATATAATTGATATTCATGTCAACACCGAAGTGCTGACTACTGGGCTGGTGATACCCTCGGGGACGAAACGTCCACCAGCATTAGCATCGACCCAGAAGTGTAAATAGTTATCAAAAGTACCAGGATAATAATTTAATACGCCAGACGCACGTTTCGTCTACATAAGACTCACCAGTGATGCTCAGATCAAAATAGTTTTAAAGCCAAACAAGAACAAAGTTGAAGAGCATTTAGGACTCAAAATTCCAAAAAGTGGTGCCAAATACGGCTAAGGTTATATATTCCTGGGGTAAGAAAATCCTTAGTTTATCAAATAATTCCAAGTCTTGTAACGGGAAATTTCTAAAAATGACCATATAATTGATATTCATGTCAACACCGAAGTGCTGACTACTTGGCTGGTGATACCCTCGAGGACAAAACGTCCACCAGCAGTTGCATCGACCCAGTGGTGTAAATAGTTATCAAAAGTACCAGGATAATAATTTGATACGTCAGACGCACGTTTCGTCTACATAAGACTCACCAGTGATGCTCAGATCAAAATACATAAGCCAAACAAGAACAATGTTGAAGAGCATTTAGGACCCAAAATTCCAAAAAATTGTGCCAAAAACGGCTAAGGTAATCTATTCCTGGGGTAAGAAAATCCTTAGTTTATCAAATAATTCCAAGTTTTGTAACAGGAAATTTCTAAAAATGACCATATAATTGATATTCATGTCAACACCGAAGTGCTGACTACTGGGCTGGTGATACCCTCGGGGACGAAACGTCCATTAGCAGTGGCATCGACCCAGTGGTGTAAATAGATATCAAAAGTACCAGGATTATAATTTAATACGCCAGACGCGCGTTTCGTCTACATAAGACTCAATAGTGACGCTCAGATCAAAATAGTTGTAAAGCCAAACAAGAACAAAGTCGAAGAGCATTTAGGACCCAAAATTCCAGAAAGTTGTGCCAAATACGGCTAAGGTAATCTATTCCTGGGGTAAGAAAATCCTTAGTTTATCGGATAATTCTAAGTTTTGTAACGGGAAATTTCTAAAAATGACCATATAATTGATACTCATGTCAACACCGAAGTGATGACTTCTGAGCTGGTGATACCCTAGGGGACGAAACGTCCACCAGCAATGACACGACCCAGTGGTGTAAATAGTTATCAAAAAGTACTAGGATTATAATTTAATACGCCAGACGCGTGTTTCGTCTACATAATAATAATGAATAATGAATAATAAATAATAAATTCATGCCCGAACAAAAAAACAAATTGGGACTATAAGATCGTGACTATGTCATCATTTTCTTCCTTTCTGTCGTCTATTTGTCCAAACGAATTACTCATCGAAAAGTAACTTAAGTTTCCCTTACTGATAATTACAAACGTTTGAACCTGACGACGAAGAGAAAAGGGAGACAACTTATGATGTGGGTCAATGTTTGATAATGAAGTATATGTTACAAAAAAGATTGCTTTGGAGAAAGGCTTGCATTCTAAGCTGTCAGAGTCTCTATGTGCAGGATCATGGACAATCAATTTAAATAGATGAAACAAATTGCATATTAATTCCCAAACATGGAGGTGTATTGCAATTACAATGTTACAGCAAATCCAAATTACTTTGGTATATAAGTAGAAAAGAAAACAATGTGGTTCAATCATACCTATTGATACCACTTTCGCAGCAACAATTTTCAATACTATTATGATCTTAAAAGTTCTTTTTACGTGGCTTTTTATCTTTTATTGAAGAAGAAAACAAACAATCGGGACTTACATTCTATATTGACAGTCCTAACTGTGCATTGCTATTTTCATACAACTAAATACAGTTTGTATACAATATGACCAAGTGAAAGGGTAATATTTTTTTTCAAAGGGACATTACCTCAAAGTTGACCGGTTACCGTAAGTGATATAAAGTATTTCTTTTTGGATAGTGTGTTTGAATTCAAATCTGTATCAATGCAATTAAGACAGAGAGAATGAAAGGGTGAATCCTGTTGATTTGTTTAATAAGAGATCTAAGGTCAAGGTCATTGCTTAAAACTAAAATTATATAATATGTTGTAGGTCTTTGTTTATCAATGTTTTCCTTAGGTTTGCTTGTTTGATAAAATGTAGCAATCTTGTCAATTTGTCAAAAACCTTAGTAGTAAGGACAGCATTGCATAGTACATTCCTGAAAGCCGTAGTATCTATATTTAAACATGATTATGTACTTTTCTGTGGTTTTGAGGAATATTTCAGTATTTTGTTTGTTGAAATGTACCTCTCTAATTGTTTATTATCGAATTTTTTAGTTACTATTCCATAATTGATTTTGACATATTTATTCATTGTCAGATATATACAAAATTAATAATATTGGTGTATAACGTCCTTAGCAAACTTTAATGTATGATTAATGACAAAGCTGGTCCTTCTCAACACCGATACATTTCTACTATCTTAATCTACATTTTGCACACAATATTATAATTGTGTTCATGAATTTGATAGAAAAATACATCCATAAACACAAAAAGGTTAAAGAAAACACTATATATGTATTAACATATATTTTTACAATAATCTGCAGAATGATTAACCCTTGGAATTGTATGGACAAACCTTTATATCGTCCGAGTGTAAAAAATAAAATCACAAAAATACTGAACTCCGAGGAAAATTCAAAACGGAAAGTTTCTAATCAAATGGCAAAACCAAAAGATAAAATACATCAAACGAATGTACAACGACTGTCATATTCCTGACTTGGTACAGACATTTGGAGATGTATGATGTAATTGCAGCTACACTTTGAACACACAACAATTAATATACGTGTGCCTATTGAAAAAAAAAAATGGTTATGAGGACGATTTCTATAAAAATTGTAAAAAAAAATATCAAGGTTACTTCATGTTGGGCTTTTAAGGTATTTCTATATATCATCATTTACAAAAGACCTTGCGGCTTTATCGTGTACCATGTTAGAATACTAGTATTGATTAACCTGATATTAAATATCTACAGGGCAAAAGGTTGAATAAGATGTCATTAGAATGTTTTAGACCAACCGTATCTTAAATGTATCACACAAACAAAAGTTTTTTAATTGGTCTCTTTTTAGATATACATTTCAAAGTGTCAGAGAAAACAGTAAACTCACAAAAATACTGAACTCCGAGGACAGTTCTTAATCAAATGGCAAAAACAGAAGCTCAAACACATCAAACGAATGGATAACAACTGTCATAAAAAAAAAGACAACATGAAAGATGATAGCATATACCATGTATACGTTTAAATACAAACTTTCAGAAAATATTTCACAATTTATAAGTTAATAAATATATATTTGCTGCATCTTTAAAACGCGTTGCTTGATTTTTTTTCCTTAAAATTTCTATCGTATTAACCAACAACGAGCAAGAAGTCACATTTCCGTTTATAAATGATAAGGTATTCGATGATGAGTGTATACTATTTATAAACTGACATGAATTCATAATCAAATATCATATGATCAGGACGTTACGTATGAATTGGGTTGGATCTTTGTGTCATTCTATTTCATTTAAATGGCTTCTATTCAATTGATGTGTATTATAGGCAGATATTTTAATTACACAACGATCAACTATATATTTTAGCAAAAGAGAATATATGATAAATGGCTACACTTTTGTTCAGTAATATCTCTTAAATATGATTGAAACGGGACTGCTGTAAAACCTTAGATCTATGTATGTGTTGAACATAGGGACAATAATAAAAGGAATTTGCATGACTTTTGTGTAATTGAATCAACGGAAATTTTCTTTTACATTAACAAGGTAAGGTACATTGCACTAACCGACAGTCTTGTTTTTGTTATATTTATTTTTTAAAGATATGATTTTAGTAATGACACTCATTTGTAGCAATATACATTTAATATTCTCCATTGAACTATAAAAGAACCTTCATTCCATATTAAAAGTATGTTGAATTTGTACTTTTTATTTCTGTGCGCCTTTCATGCTCAACACCTAACGACTAAAAAGGCTATAAACAAACATATAATACCCAAACACCCCTGGCATAAGACGACAGGGACGAAAAGAGCAAATATAGCACAACCATTGTTAAACCGGGGGTGGTGGTTGGGGGAAGGGGTTAAAGTTCGAAAGTAAACGTTGAATTTATAATTATCTTCATTTAGGTTATAGAACAAAACTGGATTCACATATGTCTAATTGATCGATGCTAAAACATTACTTCATGAATAATTTTTCTATACTCCATACAAAGTTATCAGCACCAATTTTAAGTATGCCTTTATGATTCATATCATTACACTAATATAATATAAAGAGTATTTGCTTGTTTATAACATCAGATCAGTTATACGTTGAAATTTGTATTCAAACTTTTTAACATGTTTCACAAGCTGCTAAAAAAACCCGGAATATTGCTTTGATTTCGTTGTTTAAGGATCTACTCTACATAATTGAAACTCTTGTCCCTACAGTCATCACGAAAATAGACTTGACTACAGATTGGGAACATGCACGTGTAAATAAATTGATGGGGAAAATTCAAAGCTGTCAAAAAGCTTGTAGTACTACAGGAATCATCAGTTATTCGTTTGGTATACTTCATAACTATTTTGGGGCCCTTTATAACTTGTTATTCGGTTTGAGCCAACGCTCCATATTTCAGGCATTACTTTGACCCATATTTGTTAACTTGTTACCCATTGTGACTTGGATGAAGAATTGTCTCATTAGCACTGATATCACTTCTTCTAATTTCTGTATAAAAAAAGAAAAATCACTAAAAAACTAAACTCCGAGGAAAATAACATCGGAAAGTCCCTAATCACATGGCAAAATCAAATGACAAAACACATCATAAACGAATGGACAACATCCCGACTTGGTACAGGCATTTTCAAATGTAGAAACTGGTGGATTGAACCAGGTTTTATAGCACTAAACCTCTCACATTTTACGACAGTCTCATCAAATTCCGTTATATTTACAACGATGCTTGAACTTAACAGACATAATAAATAAATTAGTCAAAATATGCAACATATACAACGCTTGAAGTTTGTATGAACTTTGCAGTATAATTTTTAAGGTTTAAATTTTAAAGTGTCAATGTGTTATTAGTTATGTTATAAAAAAGAGGAGAAAACACTTCTACAGTACACAAACAGAGATAAATGTTTAAAGACATTCCCTATTTGTAAAGAAAGTATTTGTTTATAATTTGTTAAGTTACAATCTTGAAAGCAGAACTGCCATGAATCTTGATTTTATAGATAAATTGATCATAAACAAGTGTTGATTACATAACAATATATGTAATGCCCGCTTGCATGAGATTTCGGCCATTTTAATAGGATTAACTTGGGTTTAAGTCATGATTTCTACCATTGCTTTTAATTTAGAAATACAGTTATGATTTTAGTTTGACTTTTGTAAAATCGGTGTAATACAGTGATCCTCTACATATCCTATAGTTATACGCATATGTATGGTATTCATCCTATGATTAGAGAAAAACTTTCCTTGAAACTTCCGCGGTCGTTTTATTTTCCCGTTTCAGTTCTTACCGCGAAGATAGCAAATATAAAACAGATGCCAAAATTTCCCTGTTTACAGTAGCAACAAACGTACCTTTAGGTAATACGTGTTCCGCTTATGTAATTATAGCTGATTATTTGAGACGAACTTAATCAGGTGAATTATAAATTGAGGTCATTAAATTATAATTTTCTCAACGATACGATCAATTTCATAAAGATCAGTTTTATTTTCCCCCATATGTTTTATTTCAAATAGTATGGGTCTGTTTAAATCAGGTTAATATACAATATAAAATTTATATACTGGAAAGTCATTTGTGTATGGAAACTTGTTCAAGTGGATATTTCAACTCGTATTTAAATTACATATCTTGATTCAAAAACAGAATTTGTTTACATTTACATGAACGTCAAAAAAGGCTTTCAATTTAATTATTCAAACCGTTGTAGAAGCTGGTCGGCCAAATATAACGTGACACCATCCAGAAAGAGTATATCTGAAAAGTATCATACATTAATAACACGAATACACTGGCCGTCCGATGTAGTTATTTAACTCAATTTCTCATGAAATATTTCAGAACATGCAAATTAAGGTACAAAATCGAGGGAATCGCAAAATCTCTTTTAAAAAAGGCATTTTACTGATAACATCAACTAATCTTTTTATTAGTTCACTGGAAACTACATATCTCAAAACAAACCTATCCAGGTATATCTTGCTGTTGATACCAAACACATTTTCTACGTCCATTAAAAAACAAAATTCAGAAAAAGGAAGCTATTAAACCAAGAGTTCCAAATGGTGAAGTTGAAATCGTCCCTTCGTTAATTTTACGGACGCCATCACGAGTTGGTTGACCGTTATGGAATAACTGTTTCAAAAATGATATCGGATATGTTCCTTACGTCGTAACTACAATCCCTTTCCCTTTTATGAATGTGACCTACCGAATTAGACTATTTACCGGATTTTTTTTATCACATAAGCAACACGACGGGTGCCACATGCGGAGGAGGATCTTCTTACCCTTCCGGAGCACCTGAGATCACCCCTAGTTTTCTGTGTTTTTTTTTTATTTTTGGCCATGGCGTTGTAGGTTTGTTTTGGATTTATGAGTTTGACTGTCCATTTGGTATCTTTCGTCCCTCTTTCAAAGAACTCTAATGCAACTGCTCCATATTCAAATTTAAACCTAAACTGGTATATACCATCGTTGAGCATGTTGAATATGCCTACAATCCAAAACCATACGGGGCTTCTTTGGTCTACTAAAAGCTACCGTTAAATGATTACCACACAAGGTATTTCGTCAACTTTTAAAATGCAGCCTTTTTCTGTCAATTTTAAATTCTCTACCAGATTTATTATTTCTCGATATAACATTTTCTGGTAGCATTTTAAATTAAATACTGTATCCCTTTTCTATAACACTTAACAAATGAATGCTTGTGTTTATTTCTCTCTATTTGTGTATTGCTTTTTTCAATTCACCTACAAGTGTGATTAAACTTGAAGTTACCGTTAACTGACTAGACAGCAGTTCGATACGTTCACGCTCAAGTAAACAAATACTATCATCATTCACGACATCTTTTAAAGACTTATCAGTTAGGTGATTCGTATTCACCTGAAAACTATTATCATTCAGTAAATGAAAGCAAATGCTACTCGATTTATAAACGTTAAATAAATCAGTTCTGAACTTTAGTTTCTTCTTTAGACATTCAAGTTTCCAGTGACCAGAACTACGAGAAGTTGCAGTTGAAATTAGTCTGTTATACGGCCTTGATCTAAATTCTTAGTTTTCTCTGCTTTTTGTTTTTCGCTCTGCACGTGTCTGCTCTCTCAGAATCTTACGATCGTACTGCCATTCATCTGCGAGGGGATTCGCTGTTTTTTTCCTGTACTACATTTCATCCCATGGTCTGTAGCGTATAAGTTGTATACCTTCTGCAATTTCTACTTGGCTTAACCAGTATTTTGGTCCCTGGACTCCAAACTAGCTTCGGCTTCCTTCAAAGTTACGCTTATTTTACAATTTGATCTTCACAAGACTTTCTTTGTAAACCGAAAGTTCATTTTGTTATCTGTTCATCTCCCTCTGTTGATGATCGAATTCCGGTAGTTTTATTGAAAACATTCCTTCAATTTGTGATAACAAATCGTTCTATGATTTTCGACTTTCCTCCCTGACAACCCGCTTAACACTATTCTCGATGTGCAGCACTCAGACAACAGTTGCTGTCCACTAAAGAATAGCAGGGCTAGAAATTACCATATAAACTAACAAATATAAACCTATGATTTAACACAATAGTTTTTCTTGCCAAAAAATCATAAGCCTTCGAACTACAACATGAGAAGACAAGTAAATCCTTTTACACTACATGCCAGGGAAATTAGGAAGTTTGGTAATAAGTGCTTGTATATTGACATTGGTGTTAATTATAATTGTTTTATTGTTGTAATAGTATCGCCACCTGATTTATTTGATATTTGTTGTAATAGAACTGAAGCCTACTATTTAACGGATGTGTAATAACATAAGCAACACGACGGGCATGACATATGGAGCAGTATCTGCCTATCGTTTCAGAGCACCTGCAATCACCTCTCATTTTTGGTGGTGCTAGTGTTTCTTATTGATTAGTTGTCTATGTTGTGTCTTGTGAATTATTATTTGTCTGTTTGTCTTTTTATTTTTTTGTGGGTTTTCAGTTTATTTTCAATCTTTGAGTTTGACTGCCCCTCTGGTATCGTTTGCCCCTCTTCTATAACTAGGAAGTCCGAGTTACACCTAGGTGGGTTTTAAGGAGCGCATAGGAAAAAAGTCCACTCTGTTTAATCTTCGTAATAACATTAGTTCAATTTCCGTATAGCAATAGCAATTCCCTTTCTTACGTCAATTAGTTGAATTTATTTTTACGTTCATCGAAATGTTGTACAACAGTACTAGTATTTTAACGACAATCAACCTTTTCTGCATATAAATAATTCTGTTGAAAGATTATTTTTTTTGTCTGGACTTGTTTTATTCTAATCTGTTATAAGGACACGAAGGTTGAGGAAGTTGTGTGAATAAGAGGGTCACATTTTGTTTTGTACTCCATCACGTGTAACTATATACAAACCATATCAAACTTTAAGTTTAAATGACAAAACCATGCAAAAGATATGTGCGTATTCATGTAAATGAAACCTTCTATTTTAAATATTCTAATTTAATTAAAATTAGTCACGGAAATATTGTAATAAGAAGAAAAGTTTGAATAAATGATACGTATTTTTTGGCTTTGCAATACACATGTATTATAATATATATATATATAAGTACGATATCACAGTAGCATGGGTTCGAATCCCTGCGATGGATGAACCAAATATTTGCTAAAGCAAATTTACAGATCTTACATTGCTGGGTTGATGTTTAGACGAGTTATAATATATATATATATATATATATATACTGTACAGATTATATAGATCTAACTAGGAAAGTATTTTTTCTCTCTTAAATTCTCGTTCAGTTTGATTTTCATGATAAAAGTGCGTGTAAAATTAAACACAATTGACATTTATTTTAACATCGGTCAGGAGTATTATTTGAAAAAAGTACCTTAGTAACACAAGTTTAATTGAAAGGAAGGCTATTCTCAATATCACTTTTGTAAATATTATTTGTAATTAGGTCTTTTCATACCACTTAAATTTTTCAAAGACATCTGGTTATTGTCCCTATACCAAATGTTCTCCTCCTAAAACAATACTAGGTTGTCAGGCGCACTTAAATTTCATGTCGACGAATCAAAATCAAGTGTTTATCTCTTGGGACTATAAAAATATAATTTTCTAGAAAATATTCAAGGTAGACAGATATAGATAGATAAGATGGATACTTATAATTCAATTAGGACTTGAAGTTAGATTTATTTAAGAATCAAAATTATTTACATTTCTCTAATAATTATACGTTTTCACAGATGTATGAAATAACTTATATAAGTAATATTTTTGTCGTTATTTCAAAGGTACATGTAACTTTTATTCTCAAGATAAATAGATTCTTTATTTTATGCAAAAATAAATCATAAAATCTACCTTAATTCCACTCATATTTCTCAAATTAAATTGAACCTTTTGAGTATTTCAACTTTTTTTAAAACAAAAATTACCGTAACTAGAAACACAAACATATAACTTGTTTTTGTAGCACTCCTGATTGAATATAAGAACAACAAATGTTTCGAAATTGTGA
Source organism: Mytilus galloprovincialis (assembly GCA_037788925.1). NCBI lineage: Eukaryota > Metazoa > Mollusca > Bivalvia > Mytilida > Mytilidae > Mytilus > Mytilus galloprovincialis. The sequence goes on from CM075336.1 coordinate 55,165,807, forward strand.
AAACAGAATTCTAAGTATAAGGATCAATTTTTCATTCGAAACATCGTTCACCGTTTTTAAAAGTTTACCGCACAGCTTTCCTGAATTCTTCGTTAAATTGATAATTTCTCTGCGTCACAGATCTTTCTAAATTTTATACGCAATCGTCAGTTTTTAAAGTTATCCTACAGTTATTTGTATCTTATGTCATACCAAAACACCCCTGGCATAGGACGAAAAGAGCAAATATAGCACAATCATTGTTTAACCGGGGGTTGGGGATAGGGGTCAAAGTTCGAAAGTAAACGTTGAATTTATAATTATATTTATTAAGCTTATAGACAAAAAATGGATTCACATATGTCTAATTGATCGATGCTAAACCAATTTAAGTATGCCTTTATGATTCATATCATTAAACTAATATAATATAAATAGTATTTGCTTGTGTATAACATCAGATCAGTAATACGTTGAAATTTGTATTCAAACTTTTTAACATGTTTCACAAGCTGCTAAAAAATCGGAATATTGCTTTGATTTCGTTGCTAAAGGATATACTCTACATAATTGAAACTAATGTCCCTACAGTAATAACGAACATAGACTTGACTTCAGATTGGGAACATGAACGTGTAAATAAATTGATAGAGAAAATTCAAAGCTGTCAAAAAGTTTGTAGTACTCCAGGAATCATCAAATATTCGTTTGGTATACTTCATAACTATTTAGGGGACCTTTATAACTTATTCGGTTTGAGCCAACGCTCCATATTTCAGGCCTTACTTTGACCCATATTTGTTAACTTGTTACCCATTGTGACTTGGATTAAGAATTGTCTCATTAGCACTAATACCACTTCTTCTAATTTCTGTATAAAGTAAGAAAAATCAACAAAAAAAAACTGAACTCCGAGGAAAAAACATCGAAAAGTCCCTAATCAGATGGCAAAATCAAATGACAAAACACATCAAAAACGAATGGACAACATCCTGAATTGGTACAGGCATTTTCAAATGTAGACACTGATGGAGTGAACCAGGTTTTATAGCGCTAAACCTCTCACATTTTACGACAGTCTCACCAAATTCCGTTATATATTTACAACGATGCTTAAACTTAATAGACATAATAAATAAATTAGTCAAAATATGCAACATGTACAACGCTAGAAGTTTGTACGAACTTTGCAGTATAATTTTAAAGGTTTAAATTCTAAAGTGTCAATGTGTTATTAGTTATGTTATAAAAAAGAGGAGAAAACACGTTGAGCACACATACACGTACAAGTACAATGGCAATTTGTTTTAGTTCTGGAAATAGAATGCCATGATGATAGTATGATACTTAATTACGAACCTTCATTTTTTTGTTCAATTATAGGCATATATTTTTTTTAGACAACAGTTCTACAGTACACAAACAAAGATAAATGTTTATAGACATTCCCTATTTGTAAAGAGAAGAAAGTAATTAATTGTTTATAATTTGTTAAGTTACAATCTTTAAAGCAGTACTGCCATAAGATCTTGATTGTATAGATAAATTGATCATAAACAAGTGTTGTTTACATAAAAATATAAGTAATGCCCGCATGCATGAGATTTCGTCCATTTTAATAGGTTTAACTTAGGTTTAAGTCATAATTTCTACCATTCCTTTTCATTAAAAATACAGTAACTGTTATGATTTTAGTTTGACTTTTGTAAACTCGGTGTTATACAACAGTTTACAGTGGTCCTCTACATATCCCATAGTTATACGCACGTGTATGGTATTCATCCTATGAATAGAGAAAAACTTTCCTTAAAATTTTCGCGGTCGTTTTATTTTCGCGTTTCAGTTCTAACCACGAAAATAGCGAATATCAAACAGGTGCGAAAATTTCCCTGTTTACAGTAGCAACAAACATACATGTACCTTTAGGTAACTAATACGTGTTCCGCTTATGTAATTATAGCTGATTATTTGAGACGAACTCAATCAGGTGAATTACAAATTAAGGTCATTAAATTCTAATTTTCTCAAAGATACGATAAATCTCATAAAGATCAGTTTTATTTTTCCTCATATATTTTATTTCAAATAGTATGGGTCTGTTTAAATCACGTGAATATACAATATGAAATTTATATAGTGGAAGGTCATTTGTGTATGGAAACTTGTTCAAGTAGATATTTAAACTCCTATTTAAATAACATAACTTGATTCAAAAACAGAATTTGTTAACATTTACATGAACGTCAAAAAAGGCTTTGAATTTAATTATTCAAACCGTTGTTTCATGAAGCTGGTCGGCCATATAAAACGTGACACCATCCAGAAAGAGTATATTTGAAAAGTATCATACATTAATGTAATAACACGAATACACTGGCCGTCCGATGTAGTTAATTAATTCAATTTCTCATGAAATAATTCAGAACATGCAAATGAAGGTACAAAATCGAGGTAATCGCAAAATCTCTTTTAAAAAAAAGGCATTTTACTGATAACATCAACTAATCTTTTTATTAGTTCACTGGAAACTCCATATCTCAAAACAAACCTATCCAGGTATATCTTGCTGTTGATACCAAACACATTTTTTTATCACATAAGCAACACGACGGGTGCCACATGCGGAGCAGGATCTGCTTACCCTTCCGGAGCACCTGAGATCACCCCTAGATTTAAGTGGTTTTTTTTTTTCATTTTTGGCCATGGCGTTGTCGGTTTGTTTTGAATTTATGAGTTTGACTGTCCATTTGGTATATTTCGTCCCTCTTTCAAAGAACTCTAATGCAACTGCTCCATATTCAAATTTAAACCTAAACTGGTATATACCATCGTTGAGCATGTTGAATATGCCTACAATCCAAACCCATACGGGGCTTCTTTGGTCTACTAAAAGCTACCGTAAAAGGATTACCACACAAGATATTTCTAACTTCTAAAATGCAACCTTTTTCTGTCAATTTTAAATTCTCTACCAGATTTATTATTTCTCGATATAACATTTTCTGGTAGCATTTTAAATTAAATACTGTATCCATTTTCTATAACACTTAACAAATGAATGCTTGTGTTTATTTCTCTCTATTTGTGTATTGATTTTTTCAATTCAACTACAAGTGTGATTAAACTTAAAGTTACCGTTAACAGACTAGACAGCAGTTCGATACGTTCACGCTTAAGTAAACAAATACTATCATCATTCACGACATCTTTTAAAGACTTATCAGTTAGGTGATTCGTATTCACCTGAAAACTATAATCATTCAGTAAATGAAATCAAATGCTACTCGATTTATTAACGTTAAATAAATCAGTTCTGAACTTTAGTTTCTTCTTTAGACATTCAAGTTTCCAATGACCAGGTTTGTAGCAGTTATAGAAAACTCCGGGCTTTCTACATTTGTGTCGTTACTACGAGAAGTTGCAGTTGAAATTAGTCTGTTATACGGCCTTGATCTAAACTTTCTTAGTTTTCTCTGCTTTTTGTTTTTCGCTCTGCACGTGTCTGCTCTCTCAGAATCTTACGATCGTACTGGCAGTCATCTGCGAGGGGATTCGCTCTTTTTGTCCTGTACTACATTCCATCCCATGGTCTGTAGCGTATAAGTTGTATACCTTCTACAATTTCTACTTGAAATTTCTACTTGTCTAAACCAGTAATTTGGTCCCTGGACTCCAAACTAGCTTCGGCTGCCTTCAAAGTTACGCTTAGTTTACAATTTGATCTTCACAAGACTTTCTTTGTAAACAGAAAATTCATTTTGTTATCTATTCATCTTCCTCTGTTGATGATTGAATTCCGGTAGTTTTATTGAAAACATTCCTTCAATTTGTGACAACAAATCGTTCAATGATTTTCGAATTTCCTCCCTGACAATCCGTTTAACACTATTCTTGATGTGCAGCACTCAGACAACACTTGATGTCCACTAAAGAGAATCAGGGCTAGAAATTACCATATAAACTAACAAATATAAACCTATGATTTAACACAATAGTTTTTCTTGCCAAAAAAATCATACGCCTTCGAACTACAACGTGAGAAGACAAGTAAATCCTGTTACACTACATGCCAGGGAAATTAGGAAGTTTGGTAATAAGTGCTTGTATATTGACATTGGTGTTAATTAGAATTGTTTTATTGTTGTAATAGTATCGCCACCTGATTTATTTGATATTTGTTGTAATAGAACTGAAGCCTACTATTTAACGGATGTGTAATAACATAAGCAACACGACGGGCATGACATATGGAGCAGTATCTGCCTATCGTTTCAGAGCACCTGCAATCACCTCTAATTTTTGGTGGTGCTAGTGTTTCTTATTGATTAGTTGTCTATGTTGTGTCTTGTGAATTATTATTTGTCTGTTTGTCTTTTTATTTTTTTGTGGGTTTTCAGTTTATTTTCAATCTTTGAGTTTGACTGCCCCTCTGGTATCGTTTGCCCCTCTTCTATAACTAGGAAGTCCGAGTTACACCTAGGTGGGTTTTAAAGAGCGCATAAGGAAAAAAGTCCACTCTGTTTAATCTTCGCAATAACATTAGTTCAATTTCCGTATAGCAATTCCCTTTCTTACGTCAATTAGTTGAATTTATTTTTACGTTCATCGAAATGTTGTACAACAGTACTAGTATTTTAACGACAATCAACCTTTTCTGCGTATAAATAATTCTGTTGAAAGATTATTTTTTTTTGTCTGGACTTGTTTTATTCAAATCTGTTATAAGGACACGAAGGTTGAGGAAGTTGTGTGAATAAGAGGGTCACATTTTGTTTTGTACTCCATCACGTGTAACTATATACAAACCATATCAAACTTTAAGTTTAAATGACAAAACCATGTAAAAGATATGTGCGTATTCATGTAAATGGAACCTTTCATTTTAAATATTCTAATTTTATTAAAATTAGTCACGGAAATATTGTAATAAGAAGAAAAGTTTGAATAATTGATAGGTATTTGGCCAATTTCCATTAAAAAAACTTTTTAACATGTTTAACAAGCTTCTTAAAAAAAGCGGAATCTTGCTTTGATTTCGTTGCTAAAGGATCTACTCTACCTAATTGAAACCAATGTCCCTACAGTCATCACGAACATAGACGTGACTACAGATTGTGAACAATAACGTGTAAATGAATTGATGGGGAAAATTCAAAGCTGTCAAAAAGCGTGTAGTACTCTAGTAATCATCAATTATTCGTTTGGTATACTTCATGACTATTTGAGGGCCCTTTATTACTTGTAATTCGGTTTGAGCCAACGCTCAATATTTCAGGCCTTACTTTGACCCATATTTGTTAACTTGTTACTCATTGTGACTTGGATGAAGAATTGACTCATTAGCACTAATATCACTTCTCCCTATTTCTATATAAAAAAAAATCACAAAAACACAGAACTCCGAGGAAAATAACATCGGAAAGTCCCTAATAACATGGCAAAATCAAATGACAAAATACATCAAAAACGAATGGACAACATCTGTCGTATTCCTGACTTGGTACAGGCATTTTCAAATGTAGAAACTGGTGAATTGAACCAGGTTTAATAGCGCTAAACCTCTCACATTTTACGACAGTCTCATCAAATTCCGTTATATTTACAACGATGCTTGAACTTAACAGACATAATAAATAAAATAGTCAAAATATGCAATATATACAACGCTAGAAGTTTGTACGAACTTTGCAGTATAATTTTAAAGGTTTAATTTCTATAGTGTAAATGTGTTATTTGTTATGTTATAAAAAAGAGGAAAAAACAAGTTGATCACCCATACATATACAAGTACAATGGCAATTTGTTTTAGTTCTGGAAATAGAATGCCATGATGATAGTATGATATTTAATTACGAACCTTCATTTTTGTTCAATTATAGGCATATATTTCTTTTAGACAACAGTTCTACAGTACACAAACAAAGATAAGTGTTTAAAAGACATTCCCTATTTGTAAAGAGAGGATAGTTATTGATTGTTTATAATTTGTTAATTTACAATCTGTAAAGCAGTACTGCCATAAAATCTTAATTTTATAGATAAATTGATCATACAAGTGTTGTTTACATAACAATATATGTTATGCCCGCTTGCATGAGATTTCGTCCATTTTAATAGGATTAAATTGGGTTTAAGTCATGATTTCTACCATGATTGCTTTTAATTTAGAAATACAGTTATGATTTGAGTTTGAATTTTGTAAATACGGTGTATACAGTGGTCCTCTAGATATCCTATAGGCTATAGTTATACGCATATGTATGGTATTCATCCTATGAATAGAGTAAAACTTTCCGTGAAATTTTAGCGGTCTTTTTATTTTCTCGTTTCAGTTCTTACCGCGAAAATAGCGAAAATTCCCCTGTTTACAGTAGCAACAATCGCACTTTTAGGTAACTAATAGGTGTTCCGCTACGGATTTTATAGCTGATTATTTGAGACGAACTTAATCGGGTGAATTACAAATTAAGGTCATTAAATTATAATTTTCTCAACGATACGATCAATTTCATAAAGAGCAGTTTTATTTTCCCCCATATGTTTTATTTCAAATAGTATGGGTCTGTTTAAATCAGGTTAATATACAATATGAAATTTATATAATGGAAGGTCATTTGTGTATGGAAACTGTTCAAGTGGATATTTAAACTCCTATTTAAATTACATAACTTGATTAAAAAACAGAATTTGTTTACATTTACATGAACGTCAAAAAAGGCTTTGAATTCGATTATTTAAACCGTTGTTCCATGAAGCTGGTCGGCCAATTATAACGTGACACCATCCAGAAAGAGTATATCTAAAAGTATTATACATTAATAACACGAATATATATACTGGCCGTCCGATGTAGTTAATAAATTCAATTTCTCACGAAATAATTCACAAAATGCAAATTAAGATACAAAATCGAGGGAATCGCAATATCTCTTAAAGGCATTTTACTGATAACATCAACTAATCTTTTTAAGTTTCCCAAACTCAAAATCCCATAACAAACCTATCCAGGTCATATTTTGCTGTGGATACCAAACACATTTTTTCTCGTCTATTTAAAAACCACATTCAGACAAACTCGATCTTATATATTAGCTAGTTCTTTTACGTTGACTTTATTCCTCTAAGAATGCTGCACAGAAGCAGTTTTATTAACAACTGATTGAGAAGGTTTTTGTGCATAGCTTGCAAATATTGAAAATAGGTTGCAGATGTTTATTTTCTTATGGTTGTTTATATTTTTCTAAATCGGTGAAATATTGCCCTTTAATATTTTAAAAACTAATTTTATAAAACTTGTTAAAGACAAATAAAAATTTGAACTGTATGAAAACAAGTATTGTATAGTATTCAATGTGGAAAGAGTTGATAGAACAATATCAATCTGATAGTTCGCATATTGTAGTTCTTACAATGTTGATTTTAAATCTATGTATAAATTCATATTGATTGAGGTTACAAGAAAAATACAAAAAGTGACATTATATAGAGCACATTTTAACGTGTAAACTTTTTGAAAAATTTCGTCACAGGTCTTTTATCATCATGAACAATGACTTGAAAAATCTGTTTTAAATCATTAAAAATCATAAATTGTGACATTTTATGATTTCAATGTACTTGATGTGCACGCAATGATGTTTACTGTTTAAAATATAAATCGGAACTATGCAAACAAACGCACGAAAATTTTGAATTTTATAGATGGCATATACAAGTATCATTTTTTACGAAAACATCGAATATAGGGTTCTCAATGCTCTGCAACTTTATACTTGTTTGACTTTCTAACTATTTTGATCTAAGTGTCACTGATGAGTCTTATGTAGACGAATCGCGCGTCTGTCGTATCAAATTATAAGCCTGGTACCTACGACAACCATTTTCGCCACTGGGTCGATGCCACGGCTGGTGAAAGTTTTGTCCCCGAGGGTAACACCCGACCAGTAGTTAGTACTTCGGTGTTGACATGAGTATCAATTGTATGGTCGTTTTTATGAATTAATGATTTGCAAAAGTATGAACGATCTGAAATACTAAGGATTTTCTTTGGAACTATGGGTTCTCAATGCTTTTCAACTTTAGACTTGTTTGGCTTTCTTACTTTGTTTTATTTTACAGTCCCTGGTGAGTCTTATGTCGACAAAACGCATGTCTGGTGTATAATCAATTCATGGCCGAACAAAAAAGCAAATTTGGACGATAAGATCGTGATTTTGTCATCATTTTCTTCCTTTCTGCCGTCTATTTGTCCAAACGAATTACTCACCTAAAAGTAACTTAAGTTTCCCTTACTGATAAGCACAAACGTTTGAACCTCACGACGAAGAGAAAAGGGAGACAACTTATGATGTGGATCAATGTTTGATAATGAAGTAAATGTTACAAAAAAGATTGCTTTGGAGAAAGGCTTGCATTCTAAGCTGTCAGAGTCTCTATGTATATAAGTAGGAAAGAAAAAAGTGGTTCAATCATACCTATTGTCACAACTTTCGCAGCAACAATTTTGAATACTATTATGATCTTAAAAGTTCTTTTTACGTGCATTTTTATCTTTTATTGAAGAAGAAAAAAACAATCGGGACTAACATTCTATATTGACAGTCCTAACTGTGCATTGCTATTTTCATACAACTAAATACAGTTTGTATACAATATGACCAAGTGCAAGGGTTATAATTTTTTTCAAAGGGACATTACCTCAAAGTTGACCGGTTACCGTAAGTGATTTTAAGGTGGCTCAGGACTATTCGACTGCGCATAATTTCACGCATGAATTACAAAAGTATTTCTCGTAAATTCGAGATAATATTTTAAATATTTTGAATAATTAGAAATGTTAAATCATTGTACCTATGTGACTAATAGACTATTTCCGATTGTATCCGTATTTGTTAAAGGGTCAAATGACATTTCATCCATTTTCACCATTTTTACGCCAAAACTTGGGTTTTAAGGCAAAATTATTTTTTTTCTTTTATAGTTGACCTATGTTTTTTATTTGCTCATTCTTTGAAGCTATAGTTCAGCTTTTTATATTACAGTTTTGGACCAAGTGTCATAGAACGTTTTTTGATATTCTCATAAAAATATGTCAACACCTCTATTTTCCCTATCATTTCATTGAAAAATGTTCCCTTATACATACCTGTTTAAAAGTAAAATGTTGAGCTTAAATGGTCCGTGACCCCTTTTTTTTCGACCAATTTGATTTACCTTTTGTAAAGAATAGAGTAACAAAGAATACTGCACTTCTGATAGAAACTTCGAATAGGCCCAAGCCACCTAAAGTATTTCTTTTTGGATGGTTTGTATGATTCCAAATCTATATAAATGCAATAAAGACGGAGAAAATGGGGGTGAAACCTGTTTATTTGTTTGATAAGAGATCAAAGGCCAATGTCATTGCTTTAAACTAACATTATATAATATGTTGTATGTCTTTGCTTTTCAATGTTTTCCTTATGTTTGCTTGTTGGATAAAATGTAGCAATCTTGTCAATTTGTCAAAAACCTCAGTAGAAAGGACAGCATTACATAGTACATTCCTGAAAGCCGTAGTGTCTATATTTAAACATGATTATGTACTTTTCTGTGGTTTTGGGGAATATTTTATTATTTTTTCGTTGAAATGCACCTCCATAACTGTTTGTTATCAATTTTTTTAATTACTATTCCATAATTGATTTTGAAATATTTATACATTGTCAGATATATAAAATAATTAATAATATGGGTGAAAAATTTCCTAAGCAAATTTTTAATGTATGATTTATGACAAAGCTGGTCCTTCTCAACACCGTAACACTTCTACTATCGTTATCTACATTTTGCACATAATATTATAATTGTGTCCATGAATTTGATAGAAAAATACATTCATCAACACAAAAAGGTTAAAGAAAACACTATATATGTATTAAGATATATGCTTACAATAATCTACAGATTAATTAACTCTTGTAATTATATGAACAAACCTATCGTCCGGGTGTTAAAAATTAAATCACAAAAATACTGAACTCCAAGGAAAATTCAAAACGGAAAGTTTCTAATTAAATGGCAAAATCATAAGATAGAACACATCAAACGAATGTACAACGACTATCATATTCCTGACTTGGTAGAGCATTTCGAGATGCATGATATAATTACAGCTGGACTTTGAACACATAACAATTAATATACGTGTGCCTATTGAAAAAAAGTGGTTATGAGGACGATTTGTATAAAAATTGATAAAAAAAATCTATATATATTTGCTGCATCTTTAAAACGCGTTGCTTGATTTTTTGTCCTTTAAAATTTCTATCGTATTAACCAACAACGAGCAAGAAGTCACATTTCCCTTCATAAATGATAAGGTATTCGATGATGAGTGTATACTATTTATAAACTGACATGAATTCATAATCAAATATCATATGATCAGAACGTTACGTATGAATTGGGATAGATCATTGTGCCATTCCATTTTATTTAAATGACTTCTATTCAATTGATGTGTAGTGAAGGCAGTTTATTTTAATTACACAACGATCACCTATATATTTTAGCAAAAGAGAAGATAATGACTAATGGCTACACTTTTGTTCAGTAATATATCTTAAATATGATTGAAACGGTACTGCTGTAAAACCCTAGATCTATATATGTGTTGAACATAGGGACAGTAATAAAAGGAATTTTCATGTGTAATTGAATCAACGGAAATCTGTTTTTACATTGAAAAGGTAAGATACATTGCACTAACCGACAGTCTTGCTTTTGTTATATGTATTTTGTTTATAAATGATATGAGGGGTGTACACTCCTTAGTAGCAATATATGTTTTATATTCTCCATTGAACTATAAAAGATCCTCTGTAACGGATCACATCAAAGACATCAAACAAGGCGATAAGTCGAGTATTCGGTCTATATAAGTATCTTTTATTCTTCAAAATACATTTAATTTTGGCTTCTTATACTATATCATAACGACCGATTCTCTACAATAAATACAAATACACATAAACATACATCGTAAGTGAAAATATAGCTTAAAACACTTAAATCATAATGCTTAACAAACAATAGGAAACACTTACTTTCACGCTTCATGAATAACTTCTTAAATTAAAAAAATAATTTAAATAAATATTACTTTATAAAAACTTTTTCAATTTTTAATATTTCTTCTTTAAATAAATATTTTTCTTAAAATTGTACATAAATTATCTCTTACCGATTATGATCTCTCAATAAAATAATGATGTGTCTCCGAATATCAAATAACTTGCAATGAATAAAAACTAGACAACGTAACATACGTCAAAGGGCTAAACGTCATGAAACTTTAAAAACGTAAAATCACTAAAAAATACTTGACTCAGAGGAAAACCAAATCGGAATACCCCTAATCATGGCAAAATCAAATAACAAAACACAGCAAAAACGAATTGACAGCAACTGTCATATTCTTGACTTGGTACAGGCATTTTCAAATGTAGAAAATGGTGGACATCTCCTGATTATTTTTTTTATTCACCCATTCAAAGTTATCAGGTTCAAGTTAGGTATTTCTTAAGCATGTTAAGGATTCATATCATCAAACTAATATAATATAATAATATTTGCTTGTGTATAAAATCAGGTCAGTAATACGTTGAAATTTATATTCAAACTTTTTAACATTTTAAACAAGCTACTAAATAAATAGGAATATTGCTTTGATTTCGTTGTTAAAGGATTTATTCTATATAATTGAAACCAATGTATCTACAGTCATCACAAAGGCATAGTATGGAACGCCGGAACTGTCTTATAGTGTAAATATTTAATGTGTTTGGTCGCTTTGCCTTAACGTCCTGTCATTTCTTCTTTACGTTATGTGCAGATGCCTTTATATCGGGACATGGCATCTCTGTGTTATGTCAAAGTAGTAATTTGTTTGGCCAAACAATTGTATGATATGGCATTGCTAAACTTTGTTGTGTAAAATATACATGACATTATGCTGTAACTACTATATATTCTGTGAATACTTCGGAACTTTATGATCAACCAACTTTACATTCTCTCATATTTTATCTATGTTGTGTCTATACTCCTTTTACGTTAGTTAGTTAATAATTGCGTCCTGTCTCAAGCGTTATTGGTATGTCAAATGTTCTAAACGTTTTGTTGTGATACACCTTTGTTCTATGTAAATCTAATGATATTATAGTCTTTTGACGTTAAGTTGTGTTTATCCATATGTATCTTCAGTAAAAAACATAATACATCATGGTATAATTCATATGCGTTTTGCTGTACAGTAGATACTCTCTGTGATATAACGTGATTCAAAAACAGAATTTGTTTACATTTACATGGACGTCAAAAAAGGCTTTGTTCCATGAAGCTGGTCGGCCAAATATAACGTGACACCATCAAGAAAAGTATATCTGAAAAGTATCATACATTAATAACACGAATACACTGGCCGTCCGATGTAGTTAATTAATTCAATTTCTCATGAAATATTTCAGAACATGCAAATTAAGGTACAAAATCGAGGTAATTGCAAAATCTCTTTTAAAAAAGGCATTTTACTGATAACATCAACTAATCGTTTTATTAGTTCACTGGAAACTCCATATCTCAAAACAAACCTATCCAGGGCATATCTTGCTGTTGATACCAAACCCATTTTTCTACGTCAATTAAAAAAAATACAGAAAAAGGAAGCTATTAAACCAAGAGTTCCAAATGGTGAAGTTGAAATCGTCCCTTCGTAAATTTTACGGACGCCATCACGAGTTGGTTGACCGTTATGGAATAACCGTTTCAAAAATGATATCGGATATGTTCCTCACGTCGTAACTACAATCCCCTTCCCTTTCATGAAAGTGACCTACCGAATTAGACTATTTACCGGATTTGTGATCACATAAGCAACACGACGGGTGCCACATGCGGAGCAGGATCTGCTTACCCTTCTGGAGCACCTGAGATCACCCCTAGTTTTTGGTGGGTTTTTATCATTGTCCCTTTAGTATCTTTCGTTCCTCTTTCAAAGAACTCTAATGCAACTGCTCCATATTCAAATTTAAACCTAAACTGGTATATACCATCGTTGAGCATGTTGAATATGCCTACAATCCAAAACCATACGGGGCTTCTTTGGTCTACTAAAAGCTACCGTTAAAGGATTACCACACAAGATATTTCGTCAACTTCTAAAATGCAACCTTTTTCTGTCAATTTTAAATTCTCTACCAGATTTATTATTTCTCGATATAACATTTTCTGGTAGCATTTTCAATTAAATACCGTATCTTCTTTCTATAACACTTAACAAATGAATGCTTGTGTTTTTTTCTCTCTATTTGTGTATTGATTTTTTCAATTCACCTACAAGTGTGATTAAACTTGAAGTTACCGTTAACTGACTAGACAGCAGTTCGATACGTTCACGCTTAAGTAACGAAATTCTATTATCATTCACGACATCTTTTAAAGACTTATCAGTTAGGTGATTCGTATTCACCTGAAAACTATAAATATTCAGTAAATGAAATCAAATGCTACTCGATTTATTAACGTTAAATAAATCAGTTCTGAACTTTAGTTTCTTCTTTAGACATTCAAGTTTCCAGTGATCAGGTTTGTAGCAGTTATAGCAAACTCCGGGCCTTCTACATTTGTGTCATTACTACGAGAAGTTGCAGTTGAAATTAGTCTGTTATACGGCCTTGATTTAAATTTTCTTAGTTTTCTCTGCTTTTTGTTTTTTTCGCTCTGCACGTGTCTGCTCTCTCAGAATCTTACGATCGTACTGGCAATCATCTGCGAGGGGATTCGTTTTTTTTTCCTGTATTACATTCCATCCCATGGTCTGTAGCGTATGAGTTGTATACCTTCTGCAATTTCTACTTGCAATTTCTACTTGTCTAAACCAGTATTTTGGTCCCTGGACTCCAAACTAGCTTCGGCTTCCTTCAAAGTTACGCTTAGTTTACAATTTGATCTTCACAAGACTTTCTTTGTAAACAGAAAATTCATTTTGTTATCTATTCATCTTCCTCTGTTGATGATTGAATTCCGGTAGTTTTATTGAAAACATTCCTTCAATTTGTGACAACAAATCGTTCAATGATTTTCGAATTTCCTCCCTGACAATCCGTTTAACACTATTCTTGATGTGCAGCACTCAGACAACACTTGATGTCCACTAAAGAGAATCAGGGCTAGAAATTACCATATAAACTAACAAATATAAACCTATGATTTAACACAATAGTTTTTCTTGCCAAAAAAATCATACGCCTTCGAACTACAACGTGAAAGGACAAGTAAATCCTGTTACACTACATGCCAGGGAAATTAGGAAGGAAGTTGGTAATAAGTGCTTGTATATTGACATTGGTGTTAATTATAATTATTTTATCGTTGTTATAGTATCGCCACCTGCTTTATTTGATATTTGTTGTAATAGAACTGAAGCCTTCTATTTAACAGATGTGTAATAACATAAGCAACACAACGGGTATGACATATGGAGCAGTATCTGCCTACCCTTCCAGAGCACCTGCAATCACCTCCAATTTTTGGTGGTGCTAGTGTTTCTTATTGATTAGTTTTCTATGTTGTGTCTTGTGAATTATTATTTGTCTGTTTGTCGTTTTTTTTTTTGCCATGGGGTTTTCAGTTTATTTTCAATCTATGAGTTTGACTGTCCCTCTGGTATCGTTTGCCCCTCTTCTATAACTAGGAAGTCCAAGTTACACCTAGGTGGGTTTTAAGGAGCGCATAAGGAAACAGGTCCACTCTGTTTAATCTTCGTAATAACATTAGTTCAATTTCCGTATAGCAATTCCCTTTCTTACGTTAATTAGTTGAATTTATTTTTACGTTCATCGAAATTTTGTACAACAGTTCTAGTATTTTAACGACAATCAACCTTTTCTGCGTATAAATAATTCTGTTGAAAGATTATTTCTTTGTCTGGACTTGTTGTATTCAAATCTGTTATAAGGACACGAAGGTTGAGGAAAATGTGTGAATAAGAGGGTCACATTTTGTTTTATACTCCATCACGTGTAACTATATACAAACCATATCAAACTTTAAGTTTAAATGACAAAACCATGCAAAAGATATGTGCGTATTCATGTAAATGAAACCTTTCATTTTAAATATTCTAATTTTATTGAAATTAGTCACGGAAATATTGTAATAAGAAGAAAAGTTTCAATAAATGATACGTATTTTTTGGCTTTGCAATACACATGTATTATAATATATATATATATATAAGTACGATATCACAGTAGTTTGGGTTCGAATCCCTGCGAGGGAAGAACCAAAAATTTGCGAAAGCAAATTTACAGATCTAACATTGCTGGATTGATGTTTAGACGAGTTATAATATATATATATATATATATATATATATACTGTACAGATTATATAGATCTAAGTAGGAAAGTATTTTTTCTCTCTTAAATTCTCGTTCAGTTTGATTTTCATGATAAAAGTACGTGTAAAATTAAACACAATTGACATTTATTTTAACATCGGTCAGGAGTATTATTTGAAGAAGTACCTTAGTAACACAAGTTTAATTGAAAGGAAGGCTATTCTCAATATCACTTTTGTAAATATTATTTGTAATTAGGTATTTTCATACCACTTGAATTTTTCAAAGACATCAGGTTATTGTCCCTATGCCAAATTTCCCCTCCTAAAACACTACTAGGTTGTCAGGCGCACTTAAATTTCATGTCGACGAATCAAAATCAAGTGTTTATCTCTTGGGACTATGAAAATATAATTTTCTAGAAAATCTTCAAGGTAGACAGATATAGATAGATAAGATGGATACTTATAATTCAATTAGGACTTGAAGTAAGATATATTTTAGAATCAAAATTATTTACATTTCTCTAATAATTATACGTTTTCACAGATGTATAAAATAACTTATATAAGTAATATTTTTGTCGTTATTTCAAAGGTACATGTAATTTTTATTCTCAAGATAAATAGATTCTTTATTTTATGCAAAAATAAATCATAAAATCTACCTTTATTCCACTCATATTTCTGAATTTAAATTGAACCTTTTGAGTATTTCAACTATTTTTAAAACAAAAATTACCGTAACTAGTAACACAAACATATAACTTGTTTTTGTAGTACTCCTGATTGAATATAAGAACAACAAATGTTTCGAAATTGTGAAAACAGAATTCTAAGTAATAAGGATCAATTTTTCATTCGAAACATCATTCCCCGTTTTTAAAAGTTTACCGCACAGCTTTCCTGAATTCTTCGTTAAATTGATAATTTCTCTGCGTCACAGATCTTTCTAAACTTTATACGCAATTGTCAGTTTTTAAAGTTATCCTACAGTTATTTGTATCTTTTGTCATACCAAAACACCACTGGCATAGGACGAGAAGAGTAAATATATGCACAACCATTGTTTAACCGGGGGTTGGGGGAAGGGGTCAAAGTTCGAAAGTAAACGTTGAATTTATAATTATCTTCATAAAGCTTATAGACAAAAACTGGATTCACATATGTCTAATTGATCGATGCTAAAACATTACTTCATGAATAATTTTTCTATTCATCCATACTAAGTTATCAGAACCAATTTAAGTATGCCTTTATGATTCATATCATTAACCTAATATAATATAAATAGTATTTGCTTGTGTATAACATCAGGTCATTAATTCGCTGAAATTTGTATTCAAACTTTTTAACATGTTTAACAAGCTGCTAAAAATCTTGCTTTGATTTCGTTGCTAAAGGATCTACTCTACATAATTGAACCCAATGTCCCTACAGTCATCACGAACAAAGACTTGACTACAGATTGGGAACAATAACGTGTAAATGAATTGATGGGGAAAATTCAAAGCTGTCAAAAAGGTTGTAGTACTCCAGTAATCACCAATTATTCGTTTGGTATACTTCTTGTGATGTTATGCTATTGTTTCAGAAAAAGGGAGAAGGTTTGGATCCATTAAAACGTTTAATCTCGTTGCAAATGGTTGCACCTGTCCTAAGTCAGGGATCTGATGTTCAGTAGTTGTCGTTTGTTTATGTAATATATACGTGTTTCTCGTTTCTCGCTTCTCGTTTTGTTTATATAGATTAGACCGTTGGCTTTCCCGTTTGAATGGTTTTACACTAGTAATTTTGGGGCCCTTTATAGCTTGTTGGTCGGTGTGAGCCAAGACTCCGTATTGAAGACCGTACTTTGACCTATAATGCTTAACTTTTTAAATTGTTATTTGGATGGAGAGTTGTCTCATTGGCACTCATACCACATCTTCCTATATCTATTCATGACTATTTTGGGGCTCTTTATAACTTGTTATTCGTTTTGAGCCAACGCTCCATATTTCAGGTCTTACTTTGACCTATATTTTTTTAACTTGTTACCCATTGTGACTTGGATGAAGAATTGTCTCATTAGCACTAATACCACTTCTCTCTATTTCTTTATATAAAAATAAAAATCACAAAAACACAGAACTCCGAGTAAAATAACATCGGAAAGTCCCTAATAACATGGCAAAATCAAATAACAAAATACATCAAAAACGAATGGACAACATATGTCGTATTCCTGACTTTGAACAGGCATTTTCAAATGTAAAAACTGGTGGATTGAACCAGGTTTTATATCACTAAACCTCTCACATTTTACGACAGTCTCATTAAATTCCGTTATATTTACAACGAAGCTTGAACTTAACAGACATGATCAATAAAATAGTCAAAATATGCAACATGTACAACGCTAGAAGTTTTTATGAAGTTCGCAGAATATTGTAATGGTTTAAATTTTAAAATGTCAATAGTGTTGTAAGTTATGTTATAAAAAAAAGACGAAAAACCACTTTGATCACGCATACAACATATACAAGTACAATGGCAATTTGTTTTAGTTCTGGAAATAGAATGCCATGATGATAGTATGATATTTAATTACGAACCTTCATTTTTGTTCAATTATAGGCATATATTTCTTTTAGTCTTCAGTACACAAACAAATATAAGTGATTAAAAGATATTCCCTATTTGTAAAGAGAAGATAGTAATTGATTGTTTATAATTTGTTAATTTACAATCTTGAAAGCAGTTCTGTCATAAAATCTCGATTTTATAGATAAATTGATCATAAATAAGTGTTGTTTACATAACAATATATCAAATACCCGCTTGCATGAGATTTCGTCTATTTTAATAGGATTAACTTAATAGTCATGATTTCTACCATTGCTTTTAATTTAGAAATAGAGTTATAATTTGAGTTTAACTTTTGTAAAATCGGTGTAATACAGTGGTCCTCTACATATCCTATAGGCTATAGTAATTCGCATATGTATGGTATTCATCCTATGAATAGAGAAAAACTTTCCTTAAAATTTTCGTGGTCGTTTTTTTTTCGCGTTTCAGATCTAACCACGAAAATAGTGAAAATAAAACAGTTGCGAAAATTTCTCTGTTTACAGTAGCAACAAACGTACCTTTAGGTAACTAATACGTGTTCCGCCTATGTATTTTATAGCTGATTATTTGAGACGAACTTAATCGGGTGAATTACAAATTAAGGTCATCAAATTATAATTTTCTCAACGATACGATAAATTTCATAAAGATCAGTTTTATTTTCCCCCATATGTTTTATTTCAAATAGTATGGGTCTGTTTAAATCAGGTTAATATACAATATGAAATTTATATAGTGGAAGGTCATTTGTGTATGGAAACTTGTTCAAGTGGATATTTAAACTCCTACTTAAATTACTTAACTTGATTCAAAAACAGAATTTGTTAACATTTACATGAACGTCAAAAAAGGCTTTGAATTTAATTATTCAAACCGTTGTTTCATGAAGCTGGTCGGCCAAATATAACGTGACACCATCCAGAAAGAGTATATCTGAAAAGTATCATACATTAATAACACGAATACACTGGCCGTCCGATGTAGTTAATTAATTCAATTTCTCATGAAATAATTCAGAACATGCAAATTAAGGTACAAAATCGAGGTAATCGCATAATATCTTTTAAAAAAAGGCATTTTACTGATAACATCAACTAATCTTTTTATTAGTTCACTGGAAACTCCATATCTCAAAACAAACCTATCCAGGGCATATCTTGCTGTGGATACCAAACACATTTTTCTACTTCAATTAAAAAAAAATCAGAAAAAAACTAGATCTTATATACTAGCTAGTTCTTTTAGCCGATTGACAATCATTTGCACCTCCAATCCCGTCTTCAAGCTACATTTTTTTCTTCAAACCATGAGTTCTCCAGTATTTAATTACTTCCATAAGAACTTTGGTGAAAATATATCCAGCATTGATCAGACCAAAAAGAAGAATATTAGATAATAAGTTCTTTGTTATACATCTGACAACCCAATAAGTTCGATGTTCCTCTTATATTTTCAGATGCTGATATGCACTCTTAAGGTAATATATAAACAAAAAGTTTTACTTGCATTTCCTATCATGGTTTTCTTGATAGAGGGTTACTGCTCACAAAGAAGCTATTAAACCAAGAGTGCCAAATGGTGAAGTTGAAATCGTCCCTTCGTTAATTTTACGGACTCCATCACGAGTTGGTTAAACGTTATGGAATAACCGTTTCAAAAATGATATCGGATATGTTCCTTACGTCATAACTACAATCCCCTTCTCTTTCATGAATGTGACCTACCGAATTAGACTATTTACCGAATTTGTTATCACATAAGCAACACGACGGGTGCCACATGTGAAGCAGGATCTGCTTACCCTTCCGGAGCACCTGAGATCACCCCTAGTTTTTGGTGGTGTCTGTGTTGTTTATTCTTTGGTTTTATATGTTGTGTCATGTGTATTATTATTTGTCTTTTTGTCTTTTTCATTTTTGGCCATTGCGTTGTCGGTTTGTTTTGGATTTATGATTTTGACTGTCCCTTTGGTATCTTTCGTCCCTCTTTCAAGGAATTCTAATGCAACTGTTCCATATTCAAGTTTAAACCTAAACTGGTATATACCATCGTTGATCATGTTGAATAGGCCTACAATCCAAAACCATACGGGGCTTCTTTGGTCTACTTAAAGCTACCGTTAAAGGATTACCATACAAGGTATTTCGTCAACTTCTAAAATGCAACCTTTTTCTGTCAATTTTAAATTCTCTACCAGATTTATTATTTCTCAATATAACATTTTCTGGTAGCATTTTAAATTAAATACCGTATCCCTTTTCTATAACACTTAACAAATGAATGCTTGTTTTTTTGAATTCACCTACAAGTGTGATTAAACTGGAAGTAACCGTTAACTGACTAGACAGCAGTTCGATACGTTCACGCTCAGGTAAACAAAGACTTATCAGTTAGGTGATTCGTATTCACCTGAAAACTATTATCATCCAGTAAATGAAAGCAAATGCTACTCGATTTAATAACGTTAAATAAATCAGTTCTGAACTTTAGTTTCTTCTTTAGACATTAATGTTTCCAGTGACCAGATTTGTAGCAGTTATAGCAAACTCCGGGCCTTCTACGTTTGTGGTTACTACGAGAAGTTGCAGTTGAAATAAGTCTGTTATACGGCCTTGGTCTAAATTCTTAGTTTTCCCTGCTTTTTGTTTTTCGCTCTGCACGTGTCTGCTCTCTCAGAATCTCACGATCGTACTGGCATTCATCTGCGAGGGGATTCGCTGTTTTTTTCCTGTACTACATTCAATCCCATGGTCTGTAGCGTATAAGTTGTATATCTTCTACAATTTCTACTTGCAATTTCTACTTGGCTAAACTAGTATGTTGGTCCCTGGACTCCAAACTAGCTTCGGCTTCCTTCAAAGTTACGCTTAGTTTACAATTTGATCTTCACAAGACTTTCTTTGTAAACCGAAAGTTCATTTTGTTATCTGTTCATCTCCCTCTGTTGATGATCGAATTCCGGTAGTTTTATTCAAAATATTCCTTCAATTTGTGACAAAAAATCGTTTTATGATTTTCGAATTTCTTCCCTGACAACCCGCTTAACACTACTCTTGATGTGCAGCACTCAAACAACACTTGATGTCCACTAAAGAATAGCAGGGCTATAAATTACCATATAAACTAACAAATATAAACCTATAATTTAACATAATAGTTTTTTCTCGTCAAAATAAGCATAAGCCTTTGAACTACAACGTGAGAAGACAAGTAAATCCTGTTACACTACATGCCAGGGAAATTAGGAAGTTTGGTAATAAGTGCTTTTATAATGACATTGGTGTTAATTATAATTGTTTTATTGTTGTAATAGTATCGCCACCTGATTTATTTGATATTTGTTGTAATAGAACTGAAGCCTTCTATTTAACGGATGTGTAATAACGTAAGACACACGACGGGTATGGCATATGGAGCAGTATCTGCCTACAGTTCCAGAGCACCTGCAATCACCTCCAATTTTTGGTGGTGCTAGTGTTTCTTATTGATTAGTTTTCTATGTTGTGTCTTGTGAATTATTATTTGTCTGTTTGTCGTTTTATTTTTTTGCCATGGGGTTTTCAGTTTATTTTCAATCTATGAGTTTGACTGTCCCTCTTGTATCGTGTGTCCCTCTTCTATAACTAGGAAGTCCAAGTTACACATAGGTGGGTTTTAAGGAGTGCATAAGGAAACAGGTCCACTCTGTTTAATCTTCGTAATAACATTAGTTCAATTTCCGTATAGCAATTCCCTTTCTTACGTCAATTAGTTGAATTTATTTTTACGTTCATCGAAATTTTGTACAACAGTACTAGTATTTTAACGACAATCAACCTTTTCTGCGTATACATAATTCTGTTGAAAGATTATTTTTTTGTCTGGACTTGTTTTATTCAAATCTGTTATAAGGACACGAAGGTTTAGGAAAATAAGAGGGTCACATTTTGTTTTATACTCCATCACGTGTAACTATATGCAAACCATATCAAACTTTAAGTTTAAATGACAAAACCATGCAAAAGATATGTGCGTATTCATGTAAATGAAACCTTTTATTTTAAATATTCTAATTTTATTAAAATTAGTCACGGAAATATTGTAATAAGAAGAAAAGTTTGAATAAATGATAGGTATTGTTTTGCTTTGCAATACACATGTATTATAATATATATGTTACAGGCATTTTCTAAATTTAGGCATTTTGTAAAATGCCTGAAAATTTTAGGCAATCTATAAAATGCCTGCAAGATTCAGTCATTATACATAATGACTAATTTTTCTAGGCATTTTACAAAATGCCTGGAAAAATTACAAGGCATTTTACAAAATGCCTGAAATCATTTTAAAGAAAGAAATATTACGAATTAAATAAATGAAAGCTTTGAACACCAGAACAGTTTTATTTATGATCATTATTATTGAATGAAAAAAAAAAGAGTTTAGATAATCAAAAATATGTTTTACTGAATTATTCCAAAAAAAACCTCGACAATTATTTATCATTTCTCAAAATGTTTGGATGACAGAACTGTTACACAATATTTGTCCTGAACTTTTGTAAATACATAATTGTTTGGCATAAATCTGATTTTAGCACTTCAACCATGCATATTTGGAGAAACTTGAATCATCACACATTCGCAATAAGCAATTGTCCATTGAGCCCTTATGGAGTTATTGCCCTTTATAGTCAATTTTTAAACATTTTTTTTTTTATTTTTGTAATCTTTTTGACAAATAAATTTAAACTTAGCCACAATTTTCAATAGGCTACCTTGATTGAAAACTGTATCCGATGAGTCGATGACACTACCAACCATATCTTTGCATCATTTTAAAACACAGCCTTGTATGGCAAAACCAATATTGCAGAAGGGAATTTGTTTCGATGTGGGTGTATAAACTTAAAATTCTTATTATTTCTGAATGGGAATATAAAATACTGTCATATGTGAATAAAATGCGATACTTTCTTCACGTTAAGAACTCTACATTTTTTTATTTTTATTTATGGCTGTTCTGCAGGTGGAATTTTCTGTCCTTATCCAAAATACCTTCATTTTAATTGTAAGTGTCTGTCCTTTTTTCGGGTCAATTCCCTACAGAATTATACACCCATATGGATTATAACCAATTTGTACTTAAATAATGACATATTTGCGACTGAAAGCAAACAAAAAATATTAAGTCAAAAAAAATGATTCTGTGCTTCCTATAGGTTTCATTTTTAATTTACTATTTTGAATCCAGAATTTCTAAAATTCCTATTGTTAATTTTGTTTTATTGACAGAACAATTTGTCCATCTGCCATTTTGACAAAAATAATCACAAATTCACTTCTGGTATCTGAAATACAGAGTGAGTATGTACTTTATGTAGTTTTACAAAAGAAGTCCACATCATATGATATACAACCCGTCCAAGCTGGTTTTAGGAAAATATATCAATTCTAATGAACCATAAGTTGTTTTCTTAAAATTACAATATATTGTGATTTTGTCCACTGTTGTCAATAATAACTTTTTTCTACAAATTGCCTGGAACTGAACAGGCAATTTGTAGAATTTTGCTTCAAAATTTCAGTCATTTTACAAAATGACTAGGTATTTTTAGTCATTTTGTATAATGCCTGTCAAAGTTAGGCATTTTATAAATTGCCTGAATATTCAGTCATTTTACAAAATGCCTAAATTTAGAAAATGCCTGTAACATATATATATACATACTGTATAGATTTTATAGATCTAAGTAGGCCAGTAATTTTTCTCTCTTAAATTCAGTTTGATTTTCTTGATAAAAGTACGTGTAAAATTAAACACAATTGACATGTATTTTAACATCGGTCAGGAGTATAATTTGACCAAGTACCTTAGTACAATGTAACACAAGTTTAATTGAAAGGAAGGCTATTCTCAATATCACTTTTGAAAGTATTATTTGTATTTGGTCTTTTCATACCACTTGAATTTTTCAAAGACATCTGGTTATTGTCCCTATGCCAAACTTTCTCCTCCTAAATCATTACTAGGTTGTCTGGCGCACTTAAATTTCATGTCGACGAACCAAAAGCAAATGTTTATCTCTTGGGACTATAAAAATATGATTTTCAAATTCACTTAGAACTTGAAGTTAGATATATTTTAGAATCAAAATTATTTACATTTCTCTAAAAATTATACGTTTTCAAAGATAAAATAACTTATATAAGTAATATTTTTGTCGTTATTTCAAAGGTACATGTAACTTTTATTCTCAAGAAAAATAGATTCTTTATTTTATGCAAAAATAAATCATAAAATCAACCTTTATTCCACTCATATTTCTCAATTTGAATTGAACCTTATGAGTATTTCAATTGTTTTCAAAACAAAAACTACCGTAACTAGTAACACAAACATATAACTTGTTTTTGTAGCACTCCTGATTGAATATAAGAACAACAAATGTTTCGAAATTGTGAAAACAGAATTCTAAGTAAAAGGATCAAATTTTCATTCGAAACATCGTTCACCGTTTAAAAGTTTACCGCACAGCTTTCCTGAGTTCTTCGTTAAATTCATAATTTCTCTGCGTCACAGATCTTTCTAAATTTTATACGCAATTGATAGTTTTTAAAGTTATCCTACAGTTATTTGTATCTTATGTCATACCAAAACACCACTGGCATAGGACGAAAAGACAAATATAGCACAACCATTGTTTAAACTGGTGAAATTGAACCAGGTTTAATAGCGCTAAACCTCTCACATTTTACGACAGTCTCATCAAATTCCGTTATATTTACAACGATGCTTGAACTTAACAGACATAATAAATAAAATAGTCAAAATATGCAACATATACAACGCTAGAAGTTTGTACGAACTTTGCAGTATTATTTTAAAGGTTTAAATTCTATAGTGTAAATGTGTTATTTGTTATGTTATAAAAAAGAGGAAAAAACAAGTTGATCAACCATACATATACAAGTACAATGGCAATTTGTTTTAGTTCTGGAAATAGAATGACATGATGATAGTATGATATTTAATTACAAACCTTCATTTTTGTTCAATTATAGGCATATATTTCTTTTAGACAACAGTTCTACAGTACACAAACAAAGATAAGTGTTTAAAAGACATTCCCTATTTGTAAAGAGAAGATAGTAATTGATTGTTCATAATTTGTTAATTTACAATCTTTAAAGCAGTACTGCCATAAAATCTTGATTTTATAGATAAATTGATCATAAAAAAGTGTTGTTTACATAACAATATATCCAATACCCGCTTTTATGATATTTCGTCCATTTTAATAGGATTAACTTGGGTTTAAGTCATGATTTCTACCAATGCTTTTAATTAAGAAATACAGTTATGATTTGAGTTTGACTTTTGTAAAATCGATGTAATACAGTGGTCCTCTACATATCCTATAGGCTATAGTTATACGCATATGTATGGTATTCATCCTATGAATAGAGTAAAACTTTCCTTGAAATTTCCGCGGTCGTATTATTTTCGCGTTTCAGTTCTTACCGCGAAAATAGCGAAAATTTCCCTGTTTACAGTAGCAACAAACGCACTTTTAGGTAACTAAGAGGTGTTCCGCTATGGATTTTATAACTGATTATTTGAGACGAACTTAATCGGGTGAATTACAAATAAGGGCATTAAATTATAATTTTCTCAACGATACGATAAATTTCATAAAGATCAGTTTTATTTTCCCCCATAGATTTTATTTACAATAAGAAATTTATATAGTGGTAGGTCATTTGTATATGTAAACTTCTTCAAGTGGATATGTAAACTTCTATTTAAAATACATAACTTGATTCAAAAACAGAATTTGTTTACATTATATGACATCAAAAAAGGCTTTAAATTTAATTATTTAAACCGTTGTTCCATGACGCTGGTCAGTCAAATATAATGTGACACGATCCAGAAAGAGTATATCGGAAAAGTATCATACATTAATAACACGAATACACTGGCCGTCCGATGTAGTTAATTGATTCAATTTCTCACGAAATAATTCACAAAATGCAAATTAAGATACAAATAAAGGCAACAGTAGTATACCGCTGTTCAAAACTCATAAATCCATGGACAAAAAACAAAATCGGGGTAACAAACCAAAACCGAGCGAAACGCATTAAATATAAGAGGAGAACAACGACACAACATCGAAACGCAACACACACAGAAACAGACCAATCATCAGACAAAACACCACGAGAATAACAAATGTAACATGAAAACCAAATACATGAATTTGGGATAGACAAGTACCGTGCCACGTCTTATCTCAATATCTCAAAATCGAGGGAATCGCAATATCTCTTAAAGGCATTTTACTGATAACATCAACTAATCTTTTTAAGTTTCCCAAACTCCATATCCCATAACAAACCTATCGAGGTCATATTTTGCTGTGGATACCAAACACATTTTTCTTCGTCTATTTAAAAACCACATTCAGACAAACTAGATCTTATATATTAGCTAGTTCTTTTAGCTGATTGAAAATCATTTGCACCCCACGCCCATCCTCAAGCTACATAATTATCTTCAAAACCGTATTTAATCACTTCCTCAAGAACCTTGATAAAAATATGAGCTGCACTTGCCAGACCAAAAGGAAGAACATTAAATACAAGGTACTTTGTTAAACCTTTTAAAACCAAACTGAAACCTAATAAGTTCGATGTTCCTCTAATATTTCAAGATGGTGATATGCACTCTTAATGTCATATCTTAACAAAAAGTTGCCCTTTTCAAAAAATTCTCTTGCAAATGCTCCCTCTTCAAATTTAAACCTTAACGTGTGTATACATTCGTTGATATGCTTTCAATCCAAAAACCAAACGGGGCTTCTTTGATCTACTAAAAGATACCGTTAAAGGAGTAACCACACAAGTTATATAGTTAACTCTTCTGAAATGCTACCTTTTTCTGTCAATTATAAAATCTTGCCAATAAATAAATTCTCTACTAGATTAATTATTTCTCAATATAACATTTTCTGGTAGTACTTAAAATGAAATACCGTATCCCTTTTCTATAACAACTAACATATGAATGCTTGTGCCTATATTTCTGTTTGTGTATTGATTTTTTCAATTTACCTGCAGTTGTGATTAAACTTGAAGTTACCTTTAACTGTATAGTCACCTGTTCGATACGTTCACGCTCAAGTAAACAAATACTATCACCATTCATGACATCTTTTAAAGACTTATCAGTTAGGTATATGAAATAAATTTTACAAGTAATATTTTTGGCATTATTTCTGAGGTATATGTCATCTTTTTTCTCAAAGTAAATACATACATTATTTTATGTTAAAATAAATCATAAAATCTACCTTTATTCCACTCAAATATTGTAATTTAAATTGAATCGTATGAGTAATTCAATTATTCTTTAAAACACAAATTACCCATAATAGTGACACAACAATATATGACTGAGTATAAGAACAACAAATATTTCGAAATTGTGAAAACAAAATTCCAAATATAATTGATCAATTTGACTTATTTTTCATTCAAAACATCGTTAACCGTTTAAAAGTATTTCGCACGGCTTTCATGAATTCCTCGTTTATTTAATTTAAAATGTCTCTGCGTCACAGATCTTTCTAAATTGTATACGCAATTATTAGTTATTAGGGTAATTATACATTTATTTCTATCTTTTGTCATAAATCACAGGGTGTTACCTTTTTTTCGGCCTGGCAAACACTATTAGTTCGCAACAAAAGATTACGAACGACAGACGACTATATCAGCTAAAGAAGTGATGAGTATGGATCACTTGAACTTTTAAGTCAGGCGAGCTAAACAATGATTTAAAGGTATCATATGCTATTCCAATCTCCGGCGCAGAGCTCACATATCCGTTCCGTTCAATACTCTGTAACACTACACTCATATTAAGTGCAGTATTGCAAAGCATGTATGGAACGGATATGAACTCTGCGCCGGAGATTGATGCTATTCATAACTGTTTATGTTTTGTTCACATTCAAGGTTACTATTCCCATACACTGCATTTGAATTGCTGACTTTATTTCGATTACTCAATTTAGTATTATTATTTGGTTTAATTACAGTTATTTGGGGAAAAAAAACATCTGGACAACCGGAATTTTTAAACAGTGCATCAAATTACCTTTGTACCATTCACATTCACTTTGATAATGAACAATGGCACATCTTTCGTTCATACGAGGACCTATAAATGAATATCATGAAAAGTGGAATATTCTGTTTATATTTCACACAAAATACATTTATAGAAATACATTATAAAATATATTTCTTGTATGTCACATTATTTTTGGAATGATCTTCATTCGGTTCGTATATGTACATTTCTTTGGAAAACTAAAACAGCTGCTATGTGTAAAAATACGATGTCTTTACTTTTTCGATTTTTCGCCATATTTTATAACAGATTTTTTTACACTTCTAGATATAACTTAGACATGCTCTCTGCTTCGTTTTCTTGGTTTATTCTGAACTGAACTTTACGATTTTATTATTAAAATACTTTTATAAAACAGAGATGTACTATGTTGAATTCAATTTTTTTCCAGAGCTCTTCCCATCAGAATGTCTTTGTCGACTATGAGAAAGAATTTTTACCGCATAGCTACTCTGATAATCGACCACGGTGCTGATGCAATGCGATGTTTGCTAGAGTATTTTATCCAAAGACATTATAGGGTTTCATTTAGGGATTTTGTATCTAATAAGCAACATGAGATTTATCACCAATATAACAATAATATATGTTGTCAGTGCCCAAAAAATTATCGACCACCATTTAAGACTGTCATTAGTGTATGGCAGATGGACACACTTTTTGACAAAAATAGTCCAAAACATTCAAATCATAGACACAGCAGTAAATGTGAATATTGCTGTAGTACAATAAAACCCAACCTGAAATTGGATGAAATCGACATTACATTGTTGAGATACTTCCTTGTAACATACTTCGAACAGGAATTTTGGCTCGACTGTCTCAATGGTGGAGTATTATTTCAAGATTTTTTAAACACAAACAAACACGATATTTTTCATTTAGTGCTACTGAAAACACCCTGCTGTCTGTGTACGGAGAACCCGGATTACAAACCTGCAGTTGCAACAGGAAAGGATATAAGTAAACATCAATTGGGAATAATGTTTAGTACACCAAACCCACACTGTAATCATAGCAAAATATGTGTAGATGATAAAAACCCATGCTCTGTTACTGCAACAACAGGAATTCGTCCTTCAAGTTTAGACATTCGAACACGAATAACCCTTTTATCAAAATTTTGCGTCATGATGGTACATACTGATCAATTAGTTCAAGCAAGAAATGCAGTCTTTGCGCATGCTACCAAGGGAGAGCTATCTGATAAATACTTCAGAAAATTATGGAATGATATAGAAAATTCAATACTTTATCTTTCACAAATTACCAGCACTGACCTCGAAAGAACCCGAAGTATTTTAGAACTGAGAGAAAAATCGTTAGAAGAAACTATGTGCTTGGAATTTCAAAAATTAGCACTAACTAAGTGGGCTGAATCTGTTATTGAGGTAAAACATTAATTATAAAGATAATGAGTATGCATGTTTAATTTTGTTTATCTTTTTAACGAAATCATATGGTAGGATATATAGCATGACACTCAAATATTTTAAATTCCTTTAGATGGACTCCTTTTTCTTTTAACAAAGCTATTTCATGTGCCTATTGTGTTTAGTGGCATTTTAATTTTAAACATTCATCCCAAAGAAGAATAATTAAGTGTGTAATGTCACAAAAACATGTCAACTAGAAATTTTGTTTTTATCTTAACAACAATTTATAAACATATATTTGAATGTTGAGTGACTTTATTTTCACAAAAATACGAATAAACATGCTGTATATGTATTAATGGAATTGTTCGAATGTAAAAACGTAGATTTGATGTATATAGATATAGGAAGATGTGGTATGAGTGCCAATGAGACAACTCTCCACGAAATATGTTATGATAAAACTTTGGGATTTATAGATCAGAAATATTAGACAAAAACATTATTATTGGCGTTATTATCCCTTTTTTGTGGTGGCCGGTTAAGGCCATTTCGCGTTTTTGCGTTTTCGTCTTTCATATTCTATAGGTCGAAAACGCGAAAACGCGAAAAGACGAAGTCGAAAACGCGATGACACGAAGCCGAGAACGCGAAGTCAAAAACGCGAAATCGGTTTCACGTTTTCGACTTCGCGTTTTCGCCTTTGCCTTTTCGACTTCGTCTTTTCGCGTTTTCGACTTCGCGTTTTCGCGTTTTCTTCCTAACGAATATGATAGGTAAAAACGCGAAAACGCGGAATGACCTTAACCGACCACCATACTTTTTACATATTTGGTCACGCAATAGAAAATGACAGTTACAAATTTGTCATATTTTTAGACGTATAATGTGCTTTTTATAAGATTGAACTAAAGTACTCGGTAGTCAAAGGCTTTAATCAATATCCATAATTGTTTCGTTGATTTATGGCGATACAGAATACAAAATGGAGTTGCCACAATGTCACAGTAGCAGTTATGTTTAGAATAGTGCATATTTGCAGATTCCCTAAGTCAAGCATTTTTTAGACAAATAAGAAAGCAATAGAGATACTTAATGAAATATAATGCACCATAGTCCAATCAATTAAAGTCTCCGATTAGCAAGTCAAATTGGTATAACAACAAGCCAGACCATTTTACACTACGTTAACAGTTTAACATCCAATCAATTTTGTTCTGACACTTTATATATTTCGTTACCATTTAAACTTGTCCAAAGAAGTCTGCAGAAGCTGATAAGCATTGATAGAGGATATGTATTTCGCATTTCATGTCAAGGTCTAATTTTTGTTTCATTTCTCTTGTGACTCAGTATATATGTATATGTTGTGTACAATTTGTAATTTTTGTACAAATTATTTTAGGAAATCCGGGACAATACACAACAAACGTTAGAATCAGTGGAAGCACTTATACGTGTGAAACTTGAGGAAATTCTGGCACAAATAGCGAAATTGAAAGCAGAAATAAAAGAACTTGGGGAAAGACTGTCAGATTATTCAGGTTTGACATATTCTTCATCGTTATTTTATGTGTGACTCATACTTGTTTTGTAAATTGTTGTGTCTACAACAAAGTAAGGGTAATGTCGAAAAACGCTTAGAGATGATTCAAACACATTTTGTTTATGATAATTTGAACGTTCATCATTATCTGACATACCAGAGATGTTACTAAACGATAGAGACGATTTGAAAACAATCGGATATAAAACACATTCAGGAAGAATAAATGAATTTTTTTTCAAATTGAATACTTTGTCAATCTGACAAGTCATTACAATATATTTATCAGGCAAGTCATGACAATGAACTTATTAGGCGTCATGACAATATATGTATCGGAGAAGTCATAAAATTATATTTATCAGGCAAGTCATGACAACATATTATCAGGCAAAATATTAAGCCAACAAGTCATGAAAAAATACATCATGTATATATAAAGTTACTCATAAAAATATATTTATCAGAAAAGTCATGACAATTTATTTATCGGACAAGTCATGACAATCTTAATACATGTGTCTCTGGTTTATTTTTAGATGATGCAAGAAATATGATAGGTAAGTAGCTAATAATATCAATATTCTATAAAGCAATGATATCTTCTCCGTAATTAGTAAATGTGAGTTTTCCAATATAACCTTGCTTACACAAGCCTATATTTGAAGTAGATATATGGTACATGTTTTTGTGTTCACTTTAAAAATAAATTACAAAATTGAAAGCCCTTCAGTGGAGAAATTTGGGTATCTCTTTTAATGGTTCATTAACAAAAAATGATGCATGTGAGGTCTCACAGGTGTATGGTATGCTTTATTTGTGGAAGCAACAATAGAATTCACCCACCAAGCTTTATGACATAATCTAGTCCATCTAATCATCTGTTACTTCTAACAATGTATTCTTCTATAGTGATCTACTTGTAAAAGAATTGCTTAACTTTAGTAAGTTTATCATTCTAACCTTGTAGGTGTTGTTGTACTTGTTTATTGTTTTCCTTTTTGAGATTTACAGATGATAAATAAATTGGGGTGTTTCCCCCTTTAATGTATAGTTGTTCTTTCTGGTGTGTTTTTCCATTTAATGATAAGTTGTTCTTTCTGGGGTGTTTCCCCCTTTAATGTATAGCTGTTTATCTTTTGTTGACTTCCTGTTTTGATGACCTAAATGGGATTGTAAAATAAAAGGACCTAGTCATAAAATCAGAAGCTAACAAGCACTTATGACTTTGTAGAAAATTATAGTTTAACCTAATATGTATGACGGTCGCATAGAATTGCTTGATAGAGCAAAGAACAAAAATATAAAATATCATAATGAAACATTCAAGATTATTCATGTTGATGGGAAATTAGCTATACAGGCGGAAACCCAGTTGAAATAGAACAAAAGAATCGAGTCTCTTTGTTAGAGAAGGCGATAAATGCTTACTGTAATGTTTACCATAGTTAAAACATTTTAAAAGTTAATAGATACAAATAAAACGACAATTTTTTTCTGAATTACGAATTGTATTATTCTAAAATCACCATTTGCATAAGTTTTCAATAAGTAATGTAGAACAATTAGATATTAAGTCGACGACATGGGTATCTATCAAGTTGGATGTAGAAACTGCATAACCTCCGATTCTTTTTTAAAAATTACCACGGACGGAGAACATATCAATCTATTTGTTCTATAATTTTCGTCACTGCCCTTCCATTATGTGAGTCAAGAAAATATTCCAAAAATGTGTAACAATTGCATTGAAAAGAGAAAATCGAGTGCACCTTTTTATGCTAGGGCGTGTTTGAGGTGTATATTTTGTCTTTAAAACGTACAAAGTAAGAGTATTTGATTTAACATCTCGCTTCAGGTTGTATCATTTTTATATATCAAAGCTACAGGTTATAACATAAAACAAATCACAGTACGAAAAGATGAAATATATGGGTCAAGTAAAATACCTATCTAATAAATCACAAACAAACAGAGTAGGTGTGTTCGAATAGTTATTTTTTTTTACTAAAAGTACTCGACGACGCTCTTTTAAGTTGGATGATGAAAATGCATATCTCCGAAAAAAAGTAATTTTTGTGTGTGATAACTAGGGTTTATAGTCTTCAACCACTGAACATTTTAGTCTGCCCTTCCACGAAATATTTAATTATAATTTGTTTAAATGTTTAAGTATTTTCGAAAATTCCAGCTGACAACCGATCAGACAATAGTTTTAAGTTGAATCAATGCAGACAAGATCATTAACTGATGCTCATTAGGTAGTAGATACATTTGTCTTTTTAAAATACAACTGACATATCAGGATCGTAATGGTGCTTTGTTGATAAATGTATCGGTATTCAAGAGCAAAATTGGCAGTGCATCATTCCTACAATGGCTTCTATTTCTACAATTGTAAAAATTAACTGGCGTAATGGGGAGATAATTTTGACGAAGTAGAATCCTGACTGTAAAGCAATGCAATAAGTTATAAGTTTCTGCGAACAAAACCGTTATTGAATCACAGGTTTATAAGTTGTTAAAGTAGAGTTAATGTCTTTATAGAAATGTAAAAATATATCGTCACGAGTCGGCGGTTATTGGTTATCGAATCTCTGTTTCACAGATCAGTACGGATATGCGTCAAATATTATAACCGGTTAACCATTTTTTATCCTGGATTGTGACAGTACGGAATGAGACAAACAATGAAAACACTTGTTTCTATCATGCAAAATATCTGTAATATAACCCAATACATTGAGTATCTGGTAATCAGTGAATTTGATCTTGTAAAATATAAGCTGCTCAACACAATAAACAGCCTTTTTTTTAACTCGTTCGCTGCGCTCACTTGACAAAAACCTCTTACTGAGACTCTGGTTGATATCTTACAATATAAATATGCAGACACCCTGAACATCGGTATCTTATTAAAGGCAACAGTAGTTTACCGCTATTCGAAAGTCAGAAATCGATCGAGAGTATACAAATCCGAGTTACAAACTAAAACTGACGGAAACACATAAACTAGAGGAAAACAACGAAACAATAGAAATTCTGAAGTGCAACAAAAAAACCATAACAACTTAAATAAAAACGATTACAACTGCCATTTTCCTGATTTGGTACATTTTAACAATATCAAAGTGCAGAAAAAAGGGTGGGTTGAACCTGGTTTTGTGGCTAGTCAAATCGAGCACTTTTGTGACAATTTTAATTATAACACTTAAATTACAACATTACATACAGGACTACAGTACAGAGAAATACGCAAATAAACAATAGAACATTTAAACGTGCAAATAGTTATCAAAGGTACCAGGCTAATCATTTAATACGTCAGACGCGTAATTCGTCTTCATTAGAATCATAAGTTCAAGTTAGTAAAGAAAGCCAAATACAGATGAAGAGCATTGATGATCCAAACTTCCAAAAAGTGCTACCAAATACGATTAAGGTTATATATGACTCGAATAAGAAAATCCTTGGTATTTGGAATAATAATTTTGCAAACAGCAGATTTACAAAAATCTATAACAATGACAATATAATTGACATACATGTCAACACCGAAAGGACTAACAAGAGAATAAAAAAGGTGTATAAGTCAATTTCGTTTGTGTAGACTCTTCCGTGAAATTCCCTTTTTTGTTTGGAAATAATCAAAAGACTGGAAAGTTGATTTTGCACAGCGAGGAGTTTTGAACAGCCAGCATGAACCGTTGTCGTATCTAGGTCAAACATATCAATTTCCAATTGAAACTCATTTCAGTCATGATAAATGAATTAGTAACAATGTGTGCATCATTTAAGAGTTTGGAGGTGTTTTAAGTTAATAACATATATTAAATGCATGCCAATTTGATAAAACTCTTTATTCTGCAGTAGTCAATATACGCATGTGCAAGACATTTTATTGGATTTAGAGAATTGGTTTATTCACAATGCGAAAGAAGGACGTCATATAAGAATATTGAATTGTGTTAGTAAATAGATAATTAAGTGAATTATCTGACTATGTCGGTATTTTTTCTAAGTCAAACTGTAAAACAAATAAATCATGTACGTTTAGTTGTCCACACTAAAATCTTATAAATGAATTGAGTAATCAATTATCTTTACTTTCACATACGAATAAAAAATAAATAAATTGGAGTTACAACTACAAACTATAAGACATTATAAGTTGTATGGTGCGCTACTGACCCCTTCCGGATCCATAGAAGGTTAGTAAAATCCATAGGGAATGAGGCCAGAGTCCAAATATCCTATGAATTTTATTATCCCTCTATGGTCCGTCGGGGGTCAGTAATAAAATGTAGAACGAATTTATCGCACGCTGAACTTTTTTTTTGAAATTGAACAATGAAACACAACAACATTAACAGATGACGTTACCATTAACAGTAGACGTGACGTCTTGAACACAGTATGAAATTTACCAACCGACTACGGTTCCATAGGGGGTCACCACGTCATGGCTTTAACCAATCAATGCGAATTAACGCTCAGCAAATCAGTCACATTTGGGTTTAGGTCACACTCGGTACTCAAAAGTCGAGCCAACGTTAATGGCAAACAACAATCTAAGACGTGGTAAAAATGTCCTTAGTTAGTTTAGACTAAGAAACATCGTATGGATCAACCAATGCGTGATGGTTTCCATAAAATTTATAGAGTCATTTTCAATCTTTAGTTTACACATATTTATCTATAGTGGATTGTGAAACAAGTTATTGCAACTTATATTAATCCCTTTCACTTTGCGGGTGCAAGTGCTGCCTTTTGGCGGTTTCCGTCTAAAATGTATTTGTATTCATTCTTAATATTAGAATGTAAGTTGTATTTGATGTTAAGACCTAACATATATAAAGGTTGAGGATGAAAACCGATGCGGCCTCTTTCATTTGTGACAAAATCTAACTGGAAAGTAACATGTTTTGCATATTTGATAGATGATTCATAATTATAATTTAATCGGTGCGATTTTAATTACTAAATCAGTTAAAATATTTAACAAAAACTAATTGAATCAACTGAAATAGACACTTAAGTGTTTAAAATGTGTCCAAAATCTTTCGTCAGATGAACTAGAATTTAAGGCCAAAATCCGCCCTTACCGAACCTACTCCTTTAGAAAGTTCTTTTCCTTTCACTCTACACACAACACATTTACTACGGAACAAAATGTTGATTTGTGCAATAACCATAGTGCAGTACCTTTGTTTGATATAATGGGTTCCTATATAAAAATGACAAGCAGCTTGTTAATACTGTATCTAAACCGAAACTTGTTTGCGTTATTTTTGTTTTCTTCAGAAAATACAAGAGAGGAGATACGAAAACATGACGCAGATGACACTTATGTTAAAACCTCAGCAGTAAATGCTGCAACCGATTTACTCCGAACAAAAAATCTTCTTATTCTTATTGGCAAAGCTGGAATTGGGAAATCCTCGACTGCTTTAGCGATAGCATCTTCATTTCATGCCAAAGGTATCATAGTTATGAAACTGGAACACAAATTTGCAAAACATTTCAAAAGATACTATAACGGCAAATTCAAACAATTAATTATTTTTGATGACTTTTTCGGGCAATATAATGTCAAAAATTGTTCCAAAACAAGTAAAGATATTTTAGAAGTTTTAACACCTCATGTTCATAGTGGTATGTCTAAGTTCATTATTACAACAAGAACTTATAAAATTGAGGATGCTGCTGATGAAATGATTAAATGCCATAAACTGTTTTCAGAAGGCGTTATAATTAATCTAAATGGGGATTTCAATTTGTCCACAACAGAAAAGGAAAATATTTTGATATCACATGCAATACAGCATAAAATAAATATTCGTAAAAAGCACGATGTGAGACAACTAAGCACGAAAATTCTTGATGACATCGAATTTGAAAAAATTATTGGCACTGATCCATATTTAGGATTTCCAGAGGCTTGTCGTTTGTTTTGCTCCTTTGGTAACTTCTTTACAATGGGGTTCGAATTCTTTGCATCCCCAACAGAAGAATTAAAAGATGAATTAGGAAAATTGAGACGAAAAGGCAACAAGGAACCTGATGATGGTTTAAAGTACTGTGCTCTTGCAAGTTTGATGTTGGATACTGTTTGCAAGAAATCAATTGGTATGGAAAAGGACATTATATGTCGTGAAAGTCACGAATCTTTAAATAATCTTTTAAACTTAAATTGTTCCATGATTAAATTTTTATACAAGTTGCTCTACAGCACAGAGATAAAAATAACAACAAATGACTTACATGATATTTGTAACCAAATATCAGAAAACTATATAACAATAGATTCGGACAGAAAAAAGTACGTGTTTCTTCATAGCACGGTGCGTGATGCGGTGTTGTTTTCATACTGGGATGAATCAACCATGGAAGATATCATAACATATTGTTCGGTTGATATATTATTAGAATATGTAAGGACATGGGATTATGTGGTAGAAGGTTGTGGAACATATGTTATTGTACCTATGTCAAAATGCACAGTTCTTGCTCAAAGACTCTTCGACATATGTCTTGATTGTAAAGGTGCTATCATACTAAGTTCAATTGTTATAGAGAATTCGGCACATACATTGAAATTATTGAATCAAAAGCTCACAGACTGGTGTTCTATTGAATCAAACGTCATCAATTGTGAGCTTTCAAAACTTAAGAAATTTATAAGACCAGCCCAATACAAGAATGAAAATAATAGACCTTGTTCACATGCAAATGACAACTGGTTAATAGCGAGACTCATAAAAGAATTACCAAAAGCAGACTGTCAAGTAAAATTTGTAAAATTTTACATACAATTCTATGGATGCAAGGAGTTTATCGCCAAATTCAATGCAAAACTTACACAATGGTTGCAATCCCTCAAAGATGGTGAAAATTGTTCATGGAACGTGTTAAATGAATTTGTTCGTCCAACAGAATTCAAAATAGAAAACGGTCATATAGGAGCATCTGCAAAAGACACATGGATTATACAAAGAGTTATAAATGAATTAATTAAGTCCACGCATGGTAGAACATTACATGTACGTTGGTATATTAAGAAATATGCATGTGAAAAATTTATCAAGAGTTTCAATGAAACATTTTCACAATGGTTGAAATTGGAAGAAAATTTTAAAAAATGTAGTCTGAAAATATTATTTGAAATAGTTCGTCCAACATCGTTTACAATTGAAAGTGGTAAAATAGGGGCATATACAAACGATAATTTTTTGACACAGAAACTTATAAGCTTACTGGTGAGAACTAGGTCTCATAAATTTTTTTATGTGAAAACTTATGCTAAGAAGTTCGGTAGCGAAATCTTCGTTAAAGATTTCAACAAAAAACTCACTGAATGGCTACAAGCAAAAGAAAATATGTTAAATTGTGATTTTAACCTGCTAAATGAATTTGTTCGTCCGGCATCGTCTAAAATTGAAAGTGGTGAAATAAGGGCACATACAAGTGACAAATGGTTAATACAGAGACTTTTTAATGAAGTGCAGACAAAAGGTGTTCACGTGTTTTCTGATGTACAAAGTTACGTTAAGAAGTTTGGTAGCGATGAATTTGTTATAAAGTTAAACAAGCATTTCATGGAATGGTTACAGTCGCATGAAAATGTAATGAGTTGTAAGTTGAACTTTTTATATGAATTTGTTCGCCCATGCTCTTTTACAATTAAGAATGGGGAAATTGGTGCAAGCACAAATGACAACTGGTTAGCAGAAAGGATTTTAAATGTTTTAGTAACATCTGGGTTTTCCTCGGATGTACGAATTTACATTAAGAAGTTTGGAAATGATGATTTTATCCAAAATATTAACAAAAATCTTGCTGATTGGATAAAATCTGACGAAAATTTAAAAAATTGTAAGTTGGATGTTCTATGTGACCTATTCTGTCCAACATCTTCCAAAATAAAAAGTGGTGAAGTACGGGCACATATAAATGACAACTGGTTATCACAGAGACTTTTTGATTATGCGATACAATCTCCTCTTGATAGGGTTTTTGGTGTGACGTATCATGTCAAGATGTTCAAAAGTTACGATTTTATCAGAAATTTCAATAACAAACTAATGAAGTGGTTGCAGTCGCATGAAAATGTAATGAATTGGAAGATGGGAGGGATATATGAATTTGTTCGCCCATCCTCTTTTACAATTAAGAATGGGGAAATTGGTGCAAGCACAAATGACAACTGGTTGACAGAAAGAATTTTAAATCAATTAGTGAATCCTTATGATCCTCAAATTTGGCAAAAACAAAGTTACATAAAGGAGTTTGGAAATGACGACTTCATCAGAGATGTAAATAAGAAACTTACAGAATGGTTACAGTTGCATGAAAATTTTATAAACTGTACGTGGAAATTAATACTTGAAATAGTTCGTCCAACATCGTTCAAAATTGAAAATGGAGAAATTGGTGCAACCACAAATGACAACTGGTTGACACAAAGACTTTTGGATGTTTTGGTGACATCTAAGACTTTTAAAATTTCGGATGTACTGATTTACATTAAGAAGTTTGGAAATGATGATTTCATTCGAGATTTCAATAAGAATCTCACGGAATGGTTACAGTCACAGGAAAATGTAATTAATTGTGAGTGTGACGTGTTATATGATTTGTGTCGTCCAACAGCTTTCAGAATTACATGTGGGGAAATTATCGCACTTGTAAATGATAGCTGGTTGATTCAGCGCCTTATTAAAGATTTGGAAACAAGATTGTCGCTAACAAAACAATACATTAAAAAATTTGGAAGTGACGAATTTATTAATAATTTTAATAAGAAATTCACTGAATGGTTACAATCAGAGGAAAATGTCAACAATTGTTACTGGACAATTATAAAGGAATTTGTTCGTCCTACATCATCAAGAATTGGAAACGGTGAAATAGGAGCATTCACAAATGACAACTGGTTGACACAGAGACTTATAAGTGAATTGGTGAATCCTGATGTTGAACGCGTGTTATATGTAATAGATTACATTAAGAGATTTGGGGATAAACAATTTGTCGATAATTTTAATATTCACCTTACAATATGGTTACAATCAGAAGAAGACGTTGATAAATTGAAGTGGGACCGTTTATTTAAAACGATTCGTCCAACTTCTTTCAAAACTGATACTGATGATATAACAGTTCCAAGAACTGACAGTTGGATAATACAGAGACTAATATATGGATTATCAAAGTCTGAATTTAAAATGGGAACTGTCAGACAATCTATTGAGAATTATGGAAGTGCATCAACTTTTATCTCATGTTTCAACGATAAATTTCGTGCATGGATATTAGAAAATACGAAAACGTGTGAATGGCAATTATTCAAAGAAGTTGTTAAGCCTCTCTCGTACTCTAACAGTAGTGACGAAATTTCTGTTTGTGTTGATGATACACAGGTTGTTGAATATTTGTTTGAGGAATTACATCAGGAACCCGATGTATTTGCTATAAAAGGGTACATTCAAAAGTACGGATCAGACGAATTTATTTCAAAATTCAACAAAAAACTAAACACGGAACTTAATGATGTAGGGGTCATAAAAACATGGGAACGTTTAGAACATTTTTATGAAGATCGATATTCTGCTAGTTTTACTGTTTGTTTGTCATCCGACTCAAAACATGATTCTAGAACATTGAGTAACAGGTTTTTAAATTATGCTGATTTCAATTTTGATCGGGATTGTTCTGATGACGATCAATACGATCATGCGAATTCGAATGATGATTCTGAATATTCTACATATGTCGAGGACGTAAATTTTGACTCGAGTACTGATTCTGATATTGGTAAGTATGCTATAACACCAATCCAGATTGATAATTTTATCTGCCGAACGCATTATTTGGTCTACAGTTGCGTTTGAACGAATTTTGTATCTCTAAAAAGAAAAATACTTAATAAAGCTATTTTTACTGTTTCGTTTTATTAGGAGGAATACATGTGTCACAATATCTGCTTTCCCTTTCGATACACCTCATATTACTGCTGGTTTTTAGTGGACTTAGTCTTTGGTTATTGTGGTAGTGTGCTCTTTTTTAAGACTTTTGTTATCGACTTGTTTCT
This sequence comes from Mytilus galloprovincialis, assembly GCA_037788925.1. Lineage (NCBI taxonomy): Eukaryota > Metazoa > Mollusca > Bivalvia > Mytilida > Mytilidae > Mytilus > Mytilus galloprovincialis. The sequence continues at coordinate 55,206,977 of CM075336.1, forward strand.
GCCATAGAGTAATTTGAGATTCTTCTTCAACCGTAAACATCTGATAATGTTGATTGTCAAAATCAAATCTTCTGCATCTACACTAATGTCTCATCGTTAATCTGAACTGTAAGTTACCTTATCAGAAACAAAATGTGCATGGAATAAGAAATGAAACATCGAAACATCTTTAAAAAAAGACAGTACAAAAATTTCCTTAATTTTTAATGTTACTTTTGTTACAGCATATTGCATTGAGTGTGTAGGCAAATTAATTGCCAAACTATTTAAGAGAACTTTTTAGTTTTTTCTAATGAAAACAACTGCCTATATTTTTTCAGAAGGAACAAATGATGATGATTATGATGACTACGATCGTCGTTTATAGAAAAACAATATAATCAAATGGGAAATAGAGAAATGTCTGATTATGATGGAGTAAATGGACAAACAAAAATTCTTTTCAAGAGGATTTCAATTCGATCAGGTCTCAACGGAAGATGAAGGAATGATTGAACACATATATTTGAAAAAAGTGAACAAGCAGACTATTCTATTCCTCCTTTTAAAGGTTTTTTACTTGATATAAGAACGAAATGAAATCTGTTGATATATGTATTAAAACAAATTCTTTAAAAATTTAAACTTTAGGTATGTGTTGACATTGTAATGTACAGCAGTAAGTGACTTGAACTAACTTTGAACTAAATTATTTGTACGTATAAATTTTACATAAAGGGGAGTAATCCGATTGTTATTTTGTAAACTTAATACATATTTATTCTCATTTTACATAATATCAGAGAGAGAAAAATGTAATACATGTGTACCTTAAATTTGTTTTTAGTATCTTAATATATTTTATCATCTTTCAAGTCAAGGACAAGCATGAAATATTTTCTCTTGGACTTTAAGCAAACCAAAAATCAATCAATCGATTATCTTTCATAGATAACACACTGTAAATCTACTGAAATGCTATGATCCCCCAATTTCACTTATTCTACTGCATGACACGAATGTTTCTAAAAAATCTTCCTAACAACATCTGAGCATATGGTAGCTATAGTGTTGATTTTCAATTACAGCTTTTATCATAATACATTTAATCAACAGTTAAGATGATTTTTTTTTAAAATTTGGCAGCTTTTCTCATGGATCTACTGTAACAGTTATAATCATAATTTACCCTGGTCACAAGTTACATAATCTAAATACAGACTGAATATGTATCTTACTACCACTATCAGGGAGGTAATATTTTTTAATCATATACAACGGATTTCTTTGTTAAGGGACTTATCATTATTTACCTGGGAGGGGGGCTTGTCATTTTGAATTCAAACATATAAAATTTTCTAGATCTCCCCTTAATATTTCACTATTTTTATTTGATCCCCCCCCCCCGCAAAAACATTTAAAAAATGTGATCACCCCCTCTATTAAACATGTCAAAATTTTAACATGCAAATTACTTGTTATATCATAGATATAATAATGCAAACATGAAATATTCTCAGTGGATTGAGTCCAAAAACATATTTGAGGAAAACTTGCCTTGAAATAGGGCTCTTCCATGACTATCAAACGATAGGCAGCAAGCCAGTACTTTGGAAAGCATTTTCTGACTTTTTTTTCTAATTTCCTATATTGAGCTATTGAAGAAAACTTGTTCCTACGTAGTTCTGTAAAACGCAGACTTTTTGATACAGCAACAACACATCATTTTCTAAGTGGGATATCTATATTTCCCGCGGTATATGTTCCTCTCTTGGACGCTGCGTAAAACTTAAGTTTTGCAGTAGGCCTTATTGAAACCTCCATTTAGTCGATAAACGTTTAATAATATATGGATAGTTCATTCTTTCATACTTACTCATTTATTGACACATTTCATTCATAAATGTGGGATGGAAACCAAAAAATTTGGAATTGTTAGCCTAATAAATACAGATTTTGAGGGAATGAGAGTTATAAATGAACTCAAAGGAACCTTATAATGAATTAAAAAGGTACCATGATTAGTGATGTTCAAACTACTTATTTCTTTGTGCAAAAAATATTGATCCCCCCACTTTGAATTTGCAATGTATGATATAATATTAAGACCAGTATACACATAGATTTCATCGTTTTTGATTTTTTTTTTGTGTCACTTCGAGGCTTAATATATTCAAAGTATTATTGTTGACACACATATTAGTTGTTTTATAGGTATGTTGTGTATATCGTTAATGTCATAGTTGCGTGTTGTATGCATTTGTTTTTTATGTATGCAATGTACCTGTATTATACACAAGTTGATAATCCATAATTCATATTGCTCTGCCAAATGTAATTCTTGTGTTATTGGTTTTTTGAAAATTCATGATATGTGGATGATTATTATTTTTGTTTTTCAATTTGAAGCAACAATTCGATTGGTTTGTTTATTGACAATGGTAATATAGGGTTATTGCATAAATATTGAGGAATATTGTCCCGAGTAGAATTGTATATTGCAAGAGCTTGCGAGTTCAATATATATTCTACGAGGTACAATATTCCCCAATATTTATGCAATAACCCTTTTATTGTATAGCAATATAATATTTGAAAGAAAAAAATGGTTTAAACTAAGATTTTGTCGGTGATGACGTCATGATTTTTGAAGATTTATTACACTAGTGCAATATTGGAATTTATTGCACGCTAACTTTTGGAAATATTATATTGCTATGCAAAAATATAGGGTTATTGCATGAATTTTTTAAAAGTTTCAAACATAATTTAGAAAGTTACTTTAAAAATGTTGACTTTTCCTAACAGTGTTCATTATGTATATTTTTGAATTAATTTTTTTTGTCGATTCGTCCGTATTAAAATAGTTTTCCTCTTTGTTGAGACATAGGATAGAAAGAATTCAAATCGAATGTACTAAATCTGGGGTCCGACGTCCGTGAACTTTTCACTCTTTGGACTTTTATTGAGAAACACGTAAAAGGATCAATATATTAATTAATCTGTTATGTTTCTCCATTGTCGAAGCATATGATAAAAAGATCATAACATATCATTTTTCATATCGCATGTATTATCAGCCCTCGGTCAATACCAGCCCTCGATCCATACACTTGCTTAGAAGAATTAATTTATTTCTAGATATTTTTGTAAGTTGAGGAACCTCTTTTCTTGTTGTTTTGTAACGTGACTATTTAACAGGGTGTCATACTACGGGGGGGGGGGGGGGGGGGGGGCGAATGAGACTTGAATTTTTTGTTATCAAAATCAATTTTGTGTACACAAAATTCAATTCTGTCATAATCATTTTTGTCTAACAAAACTATGTGATACAGATTGATCTCGAGAACGTCAAATTTTGTGATGACAAATTTCATTTGTGTCACGACAAAATTCTTTTTTGTCATGACAAAAGTAACTTTTGTCCACTGAAAGATAATTTTGCATGACAAAATTTAAATGTCCGTACAAAATTAAATTTCGCATACAAAACCACAAGAGTCCCATTCGGTGCCCCGTACATACTGAATATATATGCACAATCTACAGTTGAAAACACTATGTCGACGTCTTCATCTCTTGTTTATTTGTGAAGTTGGTTTGATATCACCTTAATCCAACAATTACATGGTATTTTTAATAAAACTTATACTATAGATTCACATCACCTGTATCTGGGACAAGTTTTATAATGGTGGACGATCGACTCTTTTTGAAAGAGTTATGTCCCTTGGAAATATAAAATATGTGCAACACGGGGGACATTGGAACACTGCTCTTTTATCATTCATCATTTCATCTTGTTAGAATTGACAACTGAATGACATCAACAATTGCATTGACTTTAACATTACTAGAATTGTAATTTTGTCACCCATTAAATTACAACCATTACAAATTGCTGGAGAAATATGGAATAATAAAAAACAAAACAACAACCTGTCTCCTTGATACATGTATGTCTGCGGTCCTTGGCATCATTTTTCATGGTTCCGTGACTGCTTTATTAGGATACTTTTAATAACCATTGCTTGTAAGTATTATGTTTTAAAAAAAAATGATTTCCATTTTCGGTGTTTGTGAAATTGTTTTCATAAAACACAGCGGTCATGGGTGACGGATGCCAGAAAGTTGTTTTGGATGGGATTTATTCATCTCAAAAAGGTACCAGTGCTTGGGGTACCCCAAGGCTCGGTACTGGGTCCATTCCTTTTTTTTTTAACTTATATTAATGACATTGTGGAAAATATGAGTAATCATATTAGATTATTTGCAGATGACACCTCTTTATATGCCATTATTGATGATGACTATGATACTGTTTCTATGTCTTTGACTGATGATCTTGGGAGGATTAAAACATGGGCTGAAAACTGGGCTGTAACCTTTAATCCCTCCAAAACAGAAACCCTTTTATTTTCTAGAAAAGATATCAATCCTCCCCCTTTATACTTTGGCATTGGTGGGGACCAACTAAAAGAAGTTAAAAGTCACTGTCACCTAGGTCTCAACTTTGAGAGTAAGGCTAATTGGAAATTACATATAAACGCAATTTATATAAAAAAAAAAGCATGTTCTAGATTACATTTATTAACACAAGTAAAATATAGTTTGGATCGAAATGTACTTATTATAATTATACCCCCGCTTTAAAAAAGGGGGGGTATAATGTTTTATCTCTGTCTGTCAGTCCGTCAGTCCGTCCATCAGTCCGTCCGTCCATCAGTCCGTCAGTCAGTCCGTCCCATGAAACTTTCGTCACATTTTTCTCAGGAACTACACATCCACCCTTTCTTTAATTTGGTATCAACATTTATATATGTTAGCCATACCGTGTAATGCGTTTTCAGATTCATCACTTGACAACTTCCTGTTTACCGAACACTTGTATGATTTTACACATGATAGCCAAGTTGAAAATTTTCGTCACATTTTTCTCAGGAACTACACATCCACCCTTTCTGTAATTTGGTATCAACATTTATATATGTTAGCCATACCGTGTGATGCGTTTTCAGATTCATCACTTGACAACTTCCTGTTTACCGAACACTTGTATGATTTTACACATGATAGCCAAGTTGAAAATTTTCGTCACATTTTTCTCAGCAACTACAATACAAGGATTTCTGAAATTTGGTTTCAGGATTTATATAAGTCAGCTATACCGTGTGATGCGTTTTCAGATTCATCACTCGACAACTTCCTGTTTACCGAACACTTGTATGATTTTACACTGATAGCCAAGTTGAAAATTTTCGTCACATTTTTCTCAGGAACTACAATACAAGGATTTCTGAAATTTGGTTTCAGGATTTATATAAGTCAGCTATACCGTGTGATGCGTTTTCAGATTCATCACTTGACAACTTCCTGTTTACCGAACACTTGCATATTTTTACACTATTAATATTATCCACTTGCGGCGGGGTATCATCAGTGAGCAGTAGCTCGCAGTTTCACTTGTTTATACAGCATTTATTCGCCCTATTCTTGAATATGCAAACATTATATGGGATAATCGTACTTTACAAGAAGATAATTTATTAGAAAGTGTTCAAATTGAAGCTGCTCGTATTATTACTGGTCTCTGACGTACAACTTCTCTTAACTCTTAAAAAATTATACACTGAAATAGGTCTTGAAAAATTATCAGACAGAAGGAAGAAGCATAAACTTACTACATTTTATAAAATAAAAAATGGATTTTCTCCAAGTTTTATGATAGATTTATTAGAATCCTATCCTCTCACACCGAATGATTACAATCTTAGGAGAGACTCTCAGAATTATACCATCCCAAGGTGCAGAACAGTTTCATATTATATAAGTTTCATACCATCTGTTGTTAAACTCTGGAATGAATTATACTAAAAATGCTTTGTCGATTAACCAGTTCAAATCTGTACTTCATAAAATATATAAACCAGAGATTCCCCCTAAATATTTTTGTTCAGGTATAAGAAAATTTAATATTATTCATTGTCAATTACGAAACGATGCAAGTAATTTAAATTCTCACTTGTTTCATGATTTTTTTACAGAAGAACCCTCCTGTCCTAAATGTTTATATAAATGTGAAGACAATCAACATTATTTTTTTTATTGTCCATCATACACTTTTAACAGGATCACACTCCTTGATAAACTGTCTGCTTATGGAGTTGATATTGATTTAAAGTTGATACTATTTGGTGATCAATCTATGAGTATTGAAGACAATGTGCAGATAGTTAAGGCTGCTCATGAACACATAACAAATTCAGAGAGATTTGTATAATGAAATGTATTTTATAGTCCAAAACCAAATTAACTTTTACTTTGTATGTCTTTATATTTAAGCTCCTAGACCCGAACAAGCTGAAAAATAATTAAAATTGAAACAAAAGTTAAAAATAAAACGACAGTACATTTAAATTAATATTATTAAAGCTAAAAAAAACTAATAAATGCACCTTTATTTCTGTATCATTCATATATTCAATTTGTATATCTTTAATTTCTTAAATCTATTTTTTTCTTCTTATTATTAACACTCTAAATTCTTTTTATATTATTATAATTCTTTAATGTATCAATATGGTTATTACTCGCTGTCGTTTTTCTTCAGGTGCAATAATTTAGTAAAAATAAGTACATGATATCAAACATGTTGTTTTAAAAATGAGTTATTAAACTTATTATTTTAAATAGCTGACTGGAGACCATTTAATTTAATGTGAGACATCTAAATCAATGTTGGAGTTTATTTCCTAGAATATTAAAACTTTTTTCATAATTTATTTTTTTCTTATTTTTCTGAGTTAACATTTGAAGCATTTTTAAAACAGTCATACTTTTGATCTGAGTTAATTATTTGAAACATCATTCCAGTCAGCTAAGAGGTACTTTTGAAAAATTAATTATGTTTTGTCATTATGTTTGTGCATGTGTTGCTTTGTTTGAATGTAATATATTGTACCTTGTTTTGTGAAGAGGGCTTACATAGGCTATGCCTGTTGCTCAATCCAATTAAATTTATTTGAATAAAATATTGTTTAAACTAAGCTACATGTATCATAGGAGACTGCGTATATACATCCAGCTGTATGAACACCCTGTCTAAGCATGGGGTTATCTGTCAGATTAGAGAAGTTATATGTCTATACCCATGTTAAGTCTACGAGTCCAGTAATTGTTATCATCATAGACCAGTTAATAACGTTACTTTGGAGCAGGTGCCACGTTGGGTGAAATAATTATTCAAACATTAAGACAATTGCCATCCCTAGTTTGGCCGTACTCTACTTTCATGTTATGAAATCAAGAATTTCCTTAGTGAATTCCCTTTTCAAAAAAAGCATGTCTACAAGCAAGACAGAATTTAAAGTTTGCTATATCACCGACTGAAATAGCCAGTTCCTGTGTCAGTGACTGGGCGGAGTTTTAAAATTTCAATCCTAACTTTTCCTGAAATTATAAGTAAGCAGTATAAAAAAAAATCATATATAAAGCCTACAGATTTTGCGCTCCTTCGCAAGCATTGCAGCATTGAGGGGTAATAGTAATTGCCGATATATAAGGTCTGAACAGAAGGTCCATATAAAAAAAAGAGAAGATGTGGTTTGATTGCTAATGAGACAACTCTCTACAAGAGACCAAAATGACACAGAAATTAACAACTATAATAGGTCAACGTACGGCCTTCAACAATGAGCAAAGTCCATACCGCATAGTCTAATAGTCACCTATAAAAGACCCCGAAATGGCAATGTAAAACAATTCAAGCGAGAAAACCTATTAACGGCCTTATTTATGTACAAAAATTAAACGAAAAACAAATATGCAACACATAAAAAACGACAACCATTGAATTACAGGCTCCTGACTTGGGACAGGCACATACATACAGAATGTTAGCGGGATCCCGACCCTCACCCTAACCTGAGACAGTAGCATAACAGTACAACATAATGTGACAATATGATGGCTTAAAATATATATATAAATATATAGTATATATATTTATATTTATATTTAGGATTATATATTCTCAAAAATGTTTATTAAATTGAATAAAATAAATACAAGGGAATATCTATTAAGAAAAACATGACCTTGTAAAAGGTTGTTTAATTGACCGCTGGGTTGCATATATATATAACATGTTTACATGCGGACCAGGTGGTGACATGTAGCAATTAGTTAAACACGAGAAATACGTGCATTCTTTGACCATCAATCTCCAGGTTGGTCAAAACATGTCAAAACATGTCAATTAGAGACAACGTAATAGATATTCATCTCTGTATCTTTTGATTTAAGACTATAATGGTCAAATTAATAGAAACCTTGACACCGTTATATTCTGTATATATACTTGTGTATTTTATTGTATGAATTACATCGGCTCAGGCAGGTTAATAAACTTATAGCAAAACTATATATTGTTATAAACTCTTTTTGGTGCCGTGACCAGGACGAATTCTGAAAAAAAATACTAAGGTACGTGTGATATTTTATTTGATAATCTTAATTATCATATTCTCAAAAAAAAATGGCTGAACAAGAATTTAATGTAGGGTTAGTTTTTCAAAATTTAGCAACACAAGTTCAAGGTCTTACTCAAAAATTAACTGCAAACGGTGTCAATTCGATAGTTGAAGGCTTTGACGGTTCAAATTCAGAAAAATATTCTCAATTGATTCGATCTATAGAAAAATATGCAATGATAACAAATTTAGGTCCGAATGATTGTAAAATGATATGTTATCAAACATCTGTAGGTCCAGTAAGCGATTTCATTGCTAGGTGGTTAAGAGAAACTGATCAGGTGAATAATAATTGGGATAATCTAAAAACTCAATTGAATTTTCGTTATGGGCATATTCCTGATGCATCATATGCATTTGAACTTTTGAACAAGGTTAATCAAAAAATTGGCGAAAATGTTCCCATATTTGGAGAACGAATTTTAACGTTAGCAACAGATGCTTTTAGAGGGCAAGATATCAATCAACCAATAGTTCAACTTCAATTAGTTAACTTTTTCATAAATCGTTACCGACAAGAACGAGAAACATCTTCCGACGAGGATGATATTCCGCTCGCTGAACTTAAACAAAAAATAGCAAATAGAAACCGACGTGAAAACGAAGAAGACAAATCTTCCGTCACTTCCGGTTCAAGCGAAATGTCGGATAATAATAGTTCCGATGGGTATAATTCAGACCGCAGTCAAAAAATGTCTGTTGATGAAGTTAGAATACCAAAGAAAAATAAGCAAACAGTTAAAAAGTCTGAAAAGAAAGACGAATTAATTTTAAGTTTTCTCTCAACCGTTTCTTGTTATCTTAATAAAATGAACGACTAACCTGTCGTAGACGTAGGCTTCGTGATGATTGTTTTTAAATTAATATATGTGTATATAAAATAATTTTGTTTTGATTAATCATTCTAATTCTCGCTTCAGATGATCGCTGAAAAATTGTTGATTGTTTAGAAATCCTATAAATATCAGTAATCTCTGAATCACAGCTTTTTTTATGAAAAAGGAAGGAAAGTGTTGGTTGAATGTCAAACCTTATTTAAACAATTTTTCAGTCCTAACTAGAGAAAAGTTTATCTTATTAGTTTATTGTTTTTGTATTTGAGTTTATTTTTATTTTTTGTTCTTATTTTAAATAGATAACATATCGATAATTTATTTTTTTCAAAATTAAAGCAGTTAGAACTTGAGGACGACTTTGAACTAATAAATTTAGTGAATGCACTAATTTATTTTGTTGCTATATTTATAGGTATTTTGTTATTAATATATTCTTAAGTTTAATAATAGGTGTTTAGCCAAGAGAATTTAGTAAAAGAGAGATTCAAATAGTCACACGATACCTTGGTGGCGATCAAATGGTGTCAACTAATGTTGAGGGCGATGGTACTGCCTCCAGAGATGTTAAAATAGCTTCTGCACCATTACAAGAACCAGCCACTAAGAACCATTATCCAGTATTGGATATTGGCTTTGATCATTGGACACAACGCAGACGATTAGATGTACATAAAACTATACGATCACATAACTTATATTGGTAGAGGGAATCGTTCTACAGCATCACAGGTAGATTTGCCTGTAATGTTTCAGCCGGTGATAACTGAGCAACCTAGTCAGGGACTCTGAATTAACAGAGTAGGTAAGCTAGGTCAGTTAGGAGTAAATCAACGACAGATGGTGGATCACATGCAGGTTGGATTTTCGACGATGGATGGTGGATCACATGCAGGTTGGATTTTCGCCGATGGATGGTGGATCACATGCAGGTTGGAGTCTTCGACGATGGATGGTGGATCACATGCAAGTTGGATTTTCGACGATGGATGGTGAATCACATGCAGGTTGGAGTCTTCGACGATGGATGGTGGATCACATGCAAGTTGGATTTTCGACGATGGATGGTGGATCACATGCAGGTTGGAGTTTTCGACGCTGGATGGTGGATCACATGCAGGTCGGAGTAATTGCAGTACTTCTAAATGATGGGAATTGGCGTTGCAGATAAACAAAATGGATTGTTGGAGTTGACAACGACGATCAGAGGTGCAGTTCACTGGAGTCGGGGTTCTGAAGACGGTCCGCAGTTAATGGTTGCGCCTTTTTCTGGAAATAAGAAGTTCCGATATTTGATGTTACGAACTTAGTTATTCACACAAGAATTGTATGAACTATACATTGCTGAACATTTAGATGTTGTTGAACTTTTGAAATGATTTTGTTTATGAATATTTTTTTGTTGTTTTTAGGGAAATTGCAAGCATTTAAATATATTGTCACCGATTTTAACTAAAATATAAAATTATATTTCTTAAGAAAGGGAGGAATGTGACAATATGATGGCTAAAATATATATATAAATATATATTATATACATTTATATTTATATTTAGGATTATATATTCTCAAAAATGTTTATTAAATTGAATAAAATAAATACAAGGGAATATCTATTAAGAAAAACATGACCTTGTAAAAGGTTGTTTAATTGACCGCTGGGTTGCATATATATATAACATGTTTACATGCGGACCAGGTGGTGACATGTAGCAATTAGTTAAAACACGAGAAATACGTGCATTCTTTGACCATCAATCTCCAGGTTGGTCAAAACATGTCAAAACATGTCAATTAGAGACAACTTAATAGATATTCATCCCTGTATCTTTTGATTTAAGACTATAATGGTCAAATTAATAGAAACCTTGACACCGTTATATTCTGTATATATAATTGTGTATTTTATTGTATGAATTACATCGGCTCAGGCAGGTTAATAAACTTATAGCAAAACTATATATTGTTATAAACAGAACGAACTATAAAAATCAGTTATGGGCGTCAAGTTGGTTACCTATTCCCTATTCCCTATTCGTTACCTATTCCCTATTCCCTATTCGTTGCCTATTCGTTACCTATTCCCTATTCCCTATTCGTTACCTATTCGTTACCTATTCCCTATTCCCTATTCGTTACCTATTCGTTACCTATTCCCTATTCCCTATTCGTTGCCTATTCGTTACCTATTCCCTATTCCCTATTCGTTGCCTATTCGTTACCTATTCCCTATTCCCTATTCGTTACCTATTCGTTACCTATTCCCTATTCCCTATTCGTTACTTATTCGTTACTTATTTGATTTTTAATATCCTTCCCCCTTTTTAATTATGGCATGGAATAGTTTAATATGGCTGCCGTTACCATGGAAACGGCACAATTGTGAAAAAAATGAGTTTTTGGTTTTTGGTGAACTGTTTGCATATGCTTCAACTCAGAATCATCATATTTTAAAACAATGTAGGTGCCCACTATATACAGGTGTTGGATGATTTTGGCGATCATTGGAACTACTATGTTGCCATGGAAACTACACCAAAATTTTCAAAATTCTAAAAATGCTCAAAACTTCATGAAACTTCACAGTAATGATGAGCAACATTGGAGTTGGAATTTCCAAAATAGGTCTTGTTACCATGGAAACAATGCAAAAAGGTCACAAATTTCAAAAATAAGAATTTTCCGCAAACTGGATGAAACTTTACAGGAATGGTAACTGGCATAGGCAGAGTTGGATTCTGAAGTTAGAATTTTCAAAATGGCCGCCGTAACCATGGAAACAGCAAAAATGTCAAATATTCAAAATGTTCAAACTTAATGAAACTTTGCAAAAATGTTACTAGACATCTGTAGATGCTCTCTTTGACTTTGGAATTGTCAAAATGGCTGCCGCTCACCTGGTAATAGGGGGAAGTGGTGCCTTCCGTTATTGCTAGCAATTACAAATCTAGTTGTTAATAGTCTTACATATGGTAATAGTTCTGAATTGGTTGAGGTAAAATGATCTTTTTATGACCTATTTATATGTGTTTGTGCTCAACCGATCCTTTTACTTCATGTTCGATACGCATTTGTTCCTTACTTGTTTTTTATACGTTCTACCTTTTAACTGCTTTACGTCCGTATGTTTGAAGATGGATCTTGGTTCGACGGGATGAAATCACCGTGTTAGCGCTTGCGTAAAAACGAAGATGTGGTATGATTGCCAATGAGACAACACTCCACATTAGACCAAAATGACACAGAAATTATCAACTATAGTTCACTGTACGGCCTTAAACAATGAGCATAGCCCAAACCGTGTAGTCACCTATAAAAGGCCCAGACATGACAACCTCATACAATTCAAACAACAAAACTGACGGCCGTATTTCATATACAAAAAAATAAACGGAAATATGTAACACAAAAACAAACGATAACTACTTAATTTCAGGCTCTTGTCTAGGGACAGGCACATACTTACATAATGTGGTAGAGTTAAACATGTAAGCAGGGTGTACATCGTTTCGGAGCATGCTATTACCTTGTTTAATTCGTTTCATCACTCGCTTATAATTCGCTTATAATACGTGTATCTTACGTTGCACCTTTTAAAACATGATTTTCAATTGTTTTGTTGTCTCTGGTGGAAGATTTGGGCTCTTAGAGGTGATATAACTCTATAAGTGCATTTGTATCCGTTCCAGCGGTCGGATAATACCCTGTTAAATATTCGTTACTAATTCGCTTTTAAAAAGTTTGTTGTACCCCATTAGAGCGCATGTACTGTTCCAGCGCTCGGTAAATAACCTGTTACCTATTCGTTACCTATTCGCTTTTAATGCGCGGGGTATACGGTGCACCTTGAAATAAATCGTTTTTTAATTGTGTTCAGGTCTCTGGTGGTAAGAATGTGTTCTTAGAGATGAAATGACCCTATTAGCGCGCATGTACCCGTTCCAGCGCTCGGTTAATACCCTGTTACCTATTCGTTACCTATTCGTTACCTATTCGCTTATAATACATTTTTTTATACGTTGCACCTGTTAGAAAAGGATTTTAAATTATGTCCATGTCTCAGGTGGTAACAATGTGTTCTTAGAGATGAAATGACCCTATTAGCGCTCATGTACCCGTTCCAGCGCTCGGTAAATAACCTTTTAACTATTCGTTACCTATTCGCTTTTAATGCGCGGGGTTTACGGTGCACCTTGAAATAAATCGTTTTTTAATTGTGTTCAGGTCTCTGGTGGTAAGAATGTGTTCTTAGAGATGAAATGACCCTATTAGCGCGCAGGTACCCGTTCCAGCGCTCGGTTAATACCCTGTTACCTATTCGTTACCTATTCGTTACCTATTCGCTTATAATACATTTTTTTATACGTTTCACCTTTTAGAAAAGGATTTCCAATTGTGTTCATATCTCTGGTGGTAATAATGTGTTCTTATAGATGAAATACCCCTATAAGCGCATATGTACTCGTTCCAGCGATCGGTTAATACCCTGTTACCTATTCGTTACCTATTCGTTACCTATTCACTTATAGTACGTTTGTTGTACGTTGCACCTTTTAGAAAAGGATTTTCAATTAAATTCATATCTCTGGTGGTAACAATGTGTTCTTAGAGATGAAATGACCCCATTAGAGCGCATGTACCCGTTCCAGCGCTCGGTAAATAACCTGTTACCTATTCGTTACTTATTCGCTTTTAATGCGCGGGGTATACGGTGCACCTTGAAATAAATCGTTTTTTAATTGTGTTCAGGTCTCTGGTGGTAAGAATGTGTTCTTAGAGATGAAATTACCCTATTAGCGCGCAGGTACCCGTTCCAGCGCTCGGTTAATACCCTGTTACCTATTCGTTACCTATTCGTTACCTATTCGCTTATAATACATTTTTTTATACGTTGCACCTGTTAGAAAAGGATTTTCAATTATGTCCAGGTCTCAGGTGGTAACAATGTGTTCTTAGAGATGAAATGACCCTATTAGAGCGCATGTACCCGTTCCAGCGCTCGGTAAATAACCTGTTACCTATTCGTTACCTATTCGCTTTTAATGCGCGGGGTATACGGTGCACTTTGAAATAAATCGTTTTTTAATTGTGTTCAGGTCTCTGGTGGTAACAATGTGTTCTTAGAGATGAAATTACCCTATTAGCGCGCATGTACCCGTTCCAGCGCTCGGTTAATACCCTGTTACCTATTCGTTACCTATTCGTTGCCTATTCGCTTATAATACATTTTTTTATACGTTTCACCTGTTAGAAAAGGATTTTCAATTATGTCCATGTCTCAGGTGGTAACAATGTGTTCTTAGAGATGAAATAACCCTATTAGCGCTCATGTACCCGTTCCAGCGCTCGGTAAATAACCTGTTACCTATTCGCTTTTAATGCGCGGGGTATACGGTGCACCTTGAAATAAATCGTTTTTTAATTGTGTTCGGGTCTCTGGTGGTAAGAATGTGTTCTTAGAGATGAAATGACCCTATTAGCGCGCATGTACCCGTTCCAGCGCTCGGTTAATACCCTGTTTCCTATTCGTTACCTATTCGTTACCTATTCGCTTATAATACATTTTTTTATACGTTTCACCTGTTAGAAAAGGATTTTCAATTATGTCCATGTCTCAGGTGGTAACAATGTGTTCTTAGAGATGAAATGACCCTATTAGCGCTCATGTACCCGTTCCAGTGCTCGGTAAATAATCTTGTTACCTATTCGCTTTTAATGCGCGGGGTATACGCTGCAACTTGAAATAAATCGTGTTTTAATTGTGTTCATGTCTGGTGGTAACAATGTGTTCTTAGAGATGAAATGACCCCATTAGAGCGCATGTACCCGTTCCAGCGCTCGGTAAATAACCTGTTACCTATTAGTTACTTATTCGCTTTTAATGCGCGGGGTATACGGTGCACCTTGAAATAAATCGTTTTTTAATTGTGTTCAGGTCTCTGGTGGTAAGAATGTGTTCTTTGAGATGAAATTACCCTATTAGCGCGCATGTACCCGTTCCAGCGCTCGGTTAATACCCTGTTACCTATTCGTTACCTGTTCGTTACCTATTCGTTACCTATTCGCTTATAATACATTTTTTTATACGTTTCACCTGTTAGAAAAGGATTTTCAATTATGTCCATGTCTCAGGTGGTAACAATGTGTTCTTAGAGATGAAATTGCCCTATTAGCGCTCATGTACCCGTTCCAGCGCTCGGTAAATAACCTGTTACCTATTCGTTACCTATTCGCTTTTAATGCGCGGGGTTTACGGTGCACCTTGAAATAAATCGTTTTTTAATTGTGTTCAGGTCTCTGGTGGTAAGAATGTGTTCTTAGAGATGAAATGACCCTATTAGCGCGCATGTACCCGTTCCAGCGCTCGGTTAATACCCTGTTACCTATTCGTTACTTATTCGTTACCTATTCGCTTATAATACATTTTTTTATACGTTTCACCTTTTAGAAAAGGATTTCCAATTGTGTTCATATCTCTGGTGGTAATAATGTGTTCTTATAGATGAAATACCCCTATAAGCGCATATGTACTCGTTCCAGCTATCGATTAATACCCTGTTATATAATTACCTATTCGTTACCTATTCGTTACCTATTCACTTATAGTACGTTTGTTGTACGTTGCACCTTTTAGAAAAGGATTTTCAATTAAATTCATATCTCTGGTGGTAGCAATGTGTTCTTAGAGATGAAATGACCCCATTAGAGCGCATGTACCCGTTCCAGCGCTCGGTAAATAACCTGTTACCTATTAGTTACTTATTCGCTTTTAATGCGCGGGGTATACGGTGCACCTTGAAATAAATCGTTTTTTAATTGTGTTCAGGTCTCTGGTGGTAAGAATGTGTTCTTTGAGATGAAATTACCCTATTAGCGCGCATGTACCCGTTCCAGCGCTACGTTAATACCCTGTTACCTATTCGTTACCTTTTCGTTACCTATTCGTTACCTATTCGCTTATAATACATTTTTTTTATACGTTTCACCTGTTAGAAAAGGATTTTCAATTATGTCCATGTCTCAGGTGGTAACAATGTGTTCTTATAGATGAAATTACCCTATTAGCGCTCATGTACCCGTTCCAGTGCTCGGTAAATAACCTGTTACCTATTCGTTACCTATTCGCTTTTAATGCGCGGGGTTTACGGTGCACCTTGAAATAAATCGTTTTTTAATTGTGTTCAGGTCTCTGGTGGTAAGAATGTGTTCTTAGAGATGAAATGACCCTATTAGCGCGCATGTACCCGTTCCAGCGCTCGGTTAATACCCTGTTACCTATTCGTTACCTATTCGTTACCTATTCGCTTATAATACATTTTTTATACGTTTCACCTGTTAGAAAAGGATTTTCAATTATGTCCATGTCTCAGGTGGTAACAATGTGTTCTTAGAGATGAAATTACCCTAGTAGCGCTCATGTACCCGTTCCAGTGCTCGGTAAATAATCTTGTTACCTATTCATTAGCTATTCGCTTTTAATGCGCGGGGTATACGCTGCAACTTGAAATAAATCGTGTTTTAATTGTGTTCATGTCTGGTGGTAACAATGTGATCTTAGAGATGAAATGACCCCATTAGAGCGCATGTATCCGTTCCAGCGCTCGGTAAATAACCTGTTACCTATTCGTTACTTATTCGCTTTTAATGCGCGGGGTATACGGTGCACCATGAAATAAATCGTGCTTTAATTGTGTTCAGGTCTCTGGTGGTAAGAATGTGTTCTTAGAGATGAAATTACCCTATTAGCGCGCATGTACCCGTTCCAGCGCTCGGTTAATACCCTGTTACCTATTCGTTACCTATTCGCTTATAATACATTTTTTAATACGTTGCACCTGTTAGACAAGGATTTTCAATTATGTCCAGGTCTCAGGTGGTAATGTGTTCTTAGAGATGAAATGACCCCATTAGAGCGCATGTACCCGTTCCAGCGCTCGGTAAATACCCTGTTACCTATTCGTTACCTATTCGCTTTTAATGCGCGGGGTATACGGTGCACCTTGAAATAAATCGTTTTTTAATTGTGTTCAGGTCTCTGGTGGTAAAAATGTGTTCTTACAGATGAAATTACCCTATTAGCACGCATGTACCCGTTACAGCGCTCGGTTTATACCCTGTTACCTATTCGTTACCTATTCGTTACCTATTCACTTATAATACGTTTGTTGTACGTTGCACCTTTTAGAAAAGGATTTTTAATTGTCTCCATGTCTTTTGTGGTAACAATGTGTTCTCAGAGATGAAATTACCCTATTAGCGCGCATGTACCCGTTCCAGCGCTCGGTTAATACTCTGTTACCTATTCGTTACCTATTCGTTACCTATTCACTTATAATACGTTTGTTGTACGTTGCACCTTTCAGAAAAGGATTTTCAATGGTGTCCGTATTTCTGGTGGTAACAATGTGTTCTTAGAGATGAAATGACCCTATTAGCGCGTATGTACCCGTTCCAGCGCTCGATAAATACCCTGTTACCTATTCGTTACCTAATCACTTATAATACGTTTGTTGTACGTTGCACCTTTTAGAAAAGGATTTTTAATTCAGTTCATATCTCTGGTGGTAATAATGTGTTCTTTTAGATGAAATACCCATATTAGCGCGTATGTACTCGTTCCAGCGCTCAGTTAATACCCTGCTACTTATTCGTTCCTTATTTGCTTTTAATGCACGAGGTATACGTTGCACCTTCACGAGGTATACGTTGCACCTTGAAATAAATCGTTTTTTTAATTGTGTTCATGTCTCTGGTGGTAACAATGTGTTCTTAGAGATGAAATGACCCTATTAGCGCGCATGTACCCGTTCCAGCGCTCGATAAATACCCTGTTACCTATTCGTTACCTATTCACTTATAATACGTTTGTTGTACGTTGCACCTTTTAGAAAAGGATTTTTAATTCAGTTCATATCTCTGGTGGTAATAATGTGTTCTTTTAGATGAAATACCACTATTAGCGCGTATGTACTCGTTCCAGCGCTCAGTTAATACCTTGCTACTTATTCGTTCCTTATTTGCTTTTAATGCACGAGGTATACGTTGCACCTTGAAATAAATCGTTTTTTTAATTGTGTTCATGTCTCTGGTGGTAACAATGTGTTCTTAGAGATGAAATGACCCTATTAGAGCGCATGAACCCGTTTCAGCGCTCGCTTAATACCCTGTTACCTATTCGTTACATATTCACTTATAATACGTTTGTTGTATGTTGCACCTTTTAGAAAAGGATTTTTAATTGTCTCCATGTCTTTTGTGGTAACAATGTGTTCTTAGAGATGAAATTACCCTATTAGCGCGCATGTACCCGTTCCAGCGCTCGGTAAATACCCTGTTACCTATTCGTTACCTATTCGTTACCTATTCACTTATAATACGTTTGTTGTACGTTGCACCTTTCAGAAAAGGATTTTCAATGGTGTCCGTGTCTCTGGTGGTAACAATGTGTTCTTAGAGATGAAATGACCCTATTAGCGCGTATGTACTCGTTCCAGCGCTCAGTTAATACCCTGCTACTTATTCCTTCCTTATTTGCTTTTAATGCACGAGGTATACGTTGCACCTTGAAATAAATCGTTTTTTTAATTGTGTTCATGTCTCTGGTGGTAAGAATGTGTTCTTAGAGATGAAATGACCCTATTTGAGCGCATGAACCCGTTCCAGCGCTCGCTTAATACCCTGTTACCTATGCATTAAAAGCAAATAAGGAAGGAATAAGTAGCAGGGTATTAACTGAGCGCTGGAACGAGTACATACGCGCTAATATGGGTATTTCATCTAAAAGAACACATTATTACCACCAGAGATATGAACTGAATTAAAAATCCTTTTCTAAAAGGTGCAACGTACAACAAACGTATTATAAGTGAATAGGTAACGAATAGGTAACAGGTTATTTATCGAGCGCTGGAACGGGTACATACGCGCTAATAGGGTCATTTCATCTCTAAGAACACATTGTTACCACCAGAAATACGGACACCATTGAAAATCCTTTTCTGAAAGGTGCAACGTACAACAAACGTATTATAAGTGAATAGGTAACGAATAGGTAACGAATAGGTAACAGAGTATTAACCGAGCGCTGGAACGGGTACATGCGCGCTAATAGGGTAATTTCATCTCTAAGAACACATTGTTACCACAAAAGACATGGAGACAATTTAAAATCCTTTTCTAAAAGGTGCAACGTACAACAAACGTATTATAAGTGAATAGGTAACGAATAGGTAACAGGGTATTAAGCGAGCGCTGAAACGGGTTCATGCGCTCTAATAGGGTCATTTCATCTCTAAGAACACATTGTTACCACCAGAGACATGAACACAATTAAAAAAACGATTTATTTCAAGGTGCAACGTATACCTCGTGCATTAAAAGCAAATAAGGAACGAATAAGTAGCAGGGTATTAACTGAGCGTTGGAACGAGTACATACGCGCTAATAGGGGTATTTCATCTAAAAGAACACATTGTTACCACCAGAGATATGAACTGAATTAAAAATCCTTTTCTAAAAGGTGCAACGTACAACAAACGTATTATAAGTGAATAGGTAACGAATAGGTAACAGGATATTTATCGAGCGCTGGAACGGGTACATGCGCGCTAATAGGGTCATTTCATCTCTAAGAACACATTTTTACCACCTGAGACATGGACATAATTGAAAATCCTTTTCTAACAGGTGAAACGTATAAAAAAATGTATTATAAGCGAATAGGTAACGAATAGGTAACGAATAGGTAACGAATAGGTAACAGGGTATTAACCGAGCGCTGGAACGGGTACATGCGCGCTAATAGGGTAATTT
The DNA here is from genome assembly GCA_037788925.1 of Mytilus galloprovincialis. Lineage (NCBI taxonomy): Eukaryota > Metazoa > Mollusca > Bivalvia > Mytilida > Mytilidae > Mytilus > Mytilus galloprovincialis. The sequence continues at coordinate 55,227,132 of CM075336.1, forward strand.
CATCTCTAAGAACACATTCTTACCACCAGAGACCTGAACACAATTAAAAAACGATTTATTTCAAGGTGCACCGTATACCCCGCGCATTAAAAGCGAATAGGTAACGAATAGGTAACAGGTTATTTACCGAGCGCTGGAACGGGTACATGCGCTCTAATGGGGTCATTTCATCTCTAAGAACACATTGTTACCACCTGAGACCTGGACATAATTGAAAATCCTTTTCTAACAGGTGCAACGTATAAAAAAAATGTATTATAAGCGAATAGGTAACGAATAGGTAACGAATAGGTAACAGGGTATTAACCGAGCGCTGGAACGGGTACATGCGCGCTAATAGGGTAATTTCATCTCTAAGAACACATTCTTACCACCAGAGACATGAACACAATTAAAAAACGATTTATTTCAAGGTGCACCGTATACCCCGCGCATTAAAAGCGAATAGGTAACGAATAGGTAACAGGGTATTTACCGAGCGCTGGAACGGGTACATGCGCTCTAATGGGGTCATTTCATCTCTAAGAACACATTGTTACCACCTGAGACCTGGACATAATTGAAAATCCTTGTCTAACAGGTGCAACGTATTAAAAAATGTATTATAAGCGAATAGGTAACGAATAGGTAACGAATAGGTAACAGGGTATTAACCGAGCGCTGGAACGGGTACATGCGCGCTAATAGGGTAATTTCATCTCTAAGAACACATTCTTACCACCAGAGACCTGAACACAATTAAAAAACGATTTATTTCAAGGTGCACCGTATACCCCGCGCATTAAAAGCGAATAAGTAACGAATAGGTAACAGGTTATTTATCGAGCGCTGGAACGGGTACATGCGCTCTAATGGGGTACAACAAACTTTTTAAAAGCGAATTAGTAACGAATATTTAACAGGGTATTATCCGACCGCTGGAACGGATACAAATGCACTTATAGAGTTATATCACCTCTAAGAGCCCAAATCTTCCACCAGAGACAACAAAACAATTGAAAATCATGTTTTAAAAGGTGCAACGTAAGATACACGTATTATAAGCGAATTATAAGCGAGTGATGAAACGAATTAAACAAGGTAATAGCATGCTCCGAAACGATGTACACCCTGCTTACATGTTTAACTCTACCACATTATGTAAGTATGTGCCTGTCCCTAGACAAGAGCCTGAAATTAAGTAGTTATCGTTTGTTTTTGTGTTACATATTTCCGTTTATTTTTTTGTATATGAAATACGGCCGTCAGTTTTGTTGTTTGAATTGTATGAGGTTGTCATGTCTGGGCCTTTTATAGGTGACTACACGGTTTGGGCTATGCTCATTGTTGAAGGCCGTACAGTGAACTATAGTTGATAATTTGATAATAAACAAATGCGTATCGAACATGAAGTAAAAGGATCGGTTGAGCACAAACACATATAAATAGGTCATAAAAAGATCATTTTACCTCAACCAATTCAGAACTATTACCATATGTAAGACTATTAACAACTAGATTTGTAATTGCTAGCAATAACGGAAGGCACCCCTTCCCCCTATTACCAGGTGAGCGGCAGCATTTTGACAATTCCAAAGTCAAAGAGAGCATCTACAGATGTCTAGTAACATTTTTGCAAAGTTTCATTAAGTTTGAACATTTGATTTTTGATGTTTTTGCTGTTTCCATGGTTACGGCGGCCATTTTGAAAATTCTAACTTCAAAATCCAACTCTGCCTATGCCAGTTACCATTCCTGTAAAGTTCATCCAGTTTGCGGAAAATTCTTATTTTTGAAATTTTTGACCTTTTTGCATTGTTTCCATGGTAACAAGACCTATTTTGGAAATTCCAACTCCAATGTTGCTCATCATTACTGTGAAGTTTCATGAAGTTTTGAGCATTTTTAGAATTTTGAAAATTTTGGTGTAGTTTCCCAGCTGGCAACATAGTAGTTCCAATGATCGCCAAAATCATCCAACACCTGTATATAGTGGGCACCTACATTGTTTTAAAATATGATGATTCTGAGTTGAAGCATATGCAAACAGTTCACCAAAAACCAAAAACTCATTTTTTTCACAATTGTGCCGTTTCCATGGTAACGGCAGCCATATTAAACTATTCCATGCCATAATTAAAAAGGGGGAAGGATATTAAAAATCAAATAAGTAACGAATAGGTAACGAATAGGGAATAGGTAACGAATAGGTAACGAATAGGGAATAGGGAATAGGTAACGAATAGGCAACGAATAGGGAATAGGGAATAGGTAACGAATAGATAACGAATAGGGAATAGGGAATAGGTAACGAATAGGTAACGAATAGGGAATAGGGAATAGGTAACGAATAGGTAACGAATAGGGAATAGGGAATAGGTAACGAATAGGCAACGAATAGGGAATAGGGAATAGGTAACGAATAGGGAATAGGGAATAGGTAACCAACTTGACGCCCATAAATCAGTTGAAAAAGCCTTAGGCTTAACTCATCAGATGGACAATACAAGTTTATAAAGTTTTGAATTTTCAATTATTCTACCTATAACAATCATCATTGCACATAAATCATCGATCCAAATGCGCATAAGGAGCAGTAAAATTGGAACCGTTTTAAGGAGGTAGACCTAGGTTAAGGGAAGTAACTCTTAAAATCATCAGTACGTTTGTGTCAACCATTTTTTAAGAATATATTCTAAGCTTCTAGGTTACATAGATTATTTTCAATCTGTTTCAGGTAAATGCTTAAAATACATTGATGAACTTGACTTTTACAAACGCTTAACTGATTTAAAGAGTTATCTCCCTGAACCAAGGTCTACCCCCTTAAATTGTAGTCAAAAAGGGATGAAACAAACAACATAAGCGTAGTTTTTATCATCCATCAAATAATGACCTGGTTATCATGTTGTCATGAAACACAAAAGAAATTACAAATATATGCCAAGGTAAGCATGAAAAATCTTTGACGATGACTGTACATGTAAACAGGACTTTGTCGTTATTTGATAGGTGATAAAGCTACTCTTATGTTGTTTGTTTGATCTCATTTTGACAACAATTTAACGGTACTAATTTTACTGCCCCTTATGCGCATTTGAATCAATAACTTCTGTGTAATGATATTATAGGTCGAATAATTCAAAATTCAAAATTTTATAAAAACGTTTAAAAGAAGAAAACAGAATCTCCTTTTATTGGAATCTGCATTGATGATGAACATGAAATCGTACTTCAAAAACTGTAGCTCTTTCAAGTTAAAACAAAATTTAACGGATGCTTAAAATAAATGATAGGTTATATACTACAGTGTAAACGGGGATGTTTGGAACGTTTCTTTAAGAATGCTGCCAAATATTCTACAGAAGAGATTACATTTGATTATGCGTTTGGCAGTGATTCCAGCTCCCTGATGAAGGCCGTACTTTCTTTAACCTATAATTGTTAACGTTTTACATATTGTGATCTAGATGTAGACAGAGACTTTCTAGTATAGAAAGTCCCTGATGTAGAGTTGTCTCATTGGCGTTTAGTTATACACATCTTCTAATTGCTTCTCATTGCAAAAGACACCAATGAACTCAAAGTCTGTAAAAAAAAACATTTCATAACGAAAGCTACTCTTGTATAATCATATATGGGTACGGATGATTGACTGATTAATTTGTTGATTGATTGGTGTTAAATGCCACTTTCAACACTATCATGATATTTTGTGGTGCTGCGTTTATATTGGTGGAGGAAGCCGAAGTGCCCGGAGGGAACAACCGACTCTTGGTAGGAATCCCGCATTTTGCGGGATTCTAACTCACAACATAAGTTAAGCTTTAACAGGCTGGTGATACAGTAGTTCGACTTCTTAGACCATTCGAATACAGAACCCCAATCCCTCCACCATAAAAACAATGTTTTGTGTACTCCTGTATTTCTATTTTATGTATACCTCTTTTGGCACTGTGCTATAGATATAAGAAGATGTGGTATGAGTGCCAATGAGACAACTCTCCATCCATGTAACAATTTATAAAAGTAAACCATTGTAGGTCTCAGTAACTCTTCTTCAACACGGAGCCTTGGTTCACTGCACCGAACAACAAGCTATAAAGGGCTCCATAAAAACTAGTGTAAAACCATTCAAACGGGAAAACCAACGGTCTAATCTATATAAAAAACGAGAAACCAGAAACACTCATGAACCACATCAACAAAAAACAACCACTGAACATCAGGTTCCTGACTTAGGACAGGCGCAAACAAGTGCAGCGTGTTTAAACGTTTTGGCAGGTACCAATATTGACCCTTTCCTGGTATATATTTAAAAAGACAGACGAGATATAACACTAAATATTCAAACTTCATATAAAAAAAGGCATTACAATTTGTATCAACAGGTTGAATTAACACGAAAGTACGATTTGAGAGGACTCGCAGTTACTGACAGTTAGTTTTACGCCAATAAAATGTTCCGTCAAGCCGGCAGCCTGATACGACAGCCGAGATTGAACCCTGAACAGTTGGGGCAAGTTTGGACAATATTCAAGCTTGACAATATCTAAGTTTGAATTGTGGTCAGGTATTTGGCATAGTATAGGTTTCTGACACAAAATAAATGTGGTCAAAGATCTTAAAAACTTGAAACGGGACATTTAATTCATCTAGTATCGTCTGATGTAATCAATGAAAAATGAAGGCACTGGCTATGGTTACATGGAAATGTAACAATTTAATAAAAATATTATTGTTACATTGGAGACTTATTGCCGGAATGCAAAGTTGGGTAAGGAACCGATTAATTACGAATGTAACAATAATTGTTGAGGCTACGGTTACATTGTGTTATTATTACATGAACAACAGCAATGTATGCTAGATTTATTAAATTTAAATCTTCTATGCCGGGTTGTGTTGCTTAATTCTTTCATATGTACTAAATAATACTTGTAATAATATCGATAGATAATAAATATTATTATTCAACAAATGGTGTTTAAATAGTTTTACGTATTAATGGTTTTTATGTTCTTAAAAGTACTACTTCAGATTAGTAGTGCCAAAGGCGAAACATATAGTTCAATGGTTTTTTGTTGAGAACTTAGGCTGAGAAAAGTGTTTACTTTTTTCTTCTATTTAACTGCACACCTACTCTTATTACTGTCATTTGAACAATGGATGAAGAGATTCCTATTACCAATTTTGTCACGTTTGGATGAAAAAATTAAAACTTGGGATGCGTTTGAAACGAAACGGAAACAATATCAAGACACAAATTTCATACATCTATAGATACAAATGCAACTCTAAAAAAATGATACATCGAAAGCAAAGTTTACTAACTGCTAAGTTGTATACTAAAATCTGAGGTAAACCTAAAATCCGTAATGGACCGCAATGTGATCATATTGATAGCCCTGACGACATGAAACTACACCACATGCTTCCAACCAAAATATTGGATGAGAATATCGACATTGCTAGATTAAAAAGTATTTCTCACCAGAACCATGCATGGCAAACGTCAAAGGTTGCCTTATCTTCTAAAAGGAATATCGCATAATGGATTTGCACACTGCGATACAGACGTTCACAATGCGGCATCACTGGTGTGTGATGACTGCTTGGAGTGGTTTCATCAAACATGTGTCAGACTGTCAAAAATAAAATAAATGTCTTCATCTTTTATTACTTTAGTACATTCGTACAGTGCTGTTTTTCGTGTAACAATAATGCTATGTAACCGTAGCCTCAATAGTAACTGTTATTGTTACATTCGTAATTAATCAGGTCCTTACCCAACCATGCATTCCGGCATTTAGTCTCCAATGTAACAATAATATTTTTATTATTGTTACATTTCCATGTAACCATAGCCAGTGCCAAAAATGAAAGCCTTCCTTTTGTGGTATGGAATCTTGTAGTACAAATTCAGATAGATGCTTACACTTAAACACAAGATATTGTCTGGAAATTTGAAAATTTCTTGTTTTGGTCCTTGTTTTGGCCCAATTCCTTAACGTTTAGGGCAAATACTTCCAAGCCCTTTGAGATATAAAAACGTGTGGTACAATTTAAGAGAGACCCATACATTTACACACACAAGTTATTCTCCAGAAACTACAATAATGTTTTTTGTTTACCCTTTTTGGCACCTTATTCCTTAAATGTTGGTACCATAAACCCCAAAATCAATCCCAACCTTCCTTTTTTGTGATATTGAACCTTCTGGTAAAATTTCACAGAGATCCATTCACTAAATAAAGTTATTGTCTGGAAACTAAGGGGACGACCATTTGATATTCTGGGGGGGGGGGGGGGGGGGGGCAGGAGGATTTGTTTTTGATCGGTTATTTATTTTCGTTAACTAAGAGGACATATTATTCATTTTCTGCACTATTGAAGCAAGATTTTTCATTTTCATTAAAGCAAGGGACTGATTATTCATTTTCACAACTATATTTATGATATTCGAAAACATCCAATTTTTTAAATGATTTGTTTATTATAAATGATACATGTATGGTCAAGTCATTATGTACCATTCAGTGGTGGATCCAGGGGGGGGGGTTCCGGGGGTGCGCACCCCTCCTTTATTTTTGCCGATCAATGCATTTGTATCGGGACATATGTTTTGCACCCCCCCTTTGCCCTTGGTTAGCACCCCCCCTTTCGAAAATTCCTGCATCCGCCCCTGCCATTTTAATCAGAATTAATCATCATCCTCTGCAGAAAGGAATCTTTTATATTCCCAACTGCATATACTAGTACATGTATAGTATTAAAGTTTGGTTGTAACGCCTCTTTTAAAAGTATTGGCAAACATATTTTGCCGAGCGGAGCGAGTCAATGTTTTTTTTAAAGGGTTTTGGAGCCACTGAAGGCCCAAGAAGCTATAGAACAAATGATGCAAAATCATGCTTTCTGAGTGTTCCGAAGACCCTTTCATAATCTGAAAATGCAAGTTTTGTATTAATATTTTTTGACAATATATTGGTCTCAAAGCAAAATGTATAAATTCAGTGTAAGACTTAAGTTTCTAGGGACAACATCAAAAGACCAATGTGCAGGATATAGCAAAAATGGAATTCACATAGTTTAGTCTGTGTCTGCTGTATTTTTTGTTAAACTCATGATCAAGTCCATAACAAAATTACTAGATTACAAAAGGAATGCAACACTTACAGAATACAGAAGGGCAATCAATGAACAAACTTAAAGACAAAATAAATAAAAAATATTGATCCCGAAAAATCAGGGCTATGTCTGAGGGAAAACAGGATTTGCTTCTTGCAAGGCACTCGCTGTGAAAATAATTTGATATGGAGACAAGCGTTTAGTTTTGAAATTTCCTACATGAAGCATTTAAAATATGTTAAAATAAAAGTGAGGTAAGGTTTCCTGAGACAAGATACCTCAAGTTAAATAAAACAATTTTCAGACATATTAAGTATATTTAAATAATATTTATACTTTTATTATTAAAAAAATTTGGGAAGTGTTTCACGATTTTTTTTGGGGAAAAGATGAATTTACGAAGAATCTGGGGCCATCTCATACTTTCGATTATACCTGCTGAGTTATTTATTTTCAATACATTGCCAGTCAGGTAATTTATTTTCAAACTACCACAGATCAAACCATTTATTTTTGTGATTATCATGGCTGAGTTATCTATTTTCAAAATCATCCTGCCCTCCCCCCCCCCCCCCTGGCTAAGAGAGTGTCCATGAAATAACATAGTTAGTACAATAATTGACCTATAAGGCCTGAGTGAATAACCACTATCATGGTAAATGGTCAAGACTAACTCACAGATATTAACATTATCAGAAAGTACAGAACCAGTAGAACATGTTTCAAATAAAAATAAGAAGATGTGATATGAATACCAATGAAACAACTCTCCTAAAAAAATCAAATGATGTAGATGGTAGCAACTATAGGTCACTGTTGCTTTCAACAATGAGTAAATCCAAAATCCATAAGGACAAAAACAATTCAAACAAAAAACTGAATGCCTTCTTCATGTACAAAACAATCAAATTCAACAAAACAAATTTGATGTACAGCAACAAATGGCAACGACTCAATTAAAGGTTCTTACATTGGGCAGATACACACAGAATGGGATGGGTTCAACAGGTTTACAGAAGCTGTACCCTCCCTAACCCATGACCAGTGGCAAAACAGCACAACACAAACACTACTATAAAATTCAGTTGTAAAAGGTTCAACTGATCATGCATTTTACAAATGATCTATTCAAATATGGTTGTATACATGTTATACCATGTAAAAATAATGAATTCCGTATTATTTGCAGGATACACCAATTTTCATAGATTTCGTGGGTTTGCATTCTTTGGCAAATTCACCATAATGAAAAATCCATGAAAAAAACTTTATTTTTCTTAATCAACGAAAATAAGCACCCTTGAAAAATATGTAAATCCTTTAACGATGCTTTCTTTGTTTTTTTATAAAACTGACCCCACGTTGTGATTTCGAACTTGGCTTATGGCAGGTAAATTCCAAACTTAAACCTTTTAATTGTCAAGGATTGACAGGTTTCCTGATGATATTAAGTGGTTCTCTAACATACCATCATTCCCCATGTGAAATATTTTTTTTTATGAAGATCCATTGAAAGACTTAATTAATTTATATTTTTTCCTATGTGATGTTTACATATTTTGACTATTATACCTATTATGGCTGTTTTGTTTATGCATCGTTGTAAATATAATGGAATTTGATGCGACTGCCATACAAGTGAGAGGTTTTAGTGATATAAAATAAGGTTCAATCTACCATTGTCTACATTTAAAAACGCCTGTACCAAGTCAGGAATATGACAGTTGTTGTCTATTTGATGGATGTGTTTTAACATTTAATTTTGCCATTTGATAAGGAACTTTCTGTTTTGAATTTTCCTTGGAGTTCAGTATTTTTGTGATTTTACTTTTCACTAAAGACTGTCACTTCCTCCACCAATAAAAACTAGCCGCCAGGAAATAACCAAATGGTGATAAAAGTGGTCTTCAAACAGAAAAATCAATCAAGCAATATTGACACTAGCTTCTTCCCTAATAAAAATCAACCACAATGATAAAGCCAAGTGGCCTCAATCACCAACAATCAATTGTCAATCATTTATATATCTCTGTGTGTGTTGATGTTTTTTTCTTCGGTTGCTATCACAATAACTTACAGCCCCTTCATACGTTAATTCACAAACAAATCTAACACAAATAAATTCATTATTTTTTATTTCTTTAATAGAAACAATATCATTTTTATCTGTAAACAGATACAAATTCTTGCCAAGACAATGTCTATATTTTAAATAAATGCATAGGTTTATAAACATTTTGATCATTAGCTAGGTATATTTTCATGCATTTTTAATACATTGTTTTTCTGCTGATATTTCATTTCATCTATAATATAAAAAGTTACAGGCTATTTTCAAATTTTTAAAATGCTTCATTTTTATGAAAGATATGGAATGAAGTAAATGAATATATTATGGTTTAATCATAAAAAGTTTAAAAAATTAAAATCAAGAAACATCTTTAGCTTCATAATTTCATGCCATGATAACCTCCCTTTAATTAACATAAATTTTTTACAAAATAGTAACTTCTACATTTAAGTTATCTCCCTTTGACCAAATTTATTAGTTTTATAAAAGTCTTTATTTGCATATAGAATTGTGGAAAAAATAAAGTAAACATTACTTGTGTATCAGCAGTATGTTATCCAGTATTAACATAGAGTAAATATGATTTTTTTTTTTATCTATGACCTAAACTTGCATTGGAATGATAGATGAATTGGAAATGTTAAAATCTTAAATGATTGGAAGTTGAATTGAGACAGAAATGCTTAAAACACATTCTAATAGTTACACTCTCACAAAAATATTTAATTTTTTTTATATATAAATCTTTATAAATGATGTCAAATAATAAAATCTTGCTTTTTTCAAAAATATATATCTCATAATTAGAAATTAGGATCAGAATTTTCCCCCAAAATTTTCTTCATTTGAAGAATTTCAAAAACACTTAAGAAACTTATTTTTTATAAACAGTTTTTTACATCAGTAATTAAAATGAACAATTTATGTAAAATGTATAAACATAGTGGACAGATGAAAATGAAGATGTATGTATGTTTTTAATGAACACTTTGCTTAATGACACATACAATTTTCAAATTAAATGAATATCACAAATTAATTGGCAAGATTTAATTTCTACTCCCTTAAATCCATGGAATGTACTATTTTCACTATTTATTTTTTAAAATATATTCTTGCAATCTTTTACATTTTCTGATATATTGAAAACTAATTTCAATATTAATAAACTCATCAACTTTCTTCTTTTTATCTGTCTTTTAATTTTCAATTTAATTTTACAGAAAACTTTAAATTTACAAATCGTTTTTTCTTATCTTTTGTATGGTGACGAATGATTACTTTAAAAATAAACATGACACTGTTTTTCATCAACACACAATCGAATAATCTGAAAAAAAAGATTCACTTCACTGAACATTTTTAAAATTAAAAGATATAAAATATAAGAACTTTTGGTTAAAACACAACAAACAAAATATTATAAAATGTATAAAAGACTGTACAATTAAAAAATATCAAACACACCTTTTAACTAGGTGTAAAAACATCACATGACCATCACATGATCATTGTCAGACAAAAATAGATCTCATTAATTTACATATTTCAAAACATGGTTACTTTAAAAATCTCAGGAACATTTTTTTTTAACACAATTTTGCTCTTTGATCAAACAAGTAGCTTATTTGAGGTTTATTTTTGACTGACAGTACTTTAAGAGAATAGTTTGTTTTTACACACAATATAGACTGGCTGCGCTTGAATGAGAATAAATAAAGCTTAATGGTAATTATGCATTAAATTAGACTGGGACTCAAGAACTCAAAAGCAATTTATTTACAAGTGAATATTGTGTATAAATACAAAAATCATGGATAAAATAAAAATTTTATGTACAATATTTCTTTTTTACAATTCAATGATGAAACAAAAATATAAAATATTCTATATAATTAATTAGTACATTAATTTGCATATTCATGTGCTGTAAGTTACTTTTGATATAATTTAAATATTTAAATTATGTCCTGAGGGGGTCACACATATTCCTCTGTTTCAGTCCTGCAGTCCATATTATTATTTGAAGTCCCGTCCCCATCCGGCAGGGAGGCAATATCCTTAAACACGCCAACTAACTTCTCAAAACTAGGGCCCCAGTCAGTAAAATAGTCCCAATTTATTGCACCATTAACTGGAGCCCCATTTCTTCTTCCTTCCTCTGAAGAAGCAAATGAACTTCCATTTGAGTCTAGTCCATCATTGTTTCGGTAGTTAGGATTCACATTAAAATCCTCATTTTCATTGTCAACTTCTGCAACTTTTGAAAAGATCATTGCACTGGGGTCAAAGTCACTACGACCCTTGTCATTTTCATATTCAAATTCCGAACATGTGAATGAATCATTGTTACTTTCATCCGAACTTGAATCAAGAGGTTCCAACATTGCCCCATCATCTAGATGGTCTTTAATCTTATACTGTTTATTAAGACGGTTTTCTTCCGTTGAGGAAGACACTGCCTCCAACATACTGACAGGACTAGGTCTTGATGGACGGGCATTTAATTTATCTATTTCTTCTACCGTTAATCCTTTCACTGGCCGTGAATGATTTGGAACACGGCTACCTGGCATAGGTCTTTTACCAGTGCTATGTTTAATATGTCCGTTTGGTAACGGTTGCATCCTAGATGCTGATGAGGTTGAACTAATACTGTGATGGCTATGATGACTGACAACACTATGATCTGAATCTCCCCTTCCATGATGAATGTCTGGTGTGCCACGCATGTTTTGTTGCACTAAGGGACTAGCCCTTAAATGGGGACTTTGTCTATTCATTTGATTCATGGGACTAAGCCGAGACCCATATTGTGATGCTGGACTATTGCGATTTGGCGGGTTAAAATGCTGAGGACCCAGCATATTAGCTGGACTGTTTCTATTTTGCATTGCAGTGGTCTGCATTCTTAAGGCACCAGGACTTTCTCTGGAACCATTTGAGTTCCAGTGATTTGCAGGTGGGCCATGCCCATTAGTCTTTGATAACTGTTTTTTATAGTTATCTCTATATGACTGGCCTTTGCCATGTCGAGAAGCACCATAATAGTATGAAACGTCAATATCAGATGGCGCTATACTACTTGCATTTTCCAAATCATAGAGTTCTGGACTATCCTCATTTCCTGTTAAATGAATATCACCATTGTCAATTATTACAGTGCCATCGTCTATCTCTAACGGCAAAGCTGATCTTCTTCCGTCAGCATTTATTAAATCCGGTCTACTTGGCAGTCTACCATTGGACACCGCATAATGTGAGCTATTTTTAATACTTTGATTGACATGTTGATGTATAAATTCATTGTCGCCATAACCAGAGTCCCCTGGACTATGACCACTTCCGAAACTTTTATTTACATGGCCATTTTGTTTTGCTGCTGTCTCTTTTCGCTGTCTATGGAATCGGTAAACTAAGAAAATGACGACAATCACTATGAGTAAAACTCCAAAGAATGTGATCACAACTATGACTCCAATTCCTAATGGCTCATCTTCTCCTCCTGCATTTATTGCACATTTAGCAACTTCTCCATCTACAGTACAACCACTACATCCAGCAGACGCACATAATCCAGAGCAGCCATTCTCAACACCGGTAGTACTTGTTTCAATAACAAATCTATCAGTTGTTCCATTCAGAGGTGTAACTTTCTCGTCCAGTTCAAATTCAGACACACATCCTCCAAAACCTGAAGAAAGAAATATTATATTACATAAACCAGGTTGAGCATTCACAAATATGTTTAACTCGCTACATTCTTCATGTGCTTGTCCCTAGTCATAAGCCTATAATTCAGCGGTTGTATTTGGTTCATTTGTCATTTGTTTTTCATAAATTGTTTAGTTAAGAATAAGGTGGTTAGTTTAATCAATTGAATTTGTTTAATGTTTTTCATGTCAGGGCCTTTTATAGCCTACTAAATGATAATGATTTTCTCATTGTTGAAGGTTGCTTATACTCACATCTACTTAATTTCAAATTTGGTGCAAAGTTGTCTCATTGGAAATTATACCACATCTCCTTATTTTCAAATATTCAACAATAGTGCACATGGTAAAATGTCTTAGCTGCTTATACTTTCAAAATAAGGCCTGAGAGTACAAATCTAATTAACTAGGAAAGCAGTAGAATTTAAAAATTGGTACAATTATTTTCCTGGTGCTTTTTAATGTTTTGTTGTGTAGAAAAATTGCCATGAATAAACTCATCAACGATACCAGGACTAAATTTTATATATACGTCAGACGCCTCTTTCGTCTACAAAAGACTCATCAGTGACGCTCGAATCCAAAAAAATTATAAAAAGCCATATAAAGTATGAAGTTGAAGAGCATTGAGATCCAAAATTCCTAAAAGTGTTGCCAAATACGGCTAAGGTAATCTATGCCTGAGGTAGAAAAGCCTTAGTATTTCAAAAAATTCAAAATTTTGTAAACAGTTAATTGATATATACCTTTCCACCAAAAAATTTAATCTACAATTTTCCAAATATTCATAGGTTTATGAAAACAAAGACGTTCTGACCTTTAAGTAACCATGTTTTATGTATGTGAACACTTTCTTCCTATGCAGTTCATTAATTGATTGATTGATTGCTCAATGTCCAGTGGCAAATATTTCATATGTATTGCTGTAAGTGAATACACAGAAAAAACCTTACATAGTCTATATTTCAAAATTACCTTGCAAATCATTTAAACCACCATCGACAGAAACAGTTTTGGTGGTGCCACCTAGTGACATTTGTGTCACATGCACATCAGAAAACTTGAATGCTGTCTGCACATTGCTCCTAGAAGAACTCTTATCATCAAACATCAGCAAAATTGTTAATCCTAAAATTGCAAAATGTTAAAATAAATTTCATCAAATTTTAAAACGTCAATACAAAAATTCTCAAAACAATTCTTTAAAAGTAGGTCAAAGTCTCAATTACCAGTAAGAAGTTTCAATTTTTGTGACTATATCTGACTTTAAACCAAAGTCTGAAAAAAATTAGAAAAATTTCTTCAAACAATTCCATAATAGCAGATGCACAACTTCAACATATTTGCAATCATCCTTTGAAGTTTAAGAAATATTGATAGAAAATTGTAGGGGAATTTATAAAACAAATAAATTTTGGTGAAAAATACAAATTCCCTTGTCTTGAAAATGGGAAAAGTTCCTCAAACAATTCCATAATAGCAAGTGGTCCGAGTACACAGTTATTGTCCTTTGATTTTCGTTGTCCACGAATATAGTCCTTAGTGTGGACAGTGTGTTACTTGCCAATTTTTGTTATACCCCTTCCAAATTTATTTCTCCATGTTTTATGCCTCAAATAGCAAGTTGGGGGTGAAATGACACTGTAAAAAAATTTGGGTCATAAATATTAATGTAAAGTAGTGATTAGGTCCAGCTGAAAAAGGTCAAAAATTAGCTCTTCGGAAGCTGTCAAAAGAATTCAAGACCCCCTTAACATAAAATTGTCCATATTTTGAGTTAGAGCTGATGAAGTTTTCTATAATTTTGATATAATTTGTCCCAAAAGTAGTACAAAACACTATAAAAATATTATTGAGAAAGCGCAGGTCGGATTTTTTTAATTTTCATTTATTGTCTAAAAAAAAATGCACTACGAAATAACTGTGTACTCGGACCAAGTGCACGACTTCAACTTGGAAACTTTGCTTACCTGTTATAATGACTGTAGCATTATGCCAGCTTCCATCACGAATAGAGTCGACCTTGACCTCTACTGTGACCTGGTTACTGGTACCCTCTGTGATGGTGTACTTCAATACTTTATCATCAATCTGTCAAAATAAACAAGGATTTAATTATTGATAGTGAAACTAATATTTTTTGTCCAAATTTCACCTCTCTTCATTCTTGTCTGCTTAGCTTTTTTCATTTTGTAGACATAAACAGTGCTTCATAGTTTGAACTGTGGTTGATAGTTGCCTCATTGGCAATCATACCACATCTCCTTAATTTTATATTGGTCATCCTTTATTTACAACTTTTCTGCACTCTGGCAATTTACATCTTAACAAATTGTTTTAGACCACTGTTTGTTTTAAATGACTGTATTTTGACCTCTGATCTTTTGATTGTCTTGTTTTGGTTGCTATTTTAATAATGTATAATCCAAATTATTTTTCTGAAAATCACAACTTTTTTGGTTTACCTTATATTCCAAAACAGATGCAATTTTACATTCTGCATGACACATATATCTTCTCATATACTCCATGTCAAGGTTTGTTTTTAATAAATAGATGTACATCCAATTTTATCTTGTAAAAGTTGTAAATCGTCAAAACAAAACATGGAAGTTTTTTTTTTTACTGTTTAACCTTTATCTTAACCAACTTGCACATATAAACTAAAGACTGACCGTGTTTTGGAAAACAGCTACTTAAAATTGAAATATATATACGTATATATGAATATAAAATTAAACTTATGGAGATTGAATATTGTATATATATCCACTACTAACATATTTTCAAATGACTCCAATGAACATTTATGAAACAATATCTCACCTTCTGACATAAATCACACAATGAACTTTCAGCGATATAGTAACACTGTTTGTATTACAGAAATTGAGAAAGTAAATTTAAATAATTGCAACAAAGCACATTGCATATATGTCTAATGGGAATTTTTCATCCAAATCATTCATAATTAGAATAACTGTCTGCTTAACTTTATATAGATATAAGAAGATGTGGTATGAGTGCCAAGGAGACAACTCTACATCCAAGTCACAATTTGTAAAAGTAAACCATTATAGGTCAAAGCACAGCCTTCAATATGAAGCCTTGGCTCACACTGATCAGCAACTGTAAAGGGACTCAGAAATGACTAGTATTTCATAGAGCTAAATCTTAAAAACAATTGTTTTTATTCGGATTAATGTTCTTTGCAATTTGCACATTTAAATTTTTAATCAATTTTAAGTGTTTTACTTACATAAAGTACTGATGATCTTGGACCTCTTTCTGCGTAGAAAAGAAGACCATTGTTGGTTGTTCTAAATCTTATGAAGACACTGGATGTGCCAGCTTCTCTGCGTCTCCTTGATTCTGACACTAAAACATCCTTCTGATAACTTTCTTTCTGTTTGAACACTACATACGCACTGGCACCAAAACCAAATGGTTTGAATTCTAAAACCATAAAATAGGTTGAGACATCATATAAGCATGTTGCAACAAAATTTATAATACTTCTATGAAGTTTTGAGCCTAGGGAAACAACAGGAAAATACAAAAATTTTGAGCTGCTGGAAACTACAAGAAATAGAAAATAAATTTTGCCAGAATTTGTTCCCCTTTTTTATATATTTCATTTGAGCATTGACATTTTCAGGATTTAATCCAACATCTTAGTTTCATACCTACAAGTTAAACTACACTGACCACTACTGAAATTTGTTTTACTGTAAGTTGTTAGGCACACTTTGTTTTATTTCCCGCCTGTTTACATTGATGATGGGATGTCAGCAACCCAACAACAGTCCCCCCCCCTAAGAAAACATTTAGTCTTAAAAATAAACTGTTAGTTAAAAGATGGGGAGTCTATTAAAAAGCAAAGATTTTTTTTTTTTAAGATGAACTTTAAATGTTTTCTGTAAGTTTTGTTGGGTTCTTGACCAACTGAAGAAAATCCAACATCTTATTTTATTCATATTCACTGTAGTGGTTACCTTGTTGACAGAGATTGCCATGGAAACCTGCTGCACATCTACAACTGACTGTATTCCATTCATCCACACATCTGCCGCCATTGTGGCACACAGAATCTGAGCATGAACTCTGACCGTGTTGTCGTGGGCAGCCATTATTGTCAACACCTTGTTCTTCTAGAGGATTTTTACTATGAAGATAATCTTCATTGTTAATCTTGAATTCCCTCATGCATCCAACAAAATCATGGGTCTCAATCTGACCAGGCCGCTGTAATGCCACATTAATGTCTTTAATGCCACCAATAGAAACAGGCTCGTTACTTAAATTCAGTTTTCTGAAAAAAACAAAAAAGAATTGAAAATCCTTCAATTTATCAAATTCACTGAAAACAAAATAGAGTTACTACCCTTGGATTATTGCACTGATTATAAATAAATAGAATCACGTTCAGAGTTTACAATGAAAAACTCAGAGATTGTACACTGTCTTAAAAGTAAAATCACAAAAATACTGAACTTAGAGGAAAATCAATTCGGAAAGTCCATAATCACATGGCAAAATCAAATAACAAAACGCATCAAAAACGAATGGACAAGAACTGTCATATTTCTGACTTGGTACAGGCATTTTCAAATGTAGAAAATGGTGGATTAAACCTGGTTTTATAGCGCTAAACCTCTTAAATGTGTGTAAGTTTTAAAGAAAAACTGCATATGTGATGTAGATGTGAAATCCATTACTTCTGCATTTTTTTCATTTTATACTGGTAAACTTTTAAGTTCAAAGTCTTGTGTTTCACACTATTTTCACCTCAATAGGTCATTTTTGGCATAAGTCTTTATTAGTGTAGGAAGTCTTTAGTGTACAGGGTAAGAAACACTGAACTTTGCCAGGAAAACTGCCATTTGAGGGATTCAAACTAAGATCATCTAAAAGATTGTGATACATTAGCCAAACTAATCGGACCCATTGCCCTCAAACAAATACAGCCTTTCTATTCCTTCAAATTAGAAAAATACAATGATAAACAAGCACATAGAAGTACTCTCTGGTAAATTTGGGTAAATATATTTTATAAATACTATATAATTAGTGGAAGAAATAGTGCAAAAGTTTGAAATCTACCACTTTATGATTGAAAAGGTAACAAGTTATTAATTCATTCAAATTATCATGTCTACTTGTATCTTCAGCCATCTTTACATACAAACCGAACATTTTTACAAATATTACAAACATGAGGTCAGCCTAATGTTTAGCTTGATTAGTCACAATTATAATGTTTCAGTTATATTACGATTAATCACTGAGGCCATCAGATACTCAATCAAGTGACAAATAAAATATCTATCAATTAATCACAGATAAAAATCAAGGATTGTATCAAAGGTTCTATGAAAGAATTCAATTCACCGATATATTCTACAATACATAAAATGACAAAATTCATCCAGAGGAAAAATGGCCGCCTGTCTTTTCAAATATGTCAGACGTACATGAATAATTCAACATAAGAAAAGACCATTGTTAATATATATATACAGAAATATATAATTGAACATTTTCATACAATTTTCAATTATAGTTCATAAAGAATATATCAATTTTTAATCGGCATAATTTATTCAATTGCATATTCACACAAAAAAAATTCTTCATCGCCTCCCTCCAACATAAAAAAATCTCATTTCAAAAGCAACTGTTGAATTTGTAATTTAATTTTTTCAAGGTTTTGGAAAAAAGAAATAAATCACCATTGAGGTTTCAAAATAGAAATAATTAGTATCTGAGACGGCTCCATTTATCATTTTTTGTTAAACATAAAACTGCAAACCGTCACAGGTAAATTGTTCAAAAGAGGTTTTCAAATGCTTCATAATCATATTTTTATTTAAATAAACAGTAAATTACATGATATTTGATCAAATTATAGACATTAATATTTCATAATAGATGTCTGATCTTATCATAAACGCGAAGATTATATTTATGGAGCTGCAAACTGAATCGAGGTACAATACGATTTGTCCCCGGGTGTTTCTTCAATATACTTTTTCATTGCAAAATTATTCACTTTGTAAAAAGACGCGTGAATCTTTAAAAGTAGTCTAACAACTGGAGTTTGTAACTTATAACTTGCTGTGTCGTAAATTAGTTTCTATGTTCCAAAAGAAAATTTTAATTTACTACTGATTACGACATGGATACGAACTGCTAAACATCTTTTATTCCTTTCACAAAATTTCAATCACATCCTAATATTTTTAGCACTATAACTTAAGCTGAGCATTGGCATTATTTTTTTTAATTTTTAATCGTCCACATGTCAATTTATGCATATATGCAAGATAGCTCCATAAACCTACCACAGTTTTTCTTTCAAAACAGAAAAAAAATCCATCCTTAAAGGTATTAAATCATATGAAAATTCTGTTCTTATGCAATTCTAATTTAATTCATTGCAGGTTTTCATGCACTTTAAAAATAAAGATTTATGTTGTAGTCTCACATACATGGTATTTCATTTGAACTAAATACCTTCAATATTTTTCAAGTGTCTCCTTATATATTTCAATTCACATTAAAAATGTAAAGCTGTACCATTTAAGTTCACTACTGCAGGGTTTAGTATTAGTAAATTTTACTTTCACCTTCAAATTCCAATTGGAAGGATTAAGTTTTATCTAAAACTGAGTATTCTGAAAACTTGTGAAGAAACTAAACAAACTCTTTTTTAAATTGTTAATTGTTGCTTTTAATTAAAACATATCTTTCTTTTTTTTTAAATGAAATCTTGCCAAAGTCAAGAAAAATCCTAATTCAATATCATGTCTATGGTGTTCAGGAATTTTTCATATTTTTTCCCAAAATCCTATCAATATTTTTTCCTCAATAAGTTAGCTCCCTTTAAAATCATTAAATTCTCCTGCTGGGTGCCCCAAAATAAGTATCATATACATATTTCAGTCACATACATGTACATGTATGAAAGAGAGTTTTCTAATAATTTTACAATTAAACACCTGTACACTTCATGCCATATCTTATGATAAAACAGTTTTATGACTTCATAAAATATTCAAAAGGTATGCATAATTAGATTAGAGAATTCATTGTTACTGGTGATTTTGTATTCTATGAATCGCAACAAATATCAATAAAAGGAGAAATATGCATCTAGGAGTAAAACCTGATGAGCAAGCAAACAAACAAAACAAGCTAATCTAAATAGCATTTTAAAGGGCATTGCCATTAACTTTTAGGTAATTCATCATTATTGGTGGGTTTTCTGTAATTCCTTACTGATAATAAACTCCTTATAACAGTTTTTAGCAGATCCTATTCCACAAGTTGCACACAAATGTCAACCAAAATCCTTAGCTTTATCGTGGTAGAAGAAATTTATCTTTTTGGCACCAATTTGACTCAAACTCATAATTTTCAAAATATTCTCAAAAAGTTATGCTAATTAAAATTCTAGTGGATTAATTCTCTGTGAAATTCATTATTTACTATTAACTGAAATGACAAGTAAAAGTGTAATCCTTCCTGAATAATTATTCTTTGACATTATAAAACACTGTGAAATTGTTGATTAATCAATATTCTTCTATCACAATATGCAATCCAGACAAGAGATTTTTTAACGACTGATTCTCCAATGAAAATTTCCCATAATCTCTAAACAAAATTGATTTTTTCAACTTTTACATTTAAAACTTGATGAAGAAAGATTATTAATTGTCATTTAGTTTTTAGAAAATTCTACTGAAAAAGTTATTATCAAAAAACTGTAATACATTTGAATTGTATATAGTGTTATGCTTCAGTCAGCAGACAACATTATCAAACCGATATTGTTTAAATCAATGCCAGTTTAGTGAAATTATTTCATAAGTTGAATTAGTTCAAATTGCTTGATTTGTGTGCAGAACATGTAATAGTTTATACTTTGGGAAACTTCTTATTTAAATAAAATCTCTTTTTCAAAATTTCATTATAATATCTCATTTTTCATTGAAACAAAAGGCACTACATTCAATGAGAGAAATACCTAAGCAATTTTGGTTTCAAATATGTAAGAATCATGAAATATGACAAAAAAAAAGGTTTTATCTGCAGATTCTCAAAACTACTTTATTAACTTTCCATAAAAAAAAGCTACTTCCAAATCCAAAAACTTATACATGAACCTAATCTTTGACTTGCATTTCTACCAAAAATCTAGGTCACTAAACTGACCAAGTTTAATAATGAATTAATCCCAGTCTAACTAAAAATAAATATTTTTCTTATTTAAAATGAACACTTAAAACGATAATATACATTTCCATTTATGAAATATTTTTGTAGTGACAGGTTTTCATTGATTAACAATAAGTTTAATCTATTAATATATTGGTAACTAAAGCATGCTCTTACATTTGTGTCCAAACAACAATGTCCGATAAAAAGACCTGCCAATATGACAGTCAACAATGGCACAATGAAATATGAAAATTAAATTTAAATGAAATTCTTCTTTCAAAAATGCATTATCAGAAATCAAAAGAAATAAATGAAATAGAATATGAAAATTAGATTAAAACGATTTAAATGAAAGAGTCTTGAATTGTAAGTTATGAAGTCTTTTGAAAAATCAATATTTTTATAGTGGTATCATGAAAATCTCTAATTTAGGGATTATAGATTATTCAAACATGGTTTACTTTTTATGTTCTACATTTTTTGTGGTTTCAATTTTGCACACTTAAATTAGAGGTCAAACAAATTTGTCTAATTCTAAAACTATTTGTCGTTTTTCAAAATGCTTTTTTTATTACAATAATATATAAATATTGAAAACCATGATATGCTTGATCCCAAGTGGTCTAAACAGTTCAACTACTGTATCATTAGCCTGTCAAATCGGAGGTTGTGAGTTTGAATCCCATATGTGGCAAGTGCAGTTATCTCCAATCTTAATTGACTAAAATTGCAGTTTTCTTGACACAAGTTGTGGTTTTTCCCTGACACAACAGCTTCCTCCACCAATAAAAACAAGACTGCCATGATATAGCAAAACAAAAATTCAATTGATCATTTTTCAATGTTTTTTTGAAGTATTAACAAGATCGTCTAACAAAATTAGCCCAACCTATTTCTTATGCTAGCATGGTTATTGCAAGCAGATTCACCAATATTATAAAACAAAATATTTGTGGTCACTACTTAAAAAATATAAAATATAAAATATGAATATTGTAAGCAGCAATATTCTCAGGTCATCTTCGTCTGAAAAAGAGTGGAGAAAGGTATATATCCAAACGAACTTTGGGTTAAAGGTTAAAAGGATTGGACATATTCAATATTTCAATAACATTGATAATATCTCAATTCTGATTCTGATAACAGAACAATATATTTGTTAGGTGAAAGACCGATTGTAAAAATCATTTTTGAAAGCTAACAAAAAAATATTATTTTCGGTTCAACTGTTCTAAAGTAATGTTGACACAGGGGTGGTATTGAACTCACATCTGAATACAATTAGTTGTCCTACTCCTGATATTTTTAACGATATCTGGTCCTCAATACGGGCGATATCTTTTTGCGCCAAAAAGTAACTCATTTGCGCCACAACTTAATTGCGCCAATACCGCTTTTGCGCCACCTAATTTTCAAAACTATAGGTATCATTTGCGCCAATAAAATAATCATCTAATTGCGCCAATTTTATATATTTTTATTTATATATAACAACTAAATGATTGACTAGGTACCAACAGCAAAAAATTCCTCTGACATTGTACATTGAAATTTCAAATTAGCCTCGCATCCTAATAAAATTATACCGCTTTCTGGATCGTTACACAATACAAAGTCATCATCTTTGTTTGTAACAACACCAATATCATCCAATATTCTGTGAAATTCTGCTCGATTTTTAGATTAAGTGGGACGCAGTTTTCTTCTCTCTCTATACATAGACTGACACACATATTTTAAATCTTTCTTTTCTAAATTTTCTTCTTCAATTTTGAAGATCTCTGAATTTATTATTTTTTAAGGTCGCTCTGACAACACATTGGTTGCTTTTCTTTTACACGCAGTTCTCAAAATTTGACGTTCTAATTGCTGGACACTGATAATGAAAAAAATATATTTCTTTTTACAAATGAAAATATGGTATTTTATACTGCCAAAATCTGCTATGAAATTTTAATAAAGCGAAAATGTATGTTATACTCGTGATAGTTGACTTGTATTTGCATTATATTTTTAAGAAAAACATGTTTTATAGTCTCTCAAAACTCTTTATAGAGTGGCTCTTGTTGTTAACTTGTGTTTTAAAAAGCTGTATATTTTATATGTAACAAGGGGCGATACTTTAATAAAGTATTTGTCTTGTCTTGATATAGGTAAAACATGTACAGGTATGATATAGGTAAAAAATATTAACAGGTAAATGTGGCGCAATTTCATTTCATTTATTGGCGCAATTAATACCATCAAAATAAAAGAGAGTGGCGCAATTAATACCTTTTCAAAACTGCAATTGGCGCAAATTGATTCTGCCCCTCAATACAGGGTCATAATTAAAATCTTTATAACAACAGTTTGTGATATTGAATTTTTTTAACTTCCCAATTTCCCAACTTTTTTTTTAATGTATTATTTTGTTTAACACTGCAAACAAGTTTAAATCAATTTTCTTCTGTAAGGACTTGTGACCTTGAAGATTAAAATTGTTTTTTTCAGATGCATTTTTAAATTAATACAAAATTTTACTCAGATCAATTATTGCGTCAATCTGAAATTAAAATTCTTTGTTCAAATGAACAATAGAAGGTCAAAAGAAAAAGTCACTTATTTTAAGAATTTCAAAATATTTTTGGAATATTTTTCATTCATTTCATTGCAAAAAGTTTTCAACTTCAAAAGAGTCAACTAAATAAAGAAAAGAAAAGAAACAAGCCATAAAAAAGGTCAATATTGTCTAATATTAAAATGACAAATAAACTTGGTATAGCTGTTGAGTCTAAATATGGGATTTTGAGAGGGTGTACAAAAAAAAACATGGCCGTTGCTGTTTAGGATGAGGAAGAAAAAAATGTTCAGAACCTTTGTGATGGTTTGAGTGTGGAGATAACATTCTCCTTGTCCTTTTTTATAACCTTTAAAATTCTTTATTCTGTATTTCTGGGAAAGCATCCTCATGGGTCTTACTATCTACCAAAATAAACTTACTGAGATGTTTGTGAAGCCTCTCTGGTGCAGGATGAGTCGGAACATTCTGGACACACACCTCCATCTTTGGGACAACTGCTAACTCTTAACTGGGCATTCTAAAATACAAAATTTATATGAATTCATCAGATAAAGTTTATTATAAAATCACAATTCGATAAAAAACTGAAAGTATTTTTTTCTAATTATGTGTTACTGTGGAATCAATTATTTTTGTGGATGCTTACTTTCGTCTATTGAGAAATATTAAATGTTTCATTGATATTTGATTCGGTGGTTTAATTTGCCAAAGTATCCATATGATAGAAAATGTTTCCTTTGTGAACATTTGAAATCATGGCTATACCCTAGAACTGTGGTCATGTTGGTTCAATATTATTTTAAAATATTTTTCCCTGTTCTAGTCATTTTCTTTCCATGATTCTTGTTTCATCTATTGGACAAATATCTGTATGTAGGATACATGTCAATCAAACAGCAAGCTGATACAATTGAAACTAGGTCAACATAATCTATAAAAGGTAACATCATTTTCTGACTGAAAACACATTCTTCGCAATGATATTTGAATTTAGTTACCATGGTTACTGTGTATTAATTTATTTTCGTGGATGAAGGAAAACTTGTGTGTTGGTCAATATTTAATTTTTTGGTTTTGCTGAGCTTTAATACAAGCCCATAGAAAATTTGTCATTTGTTGAAAATTTAATTTAAGTGGTAAAACTGTACCCATGAAATCCATGAAAATTAGTATCCAATGAATAATAATAAATCTGCAGTATGTGCAGTTCTTTTTAATCTGATTAAAAAAGAAACCTTACCTCTCCACTCCTATGAACTTGAATACGGAACCATTCCCCGGTCGAGATGTTTCTAGGAACAGTCACTCTAGAAGTAGTTATATCTCCCAAATTAAATGAAAATCTCACTTGTCCATTAATAATTTCCAGTGCCAAAAATTCACTCGATTGTGTCAGCTCTGCAGGGTTATACAGAATCAGGGCCCTGTTGCTCACGGTTGCCAAGGTGATATCAAATGTGTTGTCGTTTGTGGATGAGGAGAGAGAGCTGAAGAGTTTATATGAACCGACATTAAATCCAATAGATGTGTACTGGCATTTGTCTCCCCAGAAAGTGAAAGGGCACTCACATTTATAACTTCCAATTTGATTTTTACAAATACCGTTGACACATGGATTTGGTGAACACCGATCAGCACCATTTTCACATAAATTCCCAGTAAATCCGTCTCTACAACTGCATTGAAATGTTCCTTGTGTATTTTCGCATGATCCTCCATTCCTGCATGGGGAAGTTGAACATTCATTGACATCATTCTGACAATAAGTACCTGTCCAGCCGGTTGGACAATCACATATTTGATTTCCTTCTTGATTGGTTAAACAAAATCCTCCATTTTGACAATGACCATTTCCACAAGGGCTGACGGGAATCTCACAGTGTGTTCCCGTAACTTCAGGCGGACATGAACACTGATAGGAAACGATTAAATCTGGCGATGAAATAATCAGCCGATCAGAATCTACGGCATTCACATTGCTACCAACTTCAATATGGTTTAAACATTCACCGGAATGACAGGTAGATGGAGCACATGGTGTGTAACCAACATGACTAATTGTTATTCCTACTTCAGACTCAATGTCCGTCTTTTTCTTTAAAATTTGTTGTCTCAAAATGTCGTGTAAAACTAGTGAACCATCTGGGTTTGTGACAGATAAGTATACTAGAGCATCCCCTTTGAACGATTTAACACTGTAAATAACAACAGTGTATGATGTTCCAAATACACCCGACAGATACTGTTTCATACTTTTCAGTTTAGAGTCGACAAACTGCTCAGCTAAAATATTCTCAATTCTAAGAATGACTGTGTTGTCCAGAGTTTTGTTACTGAACTTGAGAAACTTAATTTCAGCATTGTACGTAACTTTATCATGGCGTCCATCAGAACCTGAAAAACTGACAATCATTGGGTTGGTAATATCTGGTTTTGACATTACACTCAGTTGACAGCCATTTGCTATATGGAAAATATTTGTTTGTGTTGAAATCTCGCAGCTGTAAGAACCAACCAAATCTGGGTCAATAGGGCGAACATCTGCTATCGGACCTGCTGGGATTCTTTCATTAAACAGAGCTACTTGTATTTCCATGTTGTTTCTTGGCGATGGTGGCGTATCGTTTTCGTCATCAACAACTACGCTAAATTTAAGAGTAGATGATTGTATTGGAGAGCCTCCATCTGAAACTATGACCCCAATTTCAAACTTTGGATTCTGTTCACGATCAATAGATTTCCTTGATGTAACTAATCCACTGACTTCATTGACCTGGAAATAACTACTGGTTCCTTGTAGCCTGTATCTATATTGGTAAGGAACTAAATCTGGATCGCTTGTGAAATCATATAGAGAAATAACCGGGACTTCTGCATTTCGATTTTCTAAAATGTGTCCAGTTAAATTACTTGGAATGAAGAATGGTCCATTATCATTTTCATCAATCAGGTTTATTTGAACAACAGCTGAACCTGTTAAATAAATAACAACAATAATAAATAAAGTATACAAGGTTTCTCACAAGACTGAAATTATATAGGGTCCCATAGCATTTTTATCTCATGATCTATCTTGAACTTTAAATTTACGATTTTTTCCTTTTTCCAAGACAAACATGTTCTCGTTACTGAAATTCAGATATTATTGGGTGCATCTATTATTGCGATTTTGTCATATTAGACTAAAATGTGATTTTAATTTTTACGATTTTGAAAAAAATCCTGTTAAATTTATAAATATTAAATATTTAAAAATGTGAGTTTAAATTATTGCGTTTTCAACTATGTCGAATTTTTCGCAATAATAAAAACATCGCAATAATTTCTGAATTTACAGTATCATAATTCTGTGAGTGTGTTAACTGCAGTCAGATTTTGAGGTGAAGAACAGGAATGCAAGCATTTTTCCATTGTACTTCATTTTGTTATCATCACCTAGCAATTTATAGACCATATTCCATCTATTGCATAAAATAAGCATGAAAATGAGTGAGTTTCACACCAAATGCGTGAGACTTGGCAGTACTGGTGTTGTATTAAAAATATATCTAAGATAATGTTAAACAATAGGTCTTTAAATAGTGTACTTCTGTCAATAATATATATGTTTGCTAACTTAATCAAAATTGGTTTTCAATTTACCTGTCTGGGGCACAGTTCCAGTATCTACAGCTCCCACAGTCACATTATATACAGGATTAGTCTCCCGGTCCAGCACCCCTGCACCTGTCGTAGAGACCCATCCACTTGAAGGATCAATCTTGAAAAGACCATTACCATTTCCATTCAAAATTGTGAAAGAGAAAACCTGGTCTGATGGATTGTGGTCCGTATCTGTTGCTGCAACTTGTATGACATTGATACCTATACCAGAATTCTCTCTGACTGAAGCATTGTACAGTTGTTGGGAAAATATTGGAGGGTCATTAGCATCTTCTACTGTGATTTTAATAGTACACTGGTCTGTGTCTCCACCTTTTATACTGCCCCAGTTTTTAGCCATAACGGTTAAGATAATATGTGGTGAACTTTCATAGTCAGGACGTCCAGACACGATTAACTCCCCTGTTTTGTAATCCATTTTAAATCCTTTTGCATTGCTTGAGCCAATCAAATAATAGTAAACAACTCCATCTTCACCGTCATCATCGTCAGTGGCAACCACTGACCCTAAAGTTGTTCCGACAGGAATAGATTCTTTGATACTGAATGGATAATTTGATTGCACAAATGTAGGATAGAATTCGTTAACTCCATTGATGTCAATCACAACTTCTGTGGTATTTTTGAGCTGTGTTCCTGGGTTGATGGCTAAAATCAAAACAGTGTATGAAGTCTGCTGCTCATAATCTAATGCTGCCTTAGTTTTGATGGAACCAGTAAACTGATCAATTGTAAACCAGTCATTATTCTGGGTATATCCAAAAGAATATTCAATAATGGCATTGTTTCCAGAATCAGAATCGGTAGCTGTTATGGTTGTTATGACAACACCACTTGCAGTGTTTTCATCGACTGATACTTTGAAATATGTACTGTTAAAGACAGGCGCATTATCATTCACGTCAGTCACATGCACAATGTAAACAACTGTTGCATTTCGTGAGAAAAGGGCTTGATCCTTTGCCATGATTGTTAATGTATGTTGTCTTGTAGCTTCATAATCCAATGGCTTATGAACTGATATATCACCTCTTGATTGGTCAATTAGGAAAAGATTTTTAGGATCGCCACCTACAATATGGTAGGAAATTTCACTATTTGGTCCAGTAATGTCGTTATCTCTTGCATTGACATTTGCAATGCTAGATCCAATAATTGTATTCTCCATGATGGTCGTCTGCAGATTGGTGGTGGTAAAAACAGGACTGTTCTCGTTGACACCAGTAATTTTGAATCTTATTTCCTGAGTAACGTTCTTTGGTGGCGTGCCTTTGTCTTGGGCTTTGACGACTAATTTGAACTCCTGATTCAGTTGTCCTTGAAGAGAACTAGCTATCGAAATATCACCTGCAAATTAAAAAAAAATCTCTTTATAATTGTATGTAGAGTGAAATTGGCCAAATTTAATATATTAATACCAATTTGAAACATTACCCTATAATTGTAAGACTGTATTTTCTGATTTAAAATGTTTCTTAGTTTTTGTTTGTTTTGTTAAAATGTTTTGTTAAGATTTATTGTTCAGTTTTGTAAAGACCCTGAAATCCATAAAATAAGTAATTCATTACTACATGTATGCTTCTGACATTATTTTTGGATGTTTGATAGCTGTCTTATTAGAATAAACATATCATTTTCTTTTGTTGGTACTAATTAATGAAAAGATAAGATTAAAATATACAACCATGTTCAAGTATCCTCTTAAATTGCTTGATTCAAGTTTAATGTTGGAAAAGCTGTTCCACTTGCACTTAATAGTGAAAAGTGGACATTTGCTACAATGAAAACTCTTGAGTGAGTTAAAAATTATTTGTTCTTTTTTTTTTTGTTCAACATGTTCAACAAATATATATGAACATAAAGGAGATGTGGTATGATTGCCGTGTTAATTTTTAAATATATGAAAAGAAAATCCATCTTCCACAATCATACTTATGCACAGTTGCTCATTTCTACAAATGTATTACCTGTGATTTTGTTTACATAGAAATAGCTAGCACCACTTCCACCATCTTTGAAATATTCCACTTCTGCATTAATCCCATAGTCAAACTCATCAACGGCAACAACTTTCATCACATGATCACCGACAACAACATTGTTTGGTACTGCTGAATAATAATCCCTCTTCTCAAACACTGGAGCATGATCATTGGCATCAGTAATTTGCAGCTGAACGACAGCCTCGGATGACTTTGGGGGAGTTCCCAAGTCAGTTGCTATGACGATCAATTCTCTGTTGTTTACACTAGGATATTCAGTGTTATGAATGTAAACCATTTCCATTTTAGAACTTATTTCTCCACTTGTTGAATCAATGCCGAATTCAGATGACGATAATTTAAATGAATAATACAACTGATTATTTGGCGGTGATATGTCTGCATCTATTGCGCTGACTTTCCCGACATAAGAACCTGATGGTGAGCCCTCGATCAAAGCAAAGCTGAGCGGCTGAGAAAATTTTGGTGCATTGTCATTGACATCAGCGATCCGAACATTGACAAACCCATACGTCAAATGTGAGCTGTCTGAGGCTGAAATCTTAATACTCATACCTTGGTTGCCTGGTCCGTTTTGTACCTCAGCATCAAGTTTACTAAGGAGTGTAATATTTCCAGAATTAGGATCAATTTTGAATTTGTTTTCTGGATTTTCTATGATATCATATGTAACTTTAGCATTGTTTCCGATATCATCATCTGAACTTGTGACCTGGATTATAAAACTACCAACAGCTGTATCTTCCGGAATCTCAATGTTGAAAATGTGGGAAAATTGCGGAAAATTGTCGTTAACATCTGAAATTAGTATCCTAACTGTGGTGGAACCGGTCTGTGGCTGTGTGCCCTGAAACAGAATGTATATATATATATAAATATATGTAAACAAATTGATCAACTCACATAAAATGCACACTTCTTTGGGCTATTACATTAAAATGTATGAGGGAGGGTAGGAAGATACTTTCAATATATCCCTACAACCAAGAACCACTGTTTAGATAGTTTTGCATAATGGTAATAGACACATACTGAAAAAAGACCCCTGACCCACATTCAATTATTTAACTTCCCTTCCTACCCTCCCACTGTCCCACATACATTTTAATAAAATAGCCTGTATAACTTTTAACTCATGCCAATGATATTTCCCTACTGTAGTGTAAAAGCATTTCTTGATGTGTTTTGTTATTTGAAAAATTTGTAGATGTTTGTGCTTTATGGTAGATTTTAAATTCAATTTTATAGATCGTATGTTTTTTCCCCAAGCATGATGCAATTCCCACATCTTTTTTCCTCGGGGATCCACGTCATATTTTTAAATAAGTGAAAAAGATCAACAAAGTTCCCATAACTTCTTAAATGTCTGTCATCTACCTTGGTGTTTCAGGCTGTGTTTTTATCAACCAATTTTCTGTTTTTTGATACTTTGGTATTCCACTGTTACATTATTAAACATTTCAAAATATGAAAAGGGTGGGGTAACAGTACCCTTGCAGCAGCCCCTATCAATAAAGTATATACGTGGCCCCCTAAGCTCTTTTCATTCATATTGGTAATTCCTTGGATTTAATGCATGTGTTGTAACCAAACTAAGTTATTTGCATGGAAAAGGCTTTGCTCATTGTTGAAGGCCTTAGGGTGACCTAAAAATGTTAATTTCTGTGTCATTTGGTCTCTTGTGGAGAGTTGTCGCATTGGCAATAATACCATATCTCCTTTTTTATATATATTGAATTCTGCAAGAACTCCATTCTGGTGTGTTTGAGCTTCTGATTTTGCCATTTGGTATTTTAATTTTCCTCAGGTATTTTTGTGATTTTACTTTTTCTTTTGAACAAGACTTAATTGCCATATATATACTTACCCTGTCAATGGCTTCCACGACAATATTATAAACATCAATAGTTTCTCTGTCTAATTTGACACTAGTGGTAATTAAGCCTGTTGTAGGGTCAATCTGGAATGTTGTGTCATTCGTAGCCAATCTATATGTCATCTGACCATTGTTACCGCTGTCACCATCTGTAGCCATTATCTGTAGAACTGATCCTCCAATATCTGCGTCTTCTGAGATAGTGGGCGTGTACAAGGGTTGTGAAAATCTCGGTATATTGTCGTTCAAGTCCTGAACATTAATGATCATCTTCCTGTAAGCTGATAGAGCCGTGTTTGTTCCATCCCTTGCCTCAATCCACAAATCGTAGGTCTGCGTCATTTCATAATCCACAGGCTTTAGTACAGTGATTGCCCCTGTGGACTGTCCGATGGTAAAAGATTGCCCAATGTTGCCTCCTGCCAAATAGAACTTGATGCTGCCACCTGTGTTTGAAATAGCCCTGACTGTTACAATTGGGTGTCCAGTTGGTTTGTTTTCTTCAATATTTTGTGGTGAAGTAAAAGATGTAAAGGCTGGCTTGCTACTGGAACTAATGTCAGACACAGTGACTGTTACATTGACAGATGAAATTCTTTTAGGCAGTCCCTGAAAATATGCAAATTATTTTTTTAGAACTGATTCCATGTATTTATTTTTTTATAATTTGATATTGGTATCACTCAATACACATTCACACTATTTTAAAACATGGTAGAGTTATTCTCAATTTTATCTTGCAGGTAAACTTCAGTAAATTAATTTTTCTTCAGTACCTTTTTTTGATGTTCTTATGTAATTTCATTAGGTCAGTATAACATGATGAGCAACACAACGGGTGCCAAAATTGAAGCAGGATCTGCTTCCTGTTCTGAAGCAGCTGAGATCATCCAGTTTTAAGTAGGGTTTGTGCTGCTGATTTTAACTTTTTATGTTGTGTTTTGTGTACTCATGTTTGTCTATCATTGGTTTTCGTTTTTAGCCATGGCTTTGTCATTTTGTTTCTTTCGTCTCTCTTTTACAACAGGGTTGACTGTAAACCTTTGTTAAAAATCCACTTTACAAATATTACAATAGTTCTGGCCTAGAAGTCATAAAACTTTCGAGTCAACTTTTTGTACTTGTACTCCAAAATTCAACCAATCAAAACATTGAACTTCATGTTTTGATCATGATTTTTGTGCTCCAAGCACTGAGCAAAGTTTTATGACATCAACCCCTGGTTTTCCTTACCTGATCTTCTGCTTTAATTAAGCATGTATAAGTACTCCTGGAAACATTCAGAGTTTGGCTAGCAGTCAATATACCAGTGTGACTGTTGATGACAAATTTGTCTGACCCGGTCAAAGTGTAGATCACTTGTCCATTGCCACCAATATCTCTGTCTAAAGCTGTCACACCCAACACAAAATCTCCTACAATAAAATATAGATATACAGTCAGAAATTAGATATAAAGTCTGAATTTAGAAATTAAAAGAGAAATAGGATCTAACATTTATGATCAGGATATTTTCCAGTTTGTTACTAGCTCTGTCTTCTGTCATTGTCGAGCAAAGGTTCAAAAACATAGAAAATATATATATATATATATATATATTTATAATGTATTATGAATTTAACTTATTTAAAATAAAACAAACTTGAAAGAAAATTATTTGGAAAAAACTTGGAAGCTTTATCAGCCAAAAACAGTAACTGAGGGAGTTGTAAAGATCTGTAAAGGTTTTTTTTTTTCGTGCAACGTGTTTTGCCATTTTTATTTTATGTGCAGCCGTGAAAAAGGTTTGTTATTCATTGTGAAATCGGTAAACAGAACAACGTGGAAGACATTTTTAATGTTGGTTCATCCTGAAATGGCAATTTTATCTTGCGTTCTTCTGTGCAGATACAAGCCCCCCCTTTTTACGCCCATTGTAACTTTATATCACACCTGTTTGTGTTGGATTGTTGACCGTCTGCTGGTAGTTTTGTTTTTCAAATTGTGGGGAATTATCATTCTTATCATCCACAATTATGGTCACATCAGCTGTAATCTGTTTTGGAATGAGAGCGTTGTCCCTAGCGATGACCTTCAAACTGTATGCATCTTTTTCTTCTCTGTCCAATGGTTTTACAGCCATTAGGGCACCAGTAGATGGATGAATTGTAAATTTCTCACCAAAACTATCATTTAAACTGTATCTGAAATAGAAGTTATAAAATAGTTAGTTTTCTTGTTTTAATTGTTCTTCTTAGTTATTTCAGGCCTTTTTTTAGCTTACTACATGTACTATGTGGTGAAGGTTTTGCTCATAGTTGTTATGGCTGTATCATACAGTGATCTATAAATAAGGTACAATATATATGAATTTTCTTTGCTCTGTTAATTAGAAGGAAATATAACAGTAAATATATATTTTTTTTATTTTAAAAATAGATTGCACTAGTTTAGAGACAAAATTCCTGGATATCAATTACTAAAGAGATGTAATAAATTAAAAGGTTATATGATAACTACATTTATGTGTGCATTGAAAAGATGCATTAACTGTTTGACACAACTAATTAAATTTATGGCATGCATTGCTAGAATATGCAAAATATGTCATCATCATTTTTTTTTAAAATATGGAATCTTCAATTAGCATATGTTGTTATATACCTTAATTAATCATCAGTTCTTTTTATTGTTATTGTGGCCTTGAAAAATAATTTTGTTTGTTTGTTTTTTTGTACATGTTTAATATCACTCGCAAAGACCTTGACTAACTGTCAATGTTCAGCAGAAAATTTTGCAATGTCCTAGCTTGTCAATTGAGATCAGAATGGAACATAGAACACCACGAGCATAAAAAAATAGTATCAAAACTGAGTATTTAAATATGCTAAAGAACACTAAGCAATCAATAATCAATCATCAACGCTGAGTATGTAAATTTTTTATGATTTATGAGTATTATTTTTTTTATTTTAAAGAGGCTGGCCCAAATGATGACAAACAAGAATGTGTCCATAGTACATGGATACCCCACTCACACTATCATTTTCTATGTTTATTGGACTGTGAATTAAACACTAAACATAGAAAATGATACTAACACTAAACATAGAAAATGATAGTGTGAGTGGGGTATCCATGTACTGTGAATTTGGGTTAAAAACTCTAATTGGCATTTAAATTAGAAAGATCATATTATAGGGATCATGTATACTAAGTTTCAGGTTGATTGGACTTCAACTTCATTATAAACTACCTTGTCCAAAAACTTAAACCTAAAATTTGCACTTTCATTTTCTATGTTCTGTGAACTGTGAAATTGGGGTCAAAACTCTAATTTGGCATTAAAATTAGAAAGATCATATCATAGGGCACATGTGTACTAAGTTTCAAGTTGATTGGACTTCAACTTCATCAAAAACTACCTTGACTAAAATTTAAACCTGAAATTTGCACTATCATTTTCTATGTATAGTGAACCGTGAAATTGGAGTAAAAACTCTAATTTGGCAATAAAATTAGAAAGATCATAACATAGGGCACATGTGTACTAAGTTTCAAGTTGATTTGACTTCAACTTCATCAAAAACTACCGTGACCAAAATCTTTAACCTGAAGCGGGACAGACCGACGAACAGACAGAAGGACGGACAGATGGACAGACCGACAAACAAATGGATACACAGACCAGAAAACATAATGCCCCTCTACTATTGTAGGTGGGGCATAAAAACACATGAAGGGTCTAAATTAATATTTGACTCCTGGATGCTAACTGAGTAATTCCTTCAAGTCCATTCAAATAAGGTCATTAATTTTCAGGCATTTGTGTCTGAGGCTTACCCATTGAAAACCAACCATACCAGATCATGTTGAGAAATCACAATCAAGATACTCTAAATTTTAAACACCTAATGAAGACAGAAAAAATCTCTGACCTAATAACTCTTCCTATTTTTCCTGATCTTAAGAATTCTTGAAAGTTGAAACATTGACACTGGATTTTTTAAGTAACAACAAATTGATAAATATCATCATGACTGACAGAGTGTCTGCCATCTTGAGAATTTAAACCTGATGAGATAAAATCATGCTGTTTTACAATTCATTGAATTAGAATTGTGCATGTCAGCTGCGAAAATTCATTGCAACTGATTTTCATGTGAGAGAAGCTTACAAAAAATGTAAATGATTAAGGCAGCAAAAAAAAATCAATCTTAAAATTTATTTATACATTTTTTAATTATAGATGGGAATGAAATCCTTATTATATTATTCCAGATTAATTTTAAAATATTATTGAAACCATCAATAAATAATTCAAATATATGATGATAATTATTTTTTTATCTTTTCCAAATCAAAATTAAAGACATTTTATATATAATTAAGACAGGCATTATCAAAACATTTCATATTTTTTTTCTTTGCTTGTAAACGTGACTTAAAAATTACAATTTACTTGTACGACAAAAAAGTAAAAACCTAAAGACCTCCATTCTAATAATGCATCTGATCTTGAACTTCTCATACCAACTTTCTTTTAACAAGACGACCTTATAATATACAAAGGTTCTCCAGAACGAAAAACGTCACCCAATTTAAATGGCACAATTTATAAAATGACAGCCAAAGATAGAACTATGGGCTTAAGACTATTGAGTATTTACTTAAGATAATGTGTTTCCATTAAAATGAAATCTCAGTGTCCCCGTTCTATCCAACGTGACAAATCCCGCTGAATCATGTTAACAAATAAAATAGCCTTATTAGTAAATCTTTAAGCTCAACCAGAATAACTCACTAGCTGCTAAAGCTAAATCAATGCTCTATCAAAGTTCGTCATATTCAAAGCCGGTGCAACGATAATACTTCGTGTTCAATAGCTATACTTAATTGTTGTTAAGGTGAAAAGAGGACTAAAATATGCATATTCTTTACATAAAGCATTGAAATTGAAATTTGAAATTTATTAGACAGTTATATAAGTTTGAAATGCACATATTTGTGCATGTCATGAATAAAGTATTATAGTCAATAAACTTATATATTAAACTCTCCCAGCAACATCAATGTCTTATTTTAATTTTACCATGATTGTTTTTCTTTAAAACTTGTATTTTTCTCTAGAAACAAAACAAATCTTAAATGCCATAGGTTTTTATGACCACTTATGCAAATTTTAGCCTTGGGGTCTAAGAGACTAAGATCCTGAGTCAACTAATATAATTATAAGTTGGAGAATATAAAGAGTTTTATATCCTCTCTTTTTCAGTAAATTAAAAGTGACAAAAGAAATTTGTGACATATCGTTTAAGCCTTTTAAGTGGGGTTTCAGTATGAATTGTAAATCTTGTTCTTTATTTTCATTTGGGGTTTTCCCTTTTACTGCCCTTCTTCATTGTGTATCTCCTTGGTTGTCAAGTCTCTGTAGTCGTTTTAACCTCCCTCAAAAAAAATAAACTTCTCATGATCAGGCTTTTCAACAGTACTTTAAAAGTTGTTAATGTTGGAAGATGTTATCCTGCAAAAAGATTATCACCTTCTTTCAAACATATTGTAAAGGAACAATTTTTTAGCCTCGTTCATATGGCAACTTACTCTGATTGCTGTGGCAACTAAATACTCTCATTACTGTGGCAACTTATTCTCATTGCTGTGGCAACTTACTCTCATTGCTATGGCAACTTACTCTCATAACTGTGGCAACTTAATCTCATTACTGTGGCAACTTATTCTCATTGCTGTGGCAACTTACTCTCATTGCTATGGCAACTTACTCTCATAACTGTGGCAACTTAATCTCATAACTGTGGCAACTTAATCTCATTGCTGTGGAACTTACTCTCATAACTGTGGCAACTTACTCTCATAACTGTGGCAACTTAATCTCATTGTTGTGGCAACTTAATCTCATTGCTGTGGCAACTTACTTTCATTGCTATGGCAACTAACTTGTTGCTGTGGCAACTTACATGATTTGTGCATTGGGTCCTGTATCTTTGTCTGTGGCTTTGACCGTCAGGATCAGTGAGCTGCCTGGAAGATTCTCTTCAATATGGCCGACATAAACAGAACTGTGCTCAAATTCAGGAGAATGATCGTTGATGTCTTGGACTTTGACTATCACAGTTCCAGTGCCTGTCAAACTTGGGCTACCTGTAAATAAAAGAAGAATATGAATTACTTCTACTGCATATCATAAGTGCATTTTCTATTTTTATCAGAATTATAAATAAAACTTGATGGATGAGAGGTCTTAATAACTAATCACAACTCTAGATGTTGTGAATGTGAACCCCACATCCAGTTTTCCTGCAGAAGGTTGTTGTTCTCTATAGGCATGCCAGCTTCCTCCACAAATAATAAACTCACAACCATAATATAGCCAATCATGCTGAATGTGCCAATAAACAACAATCAATCAATCATTTTGTTATAATCTATACTTAGCCCTTAATGATAGTTCTACTGTAAATATATCATCAAGTTCATGAATGAAATGAATTGATTGATGTTGAAATATTATTAGTCTTCAAAGTTTTGCTATGCACACATTTACTGCTTGTATTTTAGGTGTAATTTATGTACAATTTATTGTTCCTTCAACTTTCTTTAAAAGGTTCATTCAATTAAATTCTGGTTACTTTATTGTTTGATTTATTGGCAATGGAAGTACCTCTGAAAGTTGCACTTCTGATTTGGAATTACGATTTATTCAAACACATCTGGTTTACTGTGGATTCATTATTATTCCTTGGATATCAATTTTCGTGGTATTCGTGGGAACAGGTAAACCACGAAATTAAATGTTCATCGAATATCACATTTTCTATAGGCTAGTAAGCAGATTTCTGCAAAACCACGAAATCAAATATCAACGAACATGCAAATTTTCCTTAATCCACGAAAATTGGTACCCACGAAAATACATGAATCCACAGTAGTTGTTTTTTCAACTGAAACTACATATATATAAATAGCAAGAATCTGTGTCAATATAGGAAACCATGTTTCAAAGATGATGAACAGAAAGAGGGCTCATAATTCCTCCCCCCTTTTCCTATATTTGGGCACAACTTATCAACCAAAGAACATTAAAGCACAAAGATGAAAAACAACTTTATGCCATGATATGACCTTCAAAAATGAACAAAGACGAAACATACATGTAATAAGCAATAATATTAAAAGATGACTGAATTAAGAAATGTGAAACAATATTTGTAAATATGAAATGTTACAACTGGATAGATTAACTTTCATTGAATTTTAATTTTGCACAGACTTTGAAAATTTATTATATTAAAAACTTTCAAAGGGTATCTACCTGTACATGTTACCGAAACTAATTAATTTTTCTCTTCAAAAGCACATGATTTTATTTTTTATATATTTATGACTTTGAATGTGACAAGATTACAAATATATTTTCAATTATTATTTTTTAATAGTTTGGTATATTGCGTTATTATGAATCTATCATGTAAATTTAATGCCATGTTCATCTTTAAATTCTATAGAAGGTAACATTATCATATATTTATTAACAATTTTGTGCCATGAAAATTATTCAGTGCATATTAAATACCTGAACATAAAAGAATATTGCACCAGGCATGCATCCATTTAAAAATATGAAATTAAATACATAAAATGTTGAAAAGAATGTCAAGAAAATGCACTAGTTCACTTGTTTAACATATTTGCTTCTAAATCATTGCATGGATATCAATTATGTTTTGTGTCCTAAAAATATGAAGTTTATAGCTTTTCTGTATTTTTAAGAGCCATTAGTTTCAGGGTTATAATGAATTGTTATGAAAAAAATAATGATTTTATACTAAAATCCTGTTCCTAAAATGCTAAGACTTAACACTTATCAAATATGTCATCTAAAAACCCACCTTCAAAATCCATATCTACCATTTTAAGCAAAAAAAATGTGCTTTGAAAAGATGTAATATTTTCCCCAATTTTAATATATTCCGAGTGGTACATTGTTACCTTCACTTCAAAGTAAAACATTAAAAACTCTCAAACCTATCAAGTCAACTACATCTAATCTTTGGAACATTTCCCCTTTTTTAATAACGTTTCCAAATTATTACACAACATTAGCTTCTCGAGGATTTAAATCAACTTAATATTTAAAATTTGTCTCCTCACGTTTAAAGTTATCTGGTACACGGCAATTATATTTTCAACATCTTTTGTTAGCAAAACTGTTACTTGAAAGCGACATAAATACAGTTTAATATAAAAGAAATGACAAAATAAAATTCAATCTGAGGGCAAAGGTTTTGTAATGGAGTCTGGTACTTTGTATAGAATGCAGTCATAAAAAGGTACTAACTCGAGAAAAATGAAACTAACAGATTAAACACATTTTTATGGTCAATAAAATATACTTTTGCGACAAAAAAGGATTTGTTGTGGTAGCTGAATTCTTTCAATAAATCATAGACATTTCTTCGTCATTCATATTCAGTTACAAATTTTAAGAAATGTACTGTTACCGTAGTTACATTTTTAGCATCAACTTTCACATTTTCAATACTTATATATTACATCATTTTTTTAAATACTTATGTAGTTTTTATAAAGGTACAGTTTCACACATTGATTAATGATAATGTCAACTGCCATCTAATGAATGTTTGAGACATTAAAAACACAAAAAAATGATGTATAAATGTCTACTCTTTTCATATCAGTTAAATATATTTTATATATATTTGAGACATCAAGAAAATGGCTGAAACATGAGCAATTAGTTCTCATGTATTTTCTGTGGGCCAAAAGGACCCAGCTCATATTCGAAAATTAAGATGACTTGAGTCAATGTGGAACTTGATGCTAACTCTGAGTAAAAGTATTTTGATGATTTGACTGCCCCAACCCATCCATTTTAATCCATCTTTTAGTGCAAGGTAGTGGGCATGATAAAAGAGTATTAAAACAAGTGAAACTGCGAGCTACTGCTCACTGATGATACCCCCGCCGCAAGTGGATAATATTAATAGTGTAAAAATATGCAAGTGTTCGGTAAACAGGAAGTTGTCAAGTGATGAATCTGAAAACGCATCACACGGTATAGCTGACTTATAAAAATCCTGAAACCAAATTTCAGAAATCCTTGTATTGTAGTTCCTGAGAAAAATGTGACGAAAATTTTTAACTTGGTTATCATGTGTAAAATCATACAAGTGTTCGGTAAACAGAAAGTAGTCGAGTGATGAATCTGAAAACGCATCACACGGTATAGCTGACTTATATAAATCCTGAAACCAAATTTCAGAAATCCTTGTATTGTAGTTCCTGAGAAAAATGTGACGAAAATTTTCAACTTGGCTATCATGTGTAAAATCATACAAGTGTTCGGTAACCAGGAAGTTGTCGAGTGATGAATCTGAAAACGCATCACACGGTATAGCTGACTTATATAAATCCTGAAACCAAATTTCAGAAATCCTTGTATTGTAGTTCCTGAGAAAAATGTGACGAAAATTTTCAACTTGGCTATCATGTGTAAAATCAGACAAGTGTTCGGTAAACAGGAAGTTGTCAAGTGATGAATCTGAAAACGCATCACACGGTATGGCTGACATATATAAATGTTGATACCAAATTACAAAAAGGGTGGATGTGTAGTTCCTGAGAAAAATGTGACGAAAGTTTCATGGGACGGACTGACTGACGGACGGGCTGACAGACAGAGGTAAAACAGTATACCCCCCCTTTTTTAAAGCGGGGGTATAAAAATAGCCAAATAGGTGCAAGCTAATGGTTCCCTTCTTGAACATGCAGAAAGGTGTGAGTTCTTAATGCTTTATTTTTAAGGCTGGAATTTGAACTCAGAAAAATAACAGCAAATAAAAACACAATTCCTTAGTTTTAAGTTGTAAAAACTGCATGAAGAGTCAGTTTAATTAATATTAATTGTGTCCTGAATTAATACACTATATCATCCTTTCTTTTCAAATCCAGTGGTAGTAAATCAAAACTACAAAGTTGACTGAACTAAAACCTGAATTCTGTATGAACTTTGGATGTTTTCATTTCTTCATTCAAATCAAATTAGAGAACATTTAAAAATTAAATGGATCTTTTCATTAAAACCTGACATGTTATATATAATTAATTATTATTAGTCCAAAGTCTGAAACATACACCAACTAATAAAATCAGTGTATAAAAATATTTGCCCAACAGTTTTAGCATTGCGACATAACAAATTAAAAGTGAACCTTATAAGGTCAAAATAATGGAGACATGATACACATTTGAACTTAAACACAATGAACTGGTGCAAAAACATCAAAGGTTATAACAGTGCTTGGTAATGTAAACCACAAACTTTATTCATTTTTTTTCTTCTATTTATGAGGTCATTTTGTACATTATAGTAACTTATCATTCTGGACTAATTTCAAATAAATGTACATGGTAATGCAATATAACAAATATAAATACACCAAAACTCTGGTACTAGACATGATTCTTCCGGCCCATTTATATTTTTAAGGATTGATTGATTGTTGGTTGTTAAATGCCCATAGTTTTATGGAAAGAACTGTTTTAGTTAAACAATACCATGAATACTGTGGATTCATTTGTTTTGAGGGATACCATTATTTGTCAAATTAGTTGGTAACAGGTGAATCCTGAATTTTCAATTTAAGTTCAAATTTTCTGTAGTCTTAAATTGTATGATGGACTTTGTACGTAAAACATGAAAAGAAACAAATCTGCAGTAGTTTGTTTGTTAAATTGATGCTTAATGTCATTTATTACATTCACATTCCTGCTTTTTTTACTTTTTTTTTTCTTGTGCAGGAAGCCCATTGAGACAGTACCCAGAGAGAACCACCAAACCTTTATCAAGAAACTGACACAATATAGCTTTTAACTTTACAGTTCCACAGATTTCGTATTGTACCAGCATGAGAACAGATTATTTTCATAAGTTTTGATATATTACACAACAAACTCACCATTTAATTTTCTATGTCTAATAAACATTTAACCAACTTTTGAGAAAATAATTAACTGTTAATTAAAATCTACTTCTCACAAAACTACAAACATGTGTTCCCCAGCAGGTGGATATAGCCTTGTTTTCCATTCATCATAAAGCATAGGAATCTTGGTAAAAGTAAATCTAATAAGTTTTCATTTAATATGTTCTTAATGTGCAATAAATCAATTTAATTTGACAAATAAACTTTAAAGAATCTTGAATCATAATAATAAATTGTCTGCAAAAAACTGACAATTTTAATATATTATACTGCAGTCTTTGTGCAAATACATGCACATGTATTACTGATAAATATATTATATATACATGTCCCATTACATGGAGAGAACATGAAAGTACATTTCAATGTTAAAAAAAACTGAGTCCTTGCAGAGTTTTATAATATTTACAGTAAAAACTTAATTCAATTGTTTAACTTTTTTTAACCAGGTCAATCAGTTTTAAATTCTTTGGTCACAAAGTTTCTATAACGCAAACATCTTACAATGGAAGAAATTAAGAATCTTGTTAAAATGAGTTGGGTTCAGTTGAAAACAAATGTTCTAATGTCATGAATGTCTGATGCATGAAATTTATTTCAAAATTTCTTTCAACAAAAAAATTAGAAAATCAAAAGTCTGAGTCAAAGTTATCTATTATATATTTTTAAAACCACAAATAAATAATCTTTAAATTTAACTGCTAAGAATGGTGCAGACATTTCTGAGTTAAACTTGACATACGGTTTATCTCTTACCACTCGAACCATTCTTACTATCAACTCCTGCTACAGAGTGAAGTACCCTTATGATTAAAAATATCATTAAAGCAAACCCGCAGAGATCCATTTTTCAAATAAATTGATTAAAACATATTAGAAAGACTATGTTCATGAGACGGCATTATCATAAGGCTTCTGATGACATTGGTTTGTTATGGAGTGTCCTAACTCAATTCAATGGTGCTTCAAACTTGAGATTCATCCGGTCTGTCAACACTCAAACACTTTTTTAACTCGAGGATTTTCAAGATTTTAATTCTTAAAAGTTTCACACTGCACTCATACAGATAGTTTGCTTATGAAATATAATATCCTATTCATATTTAAAAGACAAATATGATCTACAATAATTTTTGTTGGCAATTACAATTATAAAATTTTGGAATTGAATTTTTCGGAAAAACTTGTCTAGTATACGTAC
Organism: Mytilus galloprovincialis; assembly: GCA_037788925.1. Taxonomy (NCBI): domain Eukaryota; kingdom Metazoa; phylum Mollusca; class Bivalvia; order Mytilida; family Mytilidae; genus Mytilus; species Mytilus galloprovincialis. The sequence continues at coordinate 55,270,558 of CM075336.1, forward strand.
TTTACAATATTGTCATGATTATTATAAGTACAAAGAAAGGTAATTTTAAGGACATACATGGGGGTGGATATGTGGTACCTTAATATTTGGCCCATAAATTAGAAGTAAATGATACCATTTAAAATAACATTTGTTTAAACTTTTAAAGAACATGTATTTAAGACCAACGCCTTCTCAGATTATGTCAATTAACAGTGTAGTTCTAAAAACTTTGTTTGTTGTATTTTGGGGTAAAAAAGTATAACAATGCATGCTGTAAATATGGACTAAAGATGTAAGCATGCTTTTCTAAAATAATGATAAATACTTTCTCATTTGTTAAACGACTTTGTATCTAAACAGACAAGGACATGCTGCAGACATTCGGCTAAATCATGCAGTTTTAGTGTATAAAAAGTCCACCTTTTGTACAAGTTTCTTCAACCTTTTCGTCCTTTTATCATCCATCAAGAAAAAAACATTCATTCAGGGACTTTTTACACCACGAAAATTACCTAAGATAGTCACCTGTCATTTTTGATAAACTATTTATAAAAAGCTGTTTACTATAGCTTAAGATTTGTTAATCTTGCAAATGAGAGACTATTATATATAACAATGTTTTTCTACAGTTTCTTGAACTTTAAAAATTATCCAGACTTTATCAAGATATACAGGATGCACATCTGTGAAGGTTTTTTTCTGTTGGTCTTTACATCAAACCTTATTTCCACATTACAAGCAATACATTCTTTAAATTGTTCAAAGGTGACTGAATATGAACTTGGACAAGGTCTAACAAGACAAGAGACAGATACACAGACAGTTCAAGTTATGTCCTTCCTTTGACAACTTTGATGCTTGTTATTTTAAAACCATATTAATCAGAACAAACTGTTCTTGTTGAAATTTGAGTCAGTGTCCTTTATCAGAGAATTGCTTCGAATCAAAATAAGCAGATTAAAATATTTGGAGTCTTATTTTAATTCCAGGACTGATTTTCATTTTTTTTTCTGGCAGTTATGTTAGGGTTATAATTTCATAGGGACTGTATAATAGTCCCAGATAGAGGGACCAAGTCTAATGCAAAATCTTTTAATCATGAGGAACCACTAGATTAATATTAACTTCATGATTTTTTTTCTTGTTACAATTCAACTTCCACGAATTGTCAAAAGCTGACATTTCCTAAGAAAATTCAAATGCAAATCAATCAATTTCAATAATATTTGTCAAGTTATTTTTAATTTAGAAAAAAAGGAATTAGTTGTTTGAAACCACTAAAATGGTAAAGAACAATATTATCTAAAAAAAAGAAAAAAACAGGTTCACATTTTTATAGAGTTATCTCCCATTACTAGTAAATTACATTTTATTTAGAACTTCTACCAGGTTTCTGACCTAAATAAAACAACCTATAAAGCTATCTTATAAACAATACCTCAGGATTTATTTATTTTCAAATGTCCAAACAGATTAACAACAAAAATAAGACAAAAGTGACTATTAGTCCAATAAATCATGAATTATCTCCCTTTAGTACTTTTGGGATCAAAATGCATTTTCTTAGTAACATGGTTAGGGAAAGACAACTAACGAAAGCTTTTCAAATGAAAGTACTCTACAATCGTTTTCAATTACACCACCAGCTGAGAAGTAAAAACAAAGTGGTTTAGATTAGCAAATTGGCAAATCTAGACAAGGAAGAATGCTCAACATGGGTTTTTCGTAATAAATGCATTTCTACAACATTACACAAACAATTACCCAGGCTCTTTGTACACATTCATAAAGTGTCATAACCATATTTAATTACTAAATAACAAATTCTACTACTTAATCTTCTTCTTACGTCTTTTTGTGAGTTCGTAATTGAATGTGAATGTTTTCATGATGCATAAATTACGGTGCATGTTTTTTGTGAAATTTTCTGCAATTACGATCTGTATTAATGGATTTTTTCATTCAGGACAGAAATAACTAGGAATTTGCAAAAGAAGAAATGATTAGAAAAAATACTAGGTCGGAAATATAAACTGTTTTTGATCTTTTGATTTTCATTTCTTGTTTTGTTTAATAAAGGCATTCCGCATACTGCATATAAATCAATATAGGGTTTTAAAAGAGTAGAAAAGAGTAAAATGTTTTGAAGATTTGATAATCATTGTATTTCATTTTTTTGTTCTTCAGGCACTGAATTAAAAAGTACTCTTAAAGAGAGAGAGATTATAGGCATATTAAATTGTGATACTGAAAGGCAGCAATATCAGCTTTGTGCATGAAATCATAGTATAAAACCTCATTATCTCAATCCCAGTGTTAAGTAAAGGGAGAATTTTTGCAAAGGATCTCCATGATCTGCATCTCAAAATTGTTAAAATAAAACAAATGTTCATTAGTTAAAATTTGTTCTAAAAGAAAAATCAAAATAAGAGACACAAAAAAAGGGCACAAATAAACTTCATAAACAAGTTTGGTTGAAGAAACGTATTCCTAGTCAAATTCAATAACAATGACATAGGTGTACAGGTATCTTAATCTTAAGATTTTGCACTCAGGAAGTACCAAAAAAATGGTAACAAAACCTTTTGGTTTGTGCAGAATCATGTTTCCTACTTTTATCTACTGAGTTTGGACTTGATTTGACATTGTTTACATTAATTCCTTTATGAAGTTCAGTGCATTTTTTTATTTCCTTCTTTTTTTAATCCAATTCTTCAGTAAATAAATAGCAAAACCACAGCTTATCGTATAAACAAACAATTTCAAGTTGTTAAAAATTCCAATCATTTTTCAAGATTTAACAAAGAATTTGAAACGTCGAGATAAAAACCTGCATTTGTCAATGTTTTCTAAAAGTTTCTCTGAGCTTTGATAAACAATACATGTAACATTGTAACAAAGTAACGAAAGTAGATTTGAAATAAATAAACAAAGTTGAAATGGACAAGCTGAATCAACAGCGAACTGCCAATCATTATAATCACAAATCGTCATTATATAAGCCACTTCTGCAAAACTAATCTTCTTAAAATATCAAAAAAGCCTCAAGCTATTTTCATTCAAAATGCGTTATTTTTCTCACATGAAAGTGTTATTTAAGTTGCATAATAGCTTAAAATTACATCAAAATAAAGATTTAGAATTCAAAATAATTCAGTTCCGTATTAAATCTAACATTAAATCATTCTTATTGCTTACACATCTTTCGGTGATAGACAAATTTAATGATTAAGAATCATAAGTGTTTTTTATCATTTGAGTAGCTTTTAAAATCAACATATTAAAGTCCTGTTTCAAATTCTTACAAAATTTTAAAAATTAAAAAGGATGACAATAGAATCGTAACAGACACATGACAGAGGTATTTCACCCTCCATGCACAATCCTACTGGCAACAATTACCTCCCTTTTTGACAAATCTTTGAGTCATATTTATTAATTTCTTTCTGTTAAAAAACATTTCAATCTTATTTAAATTTTTATCAATTAAATGAAAACAGAGTACTCTTTTAATCACTTTTTTTTCTAATCTGACAATGAAATTGAAAATTTGTGGTCATGAAATTATTTCTATTTTCAATATTTAATTTGACAAGATCCCTTTCTAATCTTTTTTTAAGTGCAATTCTGGGTTATCAGATTTTTTACACAATTCAACTCAACTTGTTAAGTTAATTAATTTTTCGAACATCATTTTTTCGAGACTGAAATTACACAATACATGAACACCAAAAAATCCTGCGGTAAGATCATACATGATAAAATTATCAGCTCTATTAAGCTTTGCCGTTAGGTCAGATAAAAAATCAAGGTGAAAATGAAGAAAATTGAATTTTAAGTGAATATTTCATCTAATAATGCTCTTATCGCAACAGGTTTATCAATAAAACAATCCTTTCGGCAAAAGAAAAGTACTTAAAAAATAATCTTCTGATGAACGGATACCAATGTAAAATACACAGGTATATAAAACATAATTTATATCACACCTATGCGGTGAAAAAGATTTTGTTGCCAGTGATGAACTTCCTGATAAAATTAGTCCTGAAAGCCTTTTTCTGTCTTTTTTCTTTCTGGGAGGTATTCCACAAAGATATGACAATATTTTGTTTCACAAAATATAGAAATATTTAAAGTTACTGTTACACCATATAAACTGTACATGTAGTAATTTATCTATTTTTCGTGAGTACCAATTTTTATGGATATATGACTTTGCAGCTTTTTTACTGTAATTATAAATTTGATTCAGACTTTAGCAATGAAAACTGCAAAAATTGGTAATGCCAAAATTTATAAATTTAGTGTAAATTTCAGATTTTATTTAACTAATGATTTGTGATTAAAAAGTTAACTCCCATAGGTTTTGTACCCCCCTTTATTCATAGTTATGTGTTTCTTATCCAGGCTTACCTGAATCAAAAGCAACTATTGTTAGCTGGTACTCTTCACGCTCTTCTCGGTCCAATTTCTTTAGACAAGTTATCTCCCCTGAAGTGTTATTCATCCTAAACACTACTTCGCCATTAACTTTATCTCCTTCACGAAATCCATATGTAACTCTGTTGTTATTCCCAGAATCCTCGTCTCGAGCAGAAACTTGCAGAACATGGACTGGAAGATTGTCAGCCTCTTCTTGAACTAGAGGATAATATGGCGAATTAACGAAAACTGGTTTATTATCATTCACATCCAGTATACTGATCGTAACATCAGCAAATGCAGATTGTGTATTACTTCCACTATCCTCGGCTTGTATTCTCAGTGAATATGTTTGCACACGTTCGTAATCCAAATTCTTTTGTATACGAATAACACCACTGCTCTGGTCGATGGTGAAATCAAAATTTCGATCACCATCAACAATGAAATAGCGCACATTACCGTTTAATCCTTCATCACGATCAGTTGCAGTGACCGTTTTGAGTGTTGTTCCAATTTTTGTATCTTCTGCTATTATTCTACTGTAGGACGTAGGATTAAATATAGGCTTATTATCATTGACATCACTGATTTTAATCATTAGCGACTGTAAAGATGTCTTGGCTGTTTTTCCATTGTCAGAAGCAGAGACGGTAACAGTATAGTTGGGCGTACTTTCTCTATCCAGCGCTGTATTGACTATAACTTCTCCAGTTGACGGATTTATCCTGAATGGTGACTGTGGATGATAGGAGAGAAGGAAATTGATGACAGCATTGTCACCGATATCTTTGTCTTCTGCTTTAACGACAAAAGCCACGCTACCAATCTGCCTGTCTTCTGGAACAGACATCACTGATGGTGTGAGAAACACTGGTGCATTGTCATTGACATCTTTAACAATAACAGTCACCTAAAATATAGAAGGAACAATATATAAATAGATTAATTTATTTTTAACGATATCTCTTAAAGAAATGCATTCATAAGCTAAGCTTAAACCTACTTGATAAACTATGTGCACCCAAATAGTTATTTTCCTCAGCAATATAAATGAGGTCTCGCTAATTTTCTTTTTTTGGGGGTCATTTTTTAGTGTCCATTTTGATAAAGTAAATTTTATGAATAGTTTAGCTCATAAAGGCTAGTATTAACAAAGCAGATATGTTTGGTTGAAATATAAGATATGATATTCTCCCTCTACATGTACGTGGCCTTCTCAAATATCCTTTCTGGGGGGTTAATAAATTTTGTATCAACCTCATCAAAGTCCAATTATTGTAAACTATTTACTGACAAATCTATATAAAAGTCTTATAGCTAGTCTTAAGACAATGTAAAAAGAGAGTTGACATGACTGCAATGCGACCATCAATCTGAACAAGTCAATTCAATATTTTATGACTTGTAATTTAATTTGGTTTCATGTTTTCAATACTATACCTGAGTGGTTGTGCTTCTTTTAATGTTAGGAGATTCTGCCTGGTCAATAGCCAATACAGTAAGGCTATAGTTTGCTGTTGTTTCACGGTCAAGCCTCTTTGTGATGTATAGAGTTCCATTCTCTTTTCCCATTCCAAACTGGCCTTGTGAGTCACCATCAAAGATTTCATAGTAGATCAGACCGTTTAATCCTACAAAGAAAAAAATACAAATTCATAAAACATAGGCAAGATGATTTAAGTTTTCCCATTGACAAGAGAATACCATTCATTCCCTACTCCTTTACAGCTGATTTCCTAATGCTTGTAGAGTAAACGTTTAGTTGGCTTGCTTGCTTTGTTTGTATAATTGTTTATTCAAGCTTTGTAATTAAGATTGACATCTCCAAACAATATATATATAACATAGTTAAACCTATACATATCATATTTAAATTTATTGGATAATTGTACAATATACAAAGCAAGCAAGCTAACCAAAGTTTTCCTCTACATGTATTAGGAAATTAGCTGTAAAAGACGAAGGAAAATAATTTGTGAACATAAGCCAAAATTAAGCGATACATACATTAATTAGCAGTGATAATAGCATTAATTCCACTTATAAATCTGGGCAACACATTTTAGGCATTTAATGTTGCCTCATATACTCAAATAACCAGACACCATGAAACATGCATTTTTTTTTATTTTGCCTGAAGAATTCTAAAGACAATTCAAATCAATACATTCAAAACAGAATACAGCTGCTTAAAATCTAACACTTTTAAGGGAATATTGCCTCATAAATTTAAAAGAGCTAGAATTCACAACATGAAACATAATACATTTCTATTCTGACTGAAGTCCAATTTATAAGATAATACAATAAGCATAAATCTTATACAACAGTGTATTAAATCAACGCTCTCAAAACGGAATTGCAGTTGCTTAAAAATTTAACAAGTTAATCTGGAAAACATGCCATAGGGTGCCAACACCTTTGAAAACATAACGAAAGATAACATAACTAGATAGGCATTTCCCATCAATAAATTCTGATCTATTCCATTCTCATACACATCATGAAAACATCAATACAAGACCTTCTCTATCAATGCCTACATATTTACTAAACAAGAAAGATTGAAATGTATGTCACAACAGCCAAAATATGTAGAAGATTGGTGAAAATTTGGCAGGAAGAAAATTGACATTTTTTCTTTAGAAAATGGTTGTCGAAAAGAATTTTGGTCTCCAAATTGTTTGTTTCTTAACTTTGTACCAAAAATGAAATGCTAGAAGAATTAAAGAAACATAAGATTTTCAACAATGATAGACAGAAAATCATGATTTGCCAAAACAGAAAGTGATTTGCCAATATTTATTTCATTTTTTAAATTATAATCTGTTTATCCAGAGACGGAACGAGCAATTTTTAAAAGGGGGGTTCTAACTATTATGAACCCATTTAAATGCAGATTGTCCAAAAAAAGAGGATCCAGTCCAACCCCGGAACCTCCCCCTGGATCTGCCACTGTTGTCTAAAAGCATTGTAAAATTTAAAAAAATGTACTGTCAAACCAATGTAAGTGATGCAAACTTCAAAGAGTCAATATGATAATTTAGGAAAAGTTGTAACAGTCTAAAAACAGATTTATATTCGTTATTAAATCTGGTTTGTTTCTTACTTTCTAAAATATATAAACCTTATTGCAACAAAACAGACACAAGCACAAAAGAATTGCAAGATAACAATGGCTCAAATAAATTCTGATTTTATGACCCACAAAACCTGATAATGCCAGTATTACATATCAGTGCCAACATATTTACTATGTAATTTAGACAAGAAAGCCATTTCCTTTGCACCTTATCATGTAATAAGTTGTTAACCGTTATATAACACAGGCTGAAGTCAGATAACAACATTATTTTTGTCTTGGGAGGTGTTACACACGTTCATACACCACAAAAAATGATTAGAAAACCCATTTTTCAATGGCTTTAAAAGATGTTACTTATTAAAAGTGAGATGTATTTTTGAACATAGCATTTTCTGCCCAATGATTTTAATCAAGGGGATTTTTACACATGTCTGCTCATAGGATTGGGGAAACATGTAAAGATTTAAATTAAACTGATCTTGTTTAGTTTGTACCCTCATCTGCCCAACAAATATTGTAATAACAAATAATTGAATTGTAAGGAATCTGGTATCATAGTTTTTTTCAAAAAGTGAATAAATTAACTTTCAAATTCTGACTATTCTGCCATCTAATTCACTATTCTTGTATCATTAAATTCCTTATTAATATCAAACTTGCTTTCAATAGGCAGTGCAAATAGGACACAAAGTTGGGTGCCCTTAAAATTATTATAATAAGGAAGGACAATTCTGTAAAAGAAGCCATATTTTGATACAGGGACAATTAAAAATGCAGATAATTTGAATGCATAAAAAACATTTTCAGAGAACAGCACTTTATTTTTAAAAGAATTCAAAAGAACTGTTATAATCTTTTTTTCTTTATAGTATATGATAATGTCTGAGACGGAGGTACTAAGAAACAATTTTCTGTATATTGATTATGACATTTCTTTAACTATGTTGACTCATTGGAGTTTTAAATTTGTTTTGTGTTAATATTTTGGTATGTACAACTTTGATATCTGCAGACAAATAAATCTTTAAATAATCAGGCAAACCTTTTGAATATCTTGATTAATTTCCAGAACCAAATTTTAGAATTTAAAATCTAGGATACTCATACATTATAGAACATGATATATACCAAAGGAAGCATATTTCAATTCTTCAAAGATTATAAACTGCATGTATCATATTTTCTACACCAAGTAATTATAACCCTGTCATAATCTCACCTCAGAATGTATAAATTTTATCTCTTTAATGCATAGTACAGATGAAAACATACACAAACCAGATAGTTTATCTGTTAATCATATGTAAAGCTTATGTAAGCTGGCATTTATAATGAATTTGGACATTTTTCTTCCTGAAGAAAAATGAAAAGTCCCATCTGGATACAAGCTGCATGTAGGTACTGAGGACAAGATAAGATAAATCTGTAAATTAGAACCTGACAGGGTGTGTTTGATTAATTCTAATCAGAAATATTTGAAAAGATGCATAGCATTTAGATGAGCATTTTGAGGACAAGTCACATCTGGGTTTGTTAAAGAATCAAGTCAGAAAATTCTGCAATTATTTTAACGGATTCACGTTATTCAACCAAATTGTTTTCAACGAATACATGTATTATTCTATGATGAAACTACAAAGAAGATCTGGGGGCGATTTAGTACTTCAGGTTTCTAAATATACTTGTTTACTGATGAAGTTGACCTCATAAGTAGATCTAGATGTATTCATATTGCTGTGTTGTCAAAATGCTGCCAATACCTCAAATCTTCTTTTATTCAATGTCTTGTGAGAAGGGCTATAAATAAATGGTCTCACCTCTTATACTTTATGGATGAGAGCTTATATATAACTAAATATAAATAACTTAAAATATGTCATGAGGTCAGTTACAATAAAGTTTGATTTTCTTAAAATTTTACCATTGAACAGGTGTCTTAATAAACCAGTAAAAGTAGTGAAACTGTTAAAAATACAATCATCTGCTTCTAGTGCACAAACATAATCCTTGTGACTAAAATTTACTATTCAATACTCATTTGATTTTTCATGAAATAGGAGGGATTTGATCATAAAATCTTTCTTGTAACATAGTGAAGGCAAAGATCTTGTAATTATGACAAGGGACACCTGTGCAATTCAAAACTAAAAATATGAAAATGAGACGAAATCAATTTGAATTGATAATTCACAACTGGGAGGTCATTGTAGATTATGGAAAAGTGTCAAAGAATTTGGGTGGTATGATTAAAGCAAGCTGGAGCAAAAAATATAAATATATGCCAAGGAATAAAATAATTCAAATAGTCTTACATATATAATACCAGAAGATAATTAAATTATATTTATTTTTGTTTTCTCCTTTTTCAATCACAGGTTAAGATTTAAGCAGGAGTCATATTAAATATAGACGGAGAAAAAGATCAAAAACATCACATTCTTCAGTTTAATTCTTCACATTTCCACTTTAAATACAAAATTTAGAAGACAGCTTCCTGCAGTTAATTCCTAACAAATGTCAACCTAATCATAAAATACTGTAAAGTGTTTTGCAATTTAAACACATAAATTAAAAAAAAATTGTGCATTATCTCAAGTTGTTGAAATAATCTTGGGTTTAAAAGAAATTAAAATGTCATAAAAAGTCATAAAAACTGATTTAAAATGTCTATAGATTATCAACTTTTGAAATGATACCATGAATTTTCTTTTCTGTTAACTCTGAAGTTACAATGTGACCTTGAACTTGCAAGATTGCAAATCTACATGTAGGTCACAAAAATGTTTATTAATTAATATTTTCAGTGATGCTCGGTTCCTGGTAACTTGCGACACATAATCAACATTCAGATGTCCAAAAAAACTCATGCCTGCGTCAAAATTAAAATCTCAATTTCTCGCTTTTACTTGTAAAATAATAATTATTTTTTTATTCGTGAGGCATTTGTCAAGGTAAAAACTCCTTGCTGTCTGTTTCAAACCTGTTATTCTGAAGTTTACATCGTTCAATCATGTCTGATCAAAGAAAAATAAAATCTAATGTTTAATTTTTTATAGAAAATTACATGCTGTTCTCAATCTAATTGTCAAATGTTGACAACTTGATGTATCAATTAAGCTATGACCCAGACCAATTTATTCTCTTAAATGATTACCAGAAAAACTGGTTATAAGTGCAGTTTATAGGTCTTAAATGATGATCACAAAATCTCCTGATCAGGAGTCGATCACTTATTTGAGCTACCCTTTTCTTATGTTATTTTAATCAATCAGATGTACATTAACTAAGAATCTATATCAAGCCGACTAGCCAAGGAGTGCAAATTATCCTTTAGAGAAAATTTAGCTGCCAAATTCTACTTTGTGCATTGATCTTCCTCTATTTTGGGCTCATAAATTGAAGAAGGTTATAAATTAGAAGCCCAAGACTTAATGTTGGCACACATATCTGCCTCTGATTGGGCCTCATTTGAAGAAAATTAAGCAGCCAGAAAATTTCTTGTACACAGATCTGCCATTTTGCACATATGGGGCTTCACAACAGCCGGTGTATCATTTCAAGGATTTAAGACATTTCAGTTCAGTTCTTTTCTTAGGCCTACACAAATTTTAAATTGCAAACATCTATTTAAGTTTAATTTTTGTTGCTGTTATTGCATCCTTTCATACCAATATAGAAAAACCTTTTGATAATCACTTTAAACTTGCTTAAACAAATACTAGAAGAATTACTCAAGGTTTCATCATGTCCCAATTTTACACACCTTTATAGAAAATTTTTAAAATAACTGGATAAATATTGATATGTCATTATTCATTTTAATTCTGCTATAACAATTTCTTGAAATAAATAAATATTAATACCGGTAGTTGTGGATTAATTTTAATTTTCACGATTATGGATTAACATATTTTAAATATTTAGCATCCATTCTTTTTTAAACCAAGCCTCAAAACATTCCTTTAACCCAGACTTGAAAAACAAATCAGTCATGAAGTATTTTATAGTAATCAAAAACCTGACAAAATTACGAAAACTTAATCCGACCAATCAGAGCATGACAAAAGATACAATTAGTCCAAACAAAGTAATACAATTATTTTATCGTTTTAAATGTCCAATTTGAAAACAGATACTGGGCTTCATAGACAAATATTTACTTTAAATTTTTCATTGTTCGCTTCTCGGATTAGGTTTTAAAGGAGCGACTGTTACAACAGTGTCTGTCTGTCCAAAGCCACTTTTCAAATACTTATAGCCACTTTGGAATATGTTTTCATTAAAATACATTAAAAGCTATGGAATATTTATAGAAAAAAAGTTTCTATATTAATTAAATACTGGATTTTAAATTTAAGTTCTCCTACACCAACAAATGAACCTTTAAAGATTTGACAGAAATAAAAAAAAATCTTTGCAAGAGGGAAATAACTTTTCCATATCAGCCCTTTATATTTGTTTACCAAAATAATAATGTTTTTAAACATGACTTAATTGTACATTATTACTCCTTTGTTTAAAACAAAAATCTAAACAGAAAAAGACAAACAATATATATTAACTATATTTGGATTTGCTTTCTCATAGAAGTATACTGCACATATCTTTTCATTTATAAATAAATATGAAACGAATTGAAATTATTCCAAATACAAACAGAATGTGTATAAAAATATTTTGCCACGAACATCCTATTAATAAAGTTGAAGATATCTTATTAATCGTTAAACCCTTTTCATTTAAATTGTGTAAACAATGCATATTTCATTTACAAAGAGATCACATGTCTTAAATACAGGGTTCTGTAAAACTGATTAAAACTTGATAATACCTTTATTGTCTGTCTTGACTGAAATAAGACGGTTATACGGTGCAAATCTGGCCTCTTATGAGGGGGTGACAGAACGTTTATCCTGTAATTTTTGGAATGATTTAAAGTTTAAGTTAATGCAAACTATTGTTAGTTAGTTTTATGCAATTCATTTGCTCAGAACTGCTTCAAGGAATTCTTTTGTTTTTTATGACATAGGAATTCTGTCTATTATAAAAAAAATTGTCTTTTAAATATTGATTTAGTATGTCTGAATTTGTTCTTCAGAAAATATAATTTAGGTATCAAGCTATTTTATAACCAATTTTTCTAACGAAGGGATAGATATAACCTCACCTCAACCCTGTGATTTTTTTATGTCCTGTGCTTATTATCTTATATATCCAATTCAATATTGCTGACCATAAAAGGAAATAAAACATTTTCCCCAAATTCAGGCTTTCTGGACTAACTCACCCCTCCCCCTCCCTTTGATTTACCTTGGAGTGCAGTATTTCTGTTAATTCATTTTTTGTAGTCACACAACAGAAAATATTTGACGTCACTGATGAACAGTGATTATTTTATAATCAAGCGTCATGAGATCAATCAGCAAAAAATGAGGTCAGACTTGGTCAAACCATGGGAACTTGTATCATGTATTGTTGCAATTTGATAACTCGAAACAATATACCACATGCATCTCCTGAACACATGCAAAAAAAAAATGAAATAATTACATTCTTTATGTATAATTAACATTTTCAATAATTTAGTCATAATAACGGAATGACAGCTATCTTGAAAGATGACACAATGTCGCCACAAGGAACAATGGTCACTAAAAAACAAAGATATTTTAAAACAAACTATTTTTCAAATAACAGTATTAAAAAAAAGCCAACTGTTTCAATCCATTGTTTTAAAAGGTACAGATTTATGATTGCGTCGGAGGCCTTTTAAATTTTGAATGAACGCCACAGTATCATAATGCAAAATCTTGACCAATTATTTACACTTTATTTTTTTTGAAAACAATTATCATTAACATCAATAAGTTAAACAAAAATCGTGACTTTGCCTGGTTTAAAATTTTGCAAGAATTCACAAAACACGCAACATTTTGTTTGAAACGATTTCTACAAAATATCGATTGAAACGATAGAAATGAAAGAAAGATGAATCGCTTTTTAGAAATTGAAATTTAAAACATTTCTATGTGTTGAAAGCTCTATTGTCGAAAATACAGTACAAATGATAATTTGATATATTGGGCATCCAATATGATTTTTTTTGCACAAAAGTGTTCGCTGTCCCGTAAGACTTCTGGACCATAAATTTGATATCGACTTCCTACGTCTGAATCAAATTTCATGTACGATTTCTGTCAACTACCTATCCGTTTACCCATCCTTCTCTTTCACTGATTTTTAATAAGTTTAAACTTTTTGGGGTGGTCCCTTTGCAAACAATGACACTAGCTGTACAGCAATGACAAAAGACATATAAAATAAGCAAACTTAATTCCTTTATAATGTTTTCAATTATTATTTTCCAAAAATAAAACGTAAATTATTTAAGTTTTTATACAAAAGTATTACTTGAGCTTTACCAAAATAATACCTCTCTTGTAACCTATAGAATCAATTATGAATTTTACGGAAAGGTGAGAGAAAGGCGCCAAACAATTATTTTTCAATTTAACAAAATAATTTCCATCAAAACTCCTCATAAACGTGATACAGCTGAAATGATACTTTTAATAAAAAGCAATGCTTCAACAAACATATTTCTTTGTTTACGTTATAAACAAGGTTAAGAACTTGAGCCAAATTTTGTCTCCACGACCCCCTTAGGACCTCACAAAAACAGGATACCCAATTCAATTACAACTTCTAGTTTGACAACACAGGGTTATCAAAATAAAGAAGAAAATTAACAATATTCTTTGTTGACAGTACAAGCAAGTTTTATGTTTTTCAGACCAAGGGATTTTAAATCGATTTCTGAATAGAATTAAGTAAGCCTTAATCTCAAACAACAGTTTTAGATCTGTGAGTTATAGGAGAAAATGGTCTCAGAATAAATGAATTAATCTAAAAGTCCCAATAAAAAGAACGAACAACAGTTTTAAATGGCTCTGTAAGTTATGAGAGAAAATGGTTTCGGAATAAATGAATTAATCTAAAGCCCAAAAGAAAAGAAGAAAGACGTTGATTGAAATGTAAATGTTATGTAGGTATTAACTTAGTGACGATCAAATAAAAAGACTCTTTATTATCACTGAATAAATTGTCTTCGTCCTGCGATTTGAAAATCATGTATTTCCAACTTAATTGATGGTATTTTAGTTTGACAGTCATTAGTTCAATTCTGTACACACAAAAAATCATTATTCATCACTAAGCAATCCAGAATTTATATAATCCTAATTATTGTAAATTCATTATAAATTTGTGGAATACCAATTTTCAAGGATTGTGTTTATATTAGCTAAGCCACTAATTTAAGAGATGAAAAAAAAGTAAAAGTTCCTTTTATGTTTGAATGCAGACTGCTGGGGCAATAACAAAGACATGGGACAGCAACCAAGCAATATAAAATCAACTAGATATCAACTAAAGTGTTCAACAATAGGCGATTATCTATACATGGTCTAATTTAAGTTCTACTTGACCCAGAGTCTAGAAAAGCTGAGCATCAAAACTAAAATGGAAGACTGAACCTAAATTTGGCAACTACTGACAAGTTTTTCTATTCAAATTTCCAAATTAGTTTTGACATAATGTCATAACAAGTCGTTCAAGTAATTGACCAATACACCTACCAGAATCAATATCTGTGGCAGAAACCATGGCAACACTTGTTCCTATGGCAACATCTTCCTTGACCTCAGTGCTGTATGACATGGGGTCAAAAACAGGTTCGTTGTCATTAGTGTCCTTGATGTTCATAAATATTGTGACTGTAGAGGACAGAACAGGGCTCCCTCTATCTTCTGCTTTCACTTTCAGGGTATACAACTGTATCTAAAAATAGAAATAAGCATGAACTTTAAAAAAAAAAAAAAAACAAGATAGAAAATGCTATCTTTACAAAAGAGAAATCTATTCTTCTTATCCAAAGATGATAATAGCTGTGTAGTTTATGTGTTAAAGTTTACATTGTGCTTGAAAGCCTGGATGATGGTCAGTTTCGTGAAGCAGTTTTAATAGGAAAAATTTATGATTTTTAAATAATGTTCAAAAATTGATCCTACAAGACCAACCAATAAATTATATAGTGTGCAATAACTGCTGGAAAGGGAAATTGAATGACATTTCTGAAGTTTGGGAGTTACAAGGCCAGTCTTAAAACTATCATTTCCACTTTGTTTCATTTATTGAATTTTTTACTTACTAAACTATTGTATGCCCCTGTACTATTTAAAGAAAAATCTGTTTAAAAATATATATGTCATTGTGCTCAAAACAAAATAAAATTATGGCTTCTTCAACAGTTGTCTATCATGTGACAATAACGTCCATCTTGTATGATGTGACATGTAAAACACCATTTGTTAACACAGTTTACTTTGAGTACAGGTGAAAACGTCAGGTTAATCATTTCAATACACATTTACTAATTACCTAGGTCATTAACATAAAAATTTCTCGTCAAAAGTTTATTACTTTTCTGTAAACATGTAAAATGATTCACCAGCGGAAATATATTCGTTTTATTGTCAGAATTTAAATTATTGATGTTCAAAGATAGAAAATAAATTAGACGTACATGATATTTTGATCACAAAGAAATCTTTTTTAAGGACATTTATTTAACGTTTATTAAAATTTACATTTATATGAGTGTCTTTGTGGGCACCATAAAAATTCAACGAATTTTAAATTCACTATGCAGCTACTATGAAATATTTAAAACCCTGAGACTTGAAACTTGAAAAGACACTTATACATATACTCTCCATCAAAATTACCTCTTCAAAGTCTAAGTTTCCTCTCAAAGTAAATGTACCCTTCTGGAGGTCCAACATAAATAAATCGGACCCCCAGGTGGTCAAGAGGGTATAGTAGACCTCTCCAGCTATTCCCTCATCCAAATCCTCAGCCTCCACTCTTCCAAGAGTGGTCCCAACAGCAGTGTCTTCTGGGACATCAAAAGTGTACAGACTTTGTTTAAAAGTTGGTTGACTATCGTTGATGTCTGTAACCGTGACAACCACAGTAGCTGTAGATGTCTGTACTCCATCGGATGCTTGGACAACTAGTGTATGCTTTTTGTTTGTCTCCCTGTCCAGCTTTGATGAAAGTTTGATTTCACCTAAAAAATAAAAACAAGTGAAGTTAAATATAGAAGTCTTATAAAATGCTATAAAAATGGCGGCCTCAACTGTTATCTGCTCTTTGGTCGGATTGTTGTCTCTTTGACACATTCCCCATTTGCATTCTCAATTTTATGCTTACCAAAATTTTAATGCCCTGAATAGTGCAAACTTAAAAAGAGATTATTTAACCGTTGTTTACATTCATAATTATTTGGTCTCAGTGTTTCATTAAAGCAATCATACCTCAACTTTCTACCAATATAAAGACTAATAATATACTCATCCTATACAACAATGGTAAAAATTTGAACTAGATATATGCTATCATACCTTCTCTAAATAAAACTTTTAAACACACGTACAATCTACGCTTTTGAGAAGTACATGTCAATTACAACATTTGATCTATGTTTTTCGATTTGATTTCCATGTTTTAATGCCACTTTTGAGCCCGCATTTGGGCTTTTTTGTGTTGGCCAGTTTTTATTGGTGGAGGAAGCTGGAGTGCCTGCAGAAAACCATCTTCCTTCAATAGTCAATTAAGATTGGAGTTGAGTGCACCTGCAAAAGCGGGGTTCCAACTCACAACCTCAGTGTTGAGTGGCTAGTGATAACAGTTAAGTATCTACTTAGACCACTTGGCCACCTAGGCCCCTATGTGTCTTTGGAGATCATAATATAAGGTTTGAAAAGTAAATGAAAAGTTGTATCGTACCTGAATTGTTAATGGTGAATTTCCCATCACTTCCGCTTCTTATAACCAGGCTGACCTGTCCAGTGGTATCATCATCAGTGACCACAACAGAAGCAACTCTTGTTCCCGTTGCAGTCCCCTCCGAAACTGTTTCTGCATACAGGTTCTTACTGAACTTTGGTGGTGTGTCATTCAAATCTTGAATTGTGACAACAACCTGAAATCAAAATTTGAAACTTTAAATAAAATTATAGATATGACTATGTGCCTTATTTTTTTAACTCTTGGTTACTCTGTATTATATATAAGGATTTCTAAGAGACAAGAAAACATAATAATAGAATACTACTTGATATATCAAACCCTGCAGGAAAGGTTCAGTCCCTTGCCGCACTAAAGACTTGATAATTGGTAATTCGGCTGCTTCTCTACTTAGCAAGAAGCATGTTTTGAGTAATAAGAGCAAAGACGTTCCCAATGAGTCAAAATAATTCGCCACCAATGGTGCCATGTCTTTCTTAAAAAATTTGTCCTTCAAGTTTAAAAGTTTGCCTTTTAATATTCATGATACAATCAATAAGTTCTCCCTTGATGTGCATTAATAACTATTGTTATCATCATTATCTTCTTTGTATATATTACTGTACATTAAAGTTTAATTGCAACAAGTCATGTATCAGTACCATTCTACCATTTCTGTTCAACAGACATGAAGATCTCTAGAGTCAAAGAGAGCTAATACATAAATGTGTTATTATGAAATGCTGCAGTATATACTTAATTACATGAAGTCAAAGTGAAACTTCAAGTTATCATCAGACTTTTAAAATAGTCCTATCATTTGTTTACCAATAATAAAAGTATCCCCCCAAAAATGTAATGAACTGAGTGAGTACTTATAAATAAACATATTTTCAACACCTGATTATAATACTGATTGAGTCATTATTATTGACAGAAAGATTAAAATTTGGTTTTTACATGAAAGACGATCTCTATTTTTCATGGTTTTATTTTGTATTTTTAGGAAGGAAAGAACAGAGAAAATCTTCTCTTCAGACTTGATACTAATACTTTAAGCTGTGTTCGACTTAGCAAATCTAGCTGCATTAGATTTTTAATCCTGTAGACTTAAAAATAAAACCTGATTTTTTTAAATAAATAAAATAAGGCTGTTTTTTCAAAAACAATTAGTCGCACAATTACAAAATTGATTAGTTTTGTAATGGCAGTATACAATAACCAGTATTGAATGTTGTTTGTGGAATATGTAGGAATTAATGGACCATATGTTATGGCTCATTTATAAAGTCAGTTAAGCATAACAATTATTACTGGGTAAATCAAAGTGGAATATTCAGAGCAGTATAATTTCACTATAGAAATAAGTCAACATAGAGTATAATATTGGAGATATGGAATATAATGTTTACTGGGTCATTTTAGAGTATAATTGTGTTTATTGTAAGCGTCGCATGTGGAGCGTAAATGATGAGGCTGTTAAATCTTCGCTATGTTCATTTTTTGCTTTTCATATTATAAGCCATGTACAACTGTCTCATTTTAATGAACAGTGAAATGTACAAGTAGGGAATTTGTCGTAAACTGTTCCCCTAATAATACACACTTGCAGTTTAAATTAAAGACATCCTTTAAAATTCCTTGAAACTGTGGACACCTAAGCAAACATTTCCAATATAATATTTTATACTGACATGCAGTTATCAATGAAAACAGCGCAATCAAAAGAAGACATGCAGAAGTCAAATCTTAGTCAACTCTTAAGACACGAGTATAACTGTCTGATCTAACTAGAAATGAACCAAAGACGTTTAAAAAAACAAAATAAACTAGATTTGCCATTGCAAGCAATAGCGGATGTCACCCTTCCCCCCATTGCCACTAAGTGGCAGGCTTTTAAAAAGCATGTAGACAGTGAATGCACATATATGCATGGCAATTCATCTTTCTGTAAATTTTCAGTAAATTTTGAGCATTGTCAAAAGTTTCACATTTCTTCTGTTTCCATGGCAACGGCAGCCATTTTGAAAATTCAGAAGTCAAAAGTCTCATCTATACATGCCAGTTAACGATAATATTAAGTTTCATTAAGTTTGGAGCATTTTGAAAATATTTGACATTTCTGCAGTTTCCATGGAAACGGTGGCCATTTTGGAAATTCCAACTTCAAAAGTCTCATGCAGACTTAACAGTCAACAAATATATTAAGTTTCATCAATTTTGGAGCATTTTGAAATTTTTGAAATTTTTGACATTTTGGCTGGTTTCTATGGTAACAGATACCATTCCAAATTTCTAATGGCAGATACCCCATTGGTACATGGGAGGGAACATACCATCAAAGTTTCAATGGATTTGACCTACCATTTTAAGAAAGTAAATGCCACTGTAAGGTTTTTGGAGCATTTTGACCATTTTTGACTTGTTTCCATGGTAACGGCAGATATTTTTGAAATTCCAACGCCAAATTCCACATCTACCAATGTTGCTCATCGTTCCTGTGGAGTTTTATTAAATTTGGAGCATTTTGATATTTTGGAAATTTTTGGTGTAGTTTCCATGGCAACATGATAGTTCCAATGATTGCCAAAATCATCCAAAACCAGTATATGCCCGGCACTTACATTGTATCAAAATATAATGATTCTAAGTTAAAGCAACTCCAAATAATTCATTAAAACCAAAAACTGGAATTTTTCACAATTGTTCTGTTTCCATGGTAACGGCAGCCATTTTTTATGGTCTTAAGACCTACTGCAACCCGAAATTTTGTGTTCCTCATTATAGACAACTATCATTAAGATTGGTTCCATTGGCTCCGAAAAAACTGCCGGACAAAATTAGGTGGAAGAATAATAATAATAAACTAGATTTGCCATTGCAAGCAATAGCGGATGTCACCCTTCCCCCCATTGCCACTAAGTGGCAGCCATGTCAACAATTTTAAACAGTGATTTTACATAAATGCATGGTAATTCATCTTTCTACAAATTATAATATTAAGTTTGATTAAGTTTGGAGCATTTCGAAAATATTTGACATTTTTGCAGTTTCCATGGCAACGGTGGCCATTTTGGAAATTCCAACTTCAAAAGTCTGATGCAGTCTTGACAGTCGACAATCATATTAAGTTTCATTAATTTTGGAGCATTTTGAATTTTTTGAAATATTTGATGCTGTATCCATGGTAACATAGTAGTTCCAATGATTGTCAAAATCATTCAAAACCTGGATATAGTGGACAACTATATTGCATTGAAATTTGATGATTTTAAGTTCAAGCATACCAAAGTTATTCACCAAACCCGGAATTTTTTGGAGCATTTTGACCTTTTTGCATTGTTTCCATGGAAACGGCAGACATTTTGGAAATTCCAACGCCAAATTCCACATCTACTAAAGTTGCTCATCGTTATGCTAAAGTTTCAAAAAATTTGGAGCATTTTCATGATTTTGAAATTTTTGGCGTAGTTTCCATGGCAACATAGTAGTTCCAATGATTGCCAAAATCATCCAAAACAAGTATATGGGTGGCACCTTCATTGTATCAAAATATAATGATTCTGAGTTTAAGCATCTCCAAATTATTCACAAAAACCAAAAAGTGGAATTTTTCACAATTGTTCCGTTTCCATGGAAACGGCAGCCATTTTTTATGGTCTTAGACCCTACTGCAACCCGAAATTTTGTGTTCCTTATTATACTTAACTATCATTAAGATTGGTTCCATTGGCTCCAAAAAAACTGCGGGACAAAATTAGGTGGAAGAATAATAATAATAATAATAAAAAAAAGAAACGGAGGAAAAGCAATATGTCACCCGACATTGTCGATCGGGTGACATAAAAAAAGAAACAGAGGAAAAGCAATATGTCACCCGACATTGTCGATCGGGTGACATAAAAATCCATTTCTATTAATCTAACTTCAAAATCAAATTCTTGAAGGATAAAATAGATATAAAGATATTCATGCAAATAGACTGTAAACCATCAAAAAGTATCTTCACATGGGGTATGGCCCATTACCATTTACCTAAGTCCTTGTGGTAAATTTTGATTTAATCATCCCCCTTTTTTTTCTCAATCAGAAATGGTTTATAAAATATGTATAGATACAAGAATTACAAACAAAACCTTCAGAAAAAGACAAATTGCACTTAATACACCTTCTCAAGCGAATGAATTCCAATGACAATTTCAATAAAGATCTACTCCTGTCTAACAAACAAATCATTATACACTTTAAACCTCAAAATCACTTCTCAAAGACCTTTTCTTGTTTGTTCAAGAAGTTAATTTGTAGCACTACAAATGTAATAACAGCTCATGTTTTATCTACCACATGAGGCAATGGGAAAAACATGCAAATTACATCAGCTTAAAGCACATTACATAATTTTAATGTTTACTAAATTGGATTAATACTTGTCAATGTGCAATTTAGCAACAGGAGACTTTCAAGTGAGATTTTCTTTTACCATTTCTCTGTAAATCTTACAAAACTATTTAATCCTATAAAGGTTTTCATTAATTTATATTTAACATGTCAAAGAAATATTCCTGGTCGAACAGTCTCAAGGCGAACTGAGAGGTTTGATTAATTTTAATCTCATTATTTCGTGTATTTATTTTGTACTTGTTAATAAATCCTTGCCTTAATCATAACACCTGTTAAAGAAATCATGTACTGATCGAAATATCCCCTGCAATATGTGACCTGAAGAAAGAACATTGTAAAAGTTGACCATGGTCCATACATTTAAGCAAAAACCATGGTAAAAAGAATTAATTTAGAACCATGTCAAGGCAATTTGTTTTAACCATGGTCAACCATCTTATTCCGGTGCTTGACCATGGTTAGACATAGTTGGCTATCACCACATATTTCCTGGACAGGTACAGTCATCTGGTAAATGAATCTACAATATATATCTTTCATTTTCTATTTAACACAACAGCAGTGCTGCCTGAAACAGTTACCATTCATAATATGTAAGCCCATGAGAAAGCACCCTATAATTTACCTTTATAAACCCCTTTTCTCACACCCAAGCTTAAAAATGTTATCAACAAATCTTTTTTGGAGAAAACTTATAATAATCCCTGGACAATACAAAAAATCTGGATTTTCTGCCCAACCAAAAAGTGTGATAATCTTCAATATTTAACATGTTTGCCTGATTTGGACTCTTACTGGTGATATTCAAATTATTCAATGTTACAAAAGTATACACTACTACTTATTGCAGATGAATAATCAATTATAAATAGGTGGACAAAATCTTCTTAATTGGTAAAGTGTTGATTAAGTAGCTTTTTGATCAGGGTGTATACAAACCAACACTGTATACAGATTAATGTTAATTCTCTCGACATTTAGTTCTAATCTATTTTCAAGGTGGAAGATTTGGTTTTTAATATTATAGAAATATAAATATAAATATGATGTCTATAGCACAGTCCTCAATGAGACAGTAACCTAACAACCTATGTAAGCTGTAGATTTCTGCATGAGTCTTCCAAAATATTTAATAATAATGTAAAATGTTTGAGGCTCTTGAATTGACTGGATAGACATATAAACAAATTGATTTAAACTACTGTTTGAGATTACTGAACCAGCCCCTTCTTAAATTCATACTATTTCTGTGTTCAAACTGAATTATAATTTATTATGAATATTTCTGAATTTTTCTTAAAGCTCCAAGGGGAAATAATTTTGGTTGCAAGAGTCAATTCACAATTTAATTAACAACAAAACAATAAACCAAAAAAAATGTTCATGCTTTAAAGCACTTTGCTCAAACATAAATCTTTCAGACATGATTCTGAAATAACTACTACATGGTTTACACCATAAATTCTATTGTTTAAAAAACATGTCAGCCATGCCTCTTCCACTGAATAAACATTCTATAAATCAATGCTTCAAAAGTTAAGAAAGGGAACCTAATAAAAAATTCAAAGGTCATATAAAATCAGGATATCATTAATTCAAAATGTCCCAAAGTTAAGATTGTCATAAGACATCCTGAACAACTCTGTTATTTATGTTGTTTACTAGTTTAAAAGTACACAGTCCAAGCTGATTGCATTTTGAGTTGTTTTGTACAATCAAACTTGAATGTCATTGAGTGCATGAGGAAAATACTATACAAACTTTTTCTAAACATTGCTAAATGTCCATGGCAATGAAATGATTAGAATCCAATAAAATAAAACTTGGGACATGAAGAAAACAACAATCAATCAATCTATTAAAATGCATGTCTTCCTCAATACACAAAAAAAAAGTGCAGCAAAAATAAAGAACCCTTTACACATAACTTGTTTTCAATCTATACTGAAAATCATTCAGAAACCAAGCATTAATTGAAAGCTTTAGTAACTTAACCAAAGCCTAATTAGCCTATCCAATACAATACGTAACAGAATTATAAGATTATATAACCAAGTCAAACTTAAGCTTTGCATTTGCAGAAAAAACTTCAAAAGCTTTAAACTTGCAGAAAAATACCATCAAACATAAGTTATTAACTTCGTTCACATTGCAAGAAAAAAGCAAATATTTTACTACTCATAATTTCTGTGTTTCTATTACGCTTTCTTTTGTACAAATTCATTCATAATTAGACTTAAGTCAATGGAAATGCAATCAAAGAAATTAATGTTTTCTTGAAATGGCTTTGAACATGCTAGATTATGTAAGGAGAAAATTAACTCACCATGTTAAACATATTAACTTAATTAAAACTTGAAACAAATTCTGTTATGTAATTTTTTTATTGCTAGATTGTCATATTTTTGGCATAAAAATATGACAACTGAAATTTATAACGAATCAATTTCATGTTGAACTGTGCAGAACTGTGACACTACAATTACGAAACAAAAGTGTGTAGTGTTTAAATTGTTGTAGCAGTCACTAGTAGTTTTCGTCAATGATGTACAGCAATCAATTACATGCAGGGGAATTTAACTTGCACAACACTCAAAGTGCAAATTTTAAGTAATAATTTAAAGAATGGCATTGAAGTTTGAAAATGTCATTATGAAGTGTGTCTCTTGGTCTTGGAGTTTTGGGCTGCAGTGAAGACCAACTGATGAACTAATACATCGTCATTTCGGGGCCTTTTATAGGTGACTATGCGGTATCCAGGGTTTTGCTGATTGTTGAAGGCTGTATGGTGACCTATAGTTGTTAATTTCTGTGTCATTTTGGTCTCTTATGGAGAGTTGTCTCATTGACAATCATACCACATCTTCTTTTTTATATTAGGCTTTTTGGACAGGTTGATTTGATATCTCTACAATACATTGATTCCCCATTTCCATTCTCTATTCTATATTGTTACAAAGTTAGAAATGACGTTTTTGTGTTAAATATTTTCATGGGTTTCTAACAAATTGTTTAATACACATGTCATTCCTTCAAGTTCTAATCCAAAAGTGACAATCATACATTTAATTTTTCATGTTCATTCATTGAAGTCTGTTTAATACAAGTATTCATAATTCATCAATCTGCAATGCAAATTTCAGAAGCAATCAGCCAGTTTTGTTTTCATATTTCAGTCACTCATTGAGGCATATTTAATCTTCAATGCAATTTATTTTAGAAAACAAATTATCTATTGTACAAATTAATCATTCAGCAAATAAAATCTGCCAAAATCTCATTCCTGAACATGCAGATACACATCTTTCTCATACTTTTCTGTTGTGAGAGAAGATCAAATAATTTAAAATGATTGATGAATTTTTCTTGACCTCCATAACTCCATTCATCTTTGTCTAAAAACTGATGTTGTCTGAGCCGATTCTACTAATTAGTTTGTATCAATTCTTGCTGCAGCAGACAATTCAGATCATTGAATTCTGCAGTCTGATGGACAGACAAAGCTCAATCAAACGGAATTTACTTAAGCTGTGATTGCTGTCTCCAAGCGCAAAGAGGAATGCAATCTGAAGACAGACAAATATGAACCAACAGGAGTTGTAACATAAAACATTGATAAAACTGCAAAATAGCCCTGATTGCCTGATCAAAGTCACTGCATTGAGGAACAAGGATTTGAAGAAATT
Organism: Mytilus galloprovincialis; assembly: GCA_037788925.1. Classification (NCBI taxonomy): domain Eukaryota; kingdom Metazoa; phylum Mollusca; class Bivalvia; order Mytilida; family Mytilidae; genus Mytilus; species Mytilus galloprovincialis. The sequence continues at coordinate 55,295,986 of CM075336.1, forward strand.
GTAACAAGCATGAATTAATTAAGAATTTACAAATCATTACAACATACTAAACAACTTTTTACTCAATCAATAAGGCAGATCCAGTATTTCCAAACACTTTGGGAACACTGCTCAGAAACATGGGTCCGCATGCACATGATATTGTATGAACAATTTCCTATTATTTTGTCTGTTTTTTTTTGTCTACATAGTAAGGGGGTTGGGGCATTGTTTTCTAAGACCCTTTTTGATTAGGCCTCTGATCTGATTCATTTTAAGTTGTTTGCAATGTGGCCTTGAATATATTAATGAATGTACCAAATAGATACAAATTCCTTTCAGTTTATCACAAAAATATATACATGTTAAAACTGAATCTACAAAAAACCTATACAAATGGTCACCTTTAAAAACATGAATTAGGACTAGGTCATCCTGATACTTATGATAAAAGAGACATGAAAAAGACTAAATAATGTGTTTATTAAATTTCTGTTAAGTTTTTATTTGAAGTTGTGTCTTAATCCTCTGTCAGTCCTGGTTACCAGTTCAATTTCTTTCTAAAATAGTTAAAGCCCAACAGCTTCACCCAGCACAAAGAATTTGGGCCATGGTGATTGGACAATTGGAACTTCAATATGTCATAATTTTTTGCTGAGTCAAGATAATTTATAAAACTTGTGTCATTCCAGCCCATATTTGAAAGACTTCAAATAAACAAGTTTTCTGCTAAAAAAAACTGTCCGTTTTAAATATTCTCTTCTTAAATTCCTAATTTTCAACTTTAATCTGAATTTAAAGGAAGAAAATTAGTAGAAGTTTTAACTTGTAAAATCTCACCCTGACAGACCATTACTTCTTATTAATTGAGACCCCCAAGATTGTTATTTAGATAAAAGAATAAAAGACCATTTTGCGATAATGTGGTGTTAAAAATAGTCCCATAAAAGTTTTCTTTCTCTAATAAAAGTATGATTGTAAAATAATAAGAACACATATGCTTCAAAATACCTGTAAAAATTTTTACAACCTCACATAAAACTTCCTTTTATTAAGTTAGCCCAGTTCAAAGGTAAGCAATGGATTAGAACACATAAAATGGTCCATAAACCATCTCTGATACATGTAATTATCCAATATAAAGAATTCTTTCATCAAACTTAACAAATTAACATTTACTTGCAAATTATTCATGTCATTGTTGGTTTATAAAATTGCTTATTTACACAAGGTTAAAGTGTCTACTTTAAAATGTGCTTTAAGTGTTTCTGGTGGCCTGCTTAAATTTCAATGTTGTATAGTCTGCGATTGTTTTTTATTAACATCTCATACATGTATGTACCAGACAGGGAGGACACTAATAAGTAGAAATTGTTCAAGACATCAGTAGAGGTCAACTTCAGGGTCAAAAACAGACAAGATGTATCTTTTAACAATAATCATCAAGTGCTTGAATCATCCAGAGTTAACAAAAGTTTATATAATAAAGGGATACAAGGAAAGATCTGCCATCATTTTATGATTCAAAGTTCCCTAAATATATTTTTTCTTTTTTCTTTAATAAATATTCTAGTGTTTATATATATAATTACCTTTAAATATTCAAATACATTTCTTTTGTCAAAAACAACGCATTTTAGGTATTTGTTTTTTTGCTGTATTTGGACATATCAATCGATTAATTGCTATTATGTGGCAATAAGTCATACATTTTCTGATGCAGATTAAAGGTTATCAAAATTAATATAATTCATCTATTGATTGCAATCATCCAGACCCACAGGCCTATAATGATAATTAATAAATTGATAAATCGATTTATTAGGAGTGTCAAATGATAATTTATTAAGGGAATCATAATCTAGTAATCCACTCAATTAAATAGGTTGACATCTTGGGACATAAATAATGACTTTTCTCGCCTTTTCTGGTTACAAAATACATACTTTTTTAACAGGTGGCGAAGTTCACTGCAGTATGCCAACTGATTTAAACTATTCGATATTTCATTTCATTGTCATTCAAAATGTGTCACAGCTAATATTTGTATCGATGCACACAATGAATGGGTTACTTTTTCCTGTTCGACTTCCAGCTGTGATTCGTTTTTCTCAAGTAACATAAAATTATGGTTTTTAGTGCACGATTGCAATAAGACACTAAAAATTCAACCACTAATTTACAAAATATCTTGGTAGTGTGTCAATGGATTATTTACTACATCTTTTATATTATCATTTGAGAATCATTTGGAAATGTGCACGTGGGTGTTGAAATGACAAAAAAAAAAAACATCTAATGATTATGAACAGTGTTTCCTACAAGATGATTTTACTTTTGAACATTAGGAAATAAAACCTAGGGGACACTTTTAAATTATGGTCAGATCAGAGATGGAGATTAGAAGTTCTGTCAATCTAACTACCCTCCCCCTTTTTCAGAAATTATTAATCCCTTTTCTTGGTTAATTCAAAGTCACTTCCCAACTTTGTTTAGATCATCAGCTAGTACAATTATTCTATAAACAGGTCAAAACAGCTCCAACAATAATAATATCAATTTAATTAAACCACTTGTATGGCTATTTCAAATTGTGTAGTGTCCTTGTATAATAGGAAATTCAATAGGAATTTAATAATTACTCTGAAGCATTAAGAAACATGATGAAAATTGAGTTTAATTATCATATCATGTTATGAACTGACAAAGGGACAAATAAACAGGTGAATAGTGTACTTGGCAACCTTAATTAAAATAACCAATACACAAAATAATTAACCTTGATGTAAAGATAGTTGTGGACTTCATTTCTTCTTCCTTCAATTGATTTTCTCAGGAAGAAAATATTTAATTTTAAACTGGCAAGCTAGGTTTTAACAGGGAGTAAAGAAAATGCACTTTATGAAGTTCGTAATTTTAACATCACATTCTAATGAACAAGCTAGTACCAATTGTTACAAATGTCAAAAAGGGAATGATCTACAGTATATATTTTAATGTATACAGGAGACGGAAAAATAATAAAAATTGAGACTATCAAATCCTTATAATTTTTAATAGGGCATAATATCTATTCATATTAAAACATTTTAATAAATTAGGGAAAAACATGTGTTATATTGAAAAATACTGACTAAATAATATTATGCAATTTCACAGGGTCCTTTTAAAATGAAAAGGGTAAAAATTTTGTTAAAGTATAAACATTGATGAATTTCAAAGATAAGTTATGATCAAGCCATCTTTATTGCTAGAAGCAGATATTTTAAAACCATTAAAAATCAAATATACAAACTCAGTACACCAACAATTCTTTCATGTTTAAATTTCAAAACATTAATATTGTATGTACTTATTATATTACTAGTATATTAAACCCCTCAGCTGCACCTCTTTAATTTTATTTCTGACATGCAAAAAATAAATATTTGAAAATCATACCATATCATTTTATATACTTTAACATCGCTTATCAGATTTGGAAGAGATAGAATATAATTTCAAATTTGCATAATCTTTTAAAATTTTCCATTTTCAACATCTTTTTTTTGTTTTTAATCTCTAGACAAAATCTATTATTAAAAATATTTGATAAAATCTTAAGAAAAACATATTATAAATATGAAAAATGATTCACATTTAAAGAGATACTAAAAAGATATAAAGTCCATTAATATTTTCAAGTATACCAATTTTAAACAATTTTACAATGGACAACAGGTGTCATGGGTGCGTTTGATTGGTCAAAATCTCTTTGAGACAAGGAGATCATCAAGAACTCTATCAAAACAATTGAAGTTCTGATGGGTAAAAACAAATTCTTTTATGACAACAGGCTGATATTTACATAATCATAAACATTCTTTTGAAATTATCAACAACATAAAAATTTTAAAACTCATAAATTTGTCACCCAAGTACAATTAGATAAGGTAGAAGAACAGGTATAAACAATCATAAATGCCACAATATTTGTACTGTACTCTAGACAGTAGATTACAAGCTTGTAATGTTAGTTACTTATATCTCATAAACAAATTTTAAAATTTATGATAAAAAATTTCAAGCTATTATATCTATTGTGTACTTACAAACATGATAAGTATAAACGATTTACCTTTCAGTAAATAAATTTTGATTTTATCAATTGTGTGTACTATTATAAATATAAAATACTCCCTTCATAATTGGAATAGAAAATGCCTGGTTTAGACTCAAAATAATGTTTTGTACAGTCTTCAGTTATATTAACAGTGGCAGATCCAGAAATTTTCATCAGAGCCCGGGCCCACGTATTAGACTGCCTAATAGAGGCAGGGTCCAGTCATGCTTTAGTCATTCCCACTATAAAATCAACCCCTTTGCCCCCCTAATCTGCCTCTGAATCAACTGGAACTTAATACCTCATGTAAAAAATAACCTGTAAAATTGAGAATGGAAATGGGGAATGTGTCAAAGAGACAACAACCCGACCAAATAAAAAACAACAGCAGAGGGTCACCAACAGGTCTTCAATGTAGCGAGAAATTCCCGCACCCGGAGGCGTCCTACATGTACATTGCACTGCAGTTGGTCTCCACTTTTATCAGTCTTAAAAAAAAGATTATTTTTATGGTGAGGAAACTTGTAAATACTTGGAAGACAGAGGTTATGACACTGACAGTGATACTGAGGTCACTTAACTTACAGGTATCTTATTTTTTGATGGGGTTGTCATGTTAAAATTTTGTTAATAAAACATTATAAACCTGATGACCGGCAGGACGCTGGCATTCAAACCCATGATAAAACATAAGTTTATCTCACATCTGAGTTTAATGCTTCCTTCTGCATGGATACAAAGTCTGTTTTAGGTGATATAAGTGGTCAATCAGAAATTGTGTTTGTACTTGCATATATCTATAAAAGAAGATGTGGTATGAGTGCCAATGAGACAATTTTCCATCCAAGTCACAGTTTGTAAAAGTAATCCATGATATATAAGTCAAAGTAAGGTCTTCAACACGGAGAAAAAACATGGGAAAGTCACTTATTGTAGACCTTCAAGCTGAATATTGGGTTCAGATATCATTCATTACAAGAGTCTCAGTGGGCATGCTAAATAATTTAAGAGGGAGGAAACTAAATTTCTGAATCGACCCAATCCACAATTGTCAAGCATTTTTTTCCTTCTGAAAAATATTTACTTGACGTTATAGCAATGAGCTCAGCTTTAACTTAGCAATGTATAAAGCTGTTGTCATTTTGATGATGTTTAACTTTAGAATAATCATTAAGTAATGATTTCATATAGTGCTTGGTATTTTCTTATTTTCAATACAGATTTTTAACCTCTATATAATTTTACCACTCGGCCATCTGTTTCAAAAATGTATGTTGGAAGGACAATGGCCTTTAAAAAAATTCTGACCAGAAATCATATGATAAAATCTCCAATACTACCACCTCTATGTAAAACCATCAATTATTCAGGCTTTATTATAGGTAAATAGTCAGGAGTAATTTGCAGGGATGTTTTAGAATTGATATTGATGAGACAAAATTGTTTTATGGACAATCAGATTGAAAAGATCAAAGAGAAAGAACAATTTTATACACTTGATTGAAGTTCATTTCGGCCAGTTAAAAACAAGCTTAATTGGTGAATTATTGTATTTCTTAATTGTTAATTACATTCTATAAACTTAATAAAAAAAAAATTAAAAAAAGGGGGGGAGGGGGGAATGGATTTTTATAATTTACCCCTATGTTAATATTTTTTACATGAGGAATTAAGTTCCAGACTATAAAACATTCAGGTGCTCATACCATATCTTCTTGTATCTATGTATACCAAACCAAAGCAATAGAAATATTTAGTCATGAATGCATTGTTAGACAAAGATAATGAAACATAGTCCACCAGATGTTTAAACCAGAAAAAAACCATGAAAAGAATCTTCTTTGGACCAGATGTACATTTCATGAGACAAGATAACTTATTATGATGTACATTTCTGCTTACATCATCGTTACATTTCATCTTTCATAAAATAAATTTCATACATTTTCTTCATTCCCCAGACAGATGTTTACAACTGAAGTTAACAAACAAACAAAGACAATAGCTTGTTGTAAACAATTATACAATTATGAAGATGTACATTTGTAAATTATAAATGTCAGAATAAATGATGTCACTGGTTAAAAATTTCCTAACTGATGTGAACACATGTATATACCAAGGTAAATATGCATGTGCTGAAATCCGTAAAAAAAATCAGCAGAAAAGCAAATAAATAAGGAAATTGTATGGTTCTTCTGTGTAAAATTTATGAATATTTGCAACAAAAATTTAAAAAGAAAATTAAAACCAGGTGCTCCGCAGGGCGCAGCTTTATACGACCGCAGAGGTCGAACCCTGAACAGTTGGGGCAAGTATGGACAAAACATTCAAGCATGATACAGCTCTGAATTTGGATTGTGATCAAATTTTTGACATTACATGGTTTTTTTTTACACAAAACAAATGCCAAGATTTTACAAATCAATTAAAGATTTCTTCTTCAAACTTTTTAAATCTAAAATTAAATAGTTGACACAGCATAGGTTTCTGACACAGAATGAATGTGGTCTAATGAACTTAAAAGTTTTTTTTTGCCTTTGAGCAAATCACTATGCTGTTGAATATTAATCCTCTCAAAAAAATGTTTGAAGAAATTTTCTTTTTATTTATGAAATCTGAAATGAGAAAAATTTAACCCCCCCCTCTTTTTTTTCACATCCCCGTTTCCCTTTTTCAAAACTGATATCAATTCAAATTTCTAATGGAGTTTGCAACAATAACTACTCATTTAAATACATCATAAAATATTAAGATGTAAAAAAACTGCTTGTTATCACTGAATGGTAAAGATTATTTAAATTTATCAGTTGGTAGTAAAAAGTGTATATACATTGTATATTGTATATAACAAAGATTTAAGTTGATTCTGGACAAAGAAAGATAACTCCAATTAAAAAAAATTCTTGCTATTGCACAAATAGGATATTTCTTGCTTACTATTCTGGACAAAGAAAGATAACTCTAATTAAAAAAAAATTTGCTATTTCACAATATTGTGCAATTAGATATTTCTTGCCATTGCACAATACTGTGCAATTGAAAAGACTTGCTATTGCACAATACTTAATATAATAATTTTAGATCCTGATTTGGACCAACTTGAAAACTGGGCCCATAATCAAAAATCTAAGTACATGTTTAGATTCAGCATATCAAAGAGGCCCAAGAATTCAATTTTTGTTAAAATCAAACTTAGTTTAATTTTGGACCCTTTGGACTTTAATGTAGAATTTGAAATTTGAAAACAGGACCAAAAATGAAGAATCTACATACACAATTAGATTTGGCATATCAAAGAACCCCAAGGATTCAATTTTTGATGAAATCAAACAAAGTTTAATTTTGGACCCTTTGGACCTTAATGTAGACCAATTTGAAAACTGGACCAAAAAAACTTCAATAATCAAGAATCTAAGTACATTTTTAGATTCAACATATCAAAGAACCCAACCGATTCATTTTTTGTCAAAATCAAACTAAGTTTAATTTTGGACCCTTTGGACCTTTTAATGTAGACCAATTTGAAAACGGGACCAAAAGTTGAGAATCTACATATACAGTTAGATTGGGCATATCAAAGAACCCCAATTATTCAATTTTGATGAAATCAAACAAAGTTTAATTTTGGACCCTTTGGGCCCCTTTTTCCTAAACTGTTGGGACCAAAACTCCCAAAATCAATACCAACCTTCCTTTTATGGTCATAAGCCTTGTGTTTAAATTTCATAGATTTGTATTTACTTATACTAACATTATAGTGCGAAAACCAAGAAAAATGCTTATTTGGGTCCCTTTTTGGCCCCTAATTCCTAATCTGTTGGGTCCTAAACTCCCAAAATAAATACCAACCTTCCTTTTGTGGTCATAAACATTGTGTTTAAATTTCATAGATTTCCATTTACTTAACCTAAGGTTATTGTGCAAAAACCAAGAAAAATGCTTATTTGGGCCCTTTATTGGCCCCTTATTCCTAAACTATTGAAACCAAAACTCCCAAAATCAATCCCAATCTTTCTTTTGTGGTCATAAACCTTGTGTCAAAATTTCATAGATTTCTATTAACTTAAACTAAAGTTATGGTGCGAAAACCAAGAAAATGCTTATTTGGGCCCTTTTTGGCCCCTTATTCCTAAAATGTTGGGACCAAAACTCCCAAAATCAATACCAACCTTCCTTTTATGGTCATAAACCTTGTGTTAAAATTTCATAGATTTCTATTCACTTTTACTAAAGTTAGAGTGCGAAAACTAAAAAGTATTCGGACGCCGGACGACGACGACGACGACGACGACGACGACGACGACGCAGACGCCAACGTGATAGCAATATACGACGAAAATTTTTTCAAAATTTGCGGTCGTATAAAAATTGTTTTCAAAAACTTCAACAGCAAAATTTAAACAATGTATTTATAGTTTGGGGAGATGTATGAGTGTTAAATTCATCCATACAATATTATACCAATACAAGAAAGATGTCTTCAAAGGCAACTAGAGGTCAACTTCAAAGTCATTCAAGTCATCAACCAAACTTAGTCATTCATTCCTGTGATTTACAAGGGGGCATAACTGCCAAAAAAAAGGATGCAGAATCCTGACTAAAAAGTGCAAACATTCACTTATTGTGACCAGCAAAAACACAGAAGGAATACCATCAATACATGTATAAAAATATTTTGTTTTATAACTGCAATAACAAACAAAATTCTTCTTTTTTCACCATTCTCAAAAGGTAAACGTCTTCTGTTTTGTAAAACATTTGTCATTATAGAAGCATAAAAAGTAATAAATTCTATGGTTTGAAGTCAATGATTATTTCATATTCATTCCAAGCTTTGATCAATGGCCCAGGACTTTTATAATCATCAGACCTTTTTGATATAAAATATTAAAAAATAAGTATCTGATCCGCTCTTTTCTACCCAGACTAGGAGTCCCATGTTTGAATGAATCTGTACAAAACATCAAATTTAAATCTCTGTAATGAGGGTGTTTACATCCAGGTAAACAATTCAAATCCCATCTTCGCTCTGTGACTGGAAATTTCGCATTAGTTTCCATTGGTACGGAATAAATTTCTTCTAAATTATATAATAGATGTCTTTCATTTTTCCTATTCTGTATGCTAAAGAAATTTTCATTAGTCTTGAATACATCTCAAAGGAAAACCAAATTAGATTTCATTTTTGAATTACAAATTTGCCCATTAAACATTTAAAATATTTACTTTTTCAAGGATACCGATCTTAAATTTAAACTTGTTCATTGCTGTGTAAATAATAGTTTAAACATTTGACAAAATAGAATCTAACATTTGGCTTTATAACGTTTACAAATTCATTTCAATATTACCCCCTCCTCTCTATAAATCTGCAAGTGTTATTTTATAATTTGACAAAATAATATCAAACATTTGACTTCAAAACTTTTACAAATTCGTTTCAACATTACCCCCTCCTCTCTGTAAATTCTGCACTTGTTATTTTATAATTTGACAAAATAATATCTAACATTGGCTTAAAAACTTTCCAAATATTTTTCAACATTACCCCCCTCCTCTCTGTAAATTCTGCACTTGTTCATGTTGATTTACAATCCTACTCTAGATAACTAAGTACCTTATTACCCTCTAAGAAATTAACATGCAATAAAAACTTCTCTTAATGATGTTTTCCCCAGCCTTCAAATAAAGCTATACTTTCACATAGGAACCACATTCTTGGCTGCACAAGCTGAAGGTGTCTGGCTAATGTGTTTAACATTTTCTCAAAATATTTACTTTTGCTATCAAAATACAATGTTTTTGCAATCTAATTAGATTTTGATATGTTATGCATAGAGTAGAATTTATTTTGTAATACAAAATGGAATCTGAGACTAAATATACAGAACGTGTAATGGTGTAAAGCAGTATATAATTGTTTGCCTAAAAATAAAAGTTTGGCTATCAATGTTACAGAGGAATGACAACTTCCAATGCATGTTTAGAGACTCCTTATTCAAAATTCATATTATTAAGATACAACTTCATGCACATGGTTATGGGTTACATATAATATTTGTTTAGCATGTTTATCAAAAACAAGACAACTTTCCAATTTGAATGAAACTTTTATTACCATGGAGGTTTTATGAATACGCTTGATAATGCAGTGTGGATTTTGCTCATTGTTGAAAGCTCTACTGTGACCTATAGTTGCCAACTTTCTATTTCATTCGTAAAATGTTTTCTCTATGGCAATCTTCTTATATTTGTATTGAGAAGAGTCAGTGGCAGATCCAGATCTTTTCCTAAGGAGGGCCCGCTCCAGTCATGCTTCAATGATTCCCTATATAATCAACCAAATTTTTCCCATAAACGGGGGGGGGGGGGGGGGGGGGGGGGGAGCAGGCCCACCAGGGCCCCCTGGATCCGCCTATGAGAGACTATCAATATTGCATTAAATTAAAGCTTGTGAAAGGAATTTTTTATTATTTCATTTCATAAATTAGATTTTCTTAGTTATATTGTATTCAAAATAACAAAAATACAATATATTTGTGAGTACTAATACCAGGCCTTTCTCATAATTGATTTTTTTCGTGAATTGATTCATTATACACTATCAGGTCAGCCAAAATTTAAGCTCAGTATAAAAACCCTAACAACCCACCCACAACATGTTATCATTTCTTTACATGCTTTATAATATACGCCATAATAGGCAAAATAAAAACACACTGCATAGCCCAAGCCTCAAATCAGTCGGGTAAACATTAGGGACAAAGCTACTTTGAAGTGAAATAAATGTATTTAAGTTTGTAATCGCATTCTTTTGTTGGTCCTAGAGCAAACAATAGCCAGACTTCTATCAACAAGTTAAATTTAACTGTAGCCAAATAGTCAAGACTGTATAAGATAATTGGTCAGCAAATATTTAGATTACGGAGTTATCTCCCCCTAGTTTCATAATGTGCTTTCATGTTTTGTGGTTTTGCAACAGGCATTTAGACAGAACATCAGAAAATCTAAATTTTAAGTAGCCCTAGAAGATTAATACAAATATTTAAATATTAAATTATATTATCATGTCTTAATTCTAACGATATCTCATTAAGATAATTATTCGGCAGACAGCTGAACTAATCAGTGTAGAAATATTTTTGTTTCATTGTTAGAATTCCACATAAGATTTAACTCGAATAATTCAGCGCCCTCTATCCACTACTTTTCTCGAGGAGATTGGAGTGATCGAAGTGATCGTAATATAACGACTGGATTATTCGGGTTACATAAGATTATTTTTCCTCTGACTAAATTACCCCATCTTTCAAGTCTTAATTATTTGTTTCAAGTCTTTAATTATTTGTTAATGTCTGATTTTAATTGACTCAAGGTGATGAATATCAAATAAATAGAATTCTTTTTTTTTAAATTTAATTTTAAGAGAAGAACAACTATTTCTATCCCCCTCCCCCTTTTTTACTAACATAAAAATAGAACCGAAATATACATGGATGAATCACTCCGAAATTTTTCGCCTTTGATTAGTACACCTTAAAATTTCAAACGAGCGATTTATTTGTTTTGTCATCACGACAAAAGGAAACCAGATTTAACACACCTGCCCAGGTACACAGAATAATCAATGACATCAGGTCATGATTAAAACGATTACAATTTATTCACTTCAATAAAACTGTCCAGCATAATGGCGGCTCCCCTTGAAATGACATTCCATTCTATTCCATCGGAGTAACACAATAATCACTGGATTTTATTTCTTTTCAAAAGACTTAAGACCGAGTACAGTACATCCTTAATGATACATTTTTGTTTGGGATTTAGCTATTATTCTGCTATAAACAAATTTAAAACCCAGTACAGGTTAACTAGAGGGTTATTCTATTGAAATGAAATGACACGTCCAATTTTTGTATAGAGTTTATTTTTATACAGGCCAATTGTTGACCACTTCTCCATGATATTTTAACAAAATATATGCATGGATTAAAAATTTGAACAAAAGAATGAACTAGAACAACTCTATTAACAATAGGTGTGTCATAATACAAGTTATTTTTCTGAAATCGGTAAAATTCAATCAAATTATTAATGTATATTGGTCGGTTTAAATTAAACATGTAATTCTAATTCTGATTCATTATAAATCTGTATACTATATTGATTCATTTATAGTTGTTGGATACCAATTTTGGTGAATAAGTGGATATACTCTGGAAACAATAAATTCAAATGATTTCAATGAATTACAAATTTTCTATAATAGGAATGTATATATCCATGTATATGACTAAAACTTTGGTAAAAAAACGAAATTAAATATCCACAAAAATTGCAAGTTTTCCTCAATCCACCAAAATAAATGAATCAAAAGTTAAATTAAGGTGGTACCTAACACTACAGGGAGATAAATCTGTAAAATCAGCTAAACGTTTTAATTACGTTGTGTTGTTAAGGGAATATTAAGCTTCTCAATGATCAAAATTAGTGTTTGTCAAACTGCTATATAACCAGTGTAATTTTTCTGATAAAATGGTTGGTTCAAATTTTTTGAAATTTTTACATTTTTGTCAAAGGGTCAAAGTAAATACTATGCCAAAATTTTATGAAAATTAAACGAGCCAAATTAATTTTAGTGAAGGTGTTGGGTACCACCTTAAGGGGACCTATTTTTATAAGTGGCTATTTATGTCAACTCGGTTAAAAACTTTAAAAAATGAATACTTAATTGATTATTGATGTTTTGACACCACTTTTGGACTAATTTGTGGCGTCCAGGGAGCAAAAATGGCTGGTGTCAAAACCTAGACCTTCATAAAAATATTGAAATAACTTTTAAAACCTCCTACATTTTTCTTAAATGAACCTTACATGAAAGGACTTTTTTACTGATTCACTTCCGTCAATCCGATGAGACGAAAACATATCCTACCTATCACTTTAACCCTGAACTAATGAATAGAAAGATAGATCTATCTTGTTTAAAGTTAAGTCTCACACCACACCTTGTAAACAAAAAAAATAAACTTTTGCATTACATTCCATCAAACATTCGTCAAAGGCGTAACCGGCACTTTCAGACCCTTTTAAAAAATTGCCGAAGGTGAAATACACTTCAATGTTTTTAAGTTAGTACTTGACAACATTTGTAAAAAGATTTCTTGATTTTTGTATCAATCTTTATACATTTATATACTTGAGAATATGTTTGAATGCACTATATACAAACATTTGTAAAGTCACAGTATAGGACATGCACACCTTCATTTGACATCATACCACATTTTGTGTACATCATTCAATACTTAAAAAAGTTTCTTTTAATTCAAAAGAAAGTTCTACATTGACAAAATCTTTTCATTCAAACAATTTTGCACTTTCTTAAACTGGACCATGTTATTCTAAAGTCAGGAGTGAAATTTTACTTTTAAATATTTTTCTCCTTTAAAAAATATAAGGTACATGTACATGTAGGTTTGAGGTGAAAAAAATCTTTTCTTTTTGGTCAATATATTTACTTAGAGTATGTATATTGGAAGACCTGTAATTTTGTCATTTTACATGTGGTATGATTGTCAATGAGAAAACTCTCCACAAGAGACCAACATGACACAGAAATTAACAACTATAGGTCACTGTACAACAATGAACAAAGCCCATATTGCATAGTCAGCTATTACATTGTATTATAGGCCTGGAAATGACAATGTAAAACAATTCCAACCAGAAAACTAACAGCCTAATCTTATAGTCTATCAGTCAAACATTAACTATTAAAACTCGTTACAAATACCTTCAAAATCATAAAAAAAAGTCCTTTTCAAAGTAGAATGTGTTAATTAGGATTTAAATTTTTATTTACCAACAAATATTACTGAAAAAAAAATATCATTTTACTGTGTTTACCCCATGCATAACTCCAAATAAACAACATATGAAAGGGACGACACTGAAATAAACATGTCTGGTATATTTCATACCTGAAGGTTCCGTCATAACAATTAACATAATATATCCACACTTTATTGTGGTAAACTGATTAATGTCAATTACATGTATATTACCCAGTACACGTTGATTACACTTATTGTGAAATGGACATATGTATACTAAGGTTTACTGACCATCATTTAATGAGTCTTGTTGTTTATTGTATATTTACATTTTGTTTATTGCAGTTGTTTAGTGCTTGACCACTTATTAGTGGTAATAAATGTCCAGGGTTTTCCTTACATCTAAGTTGATAAGTACTTTTCTTGGCAAGTTCAATTAAGAGAGCATAGTTAAACATTTTCTCCAAAACATTTTTTCTTTCTTTATAATTTTGTTTAAACATTTATATTTATATATATTTGAACATATTATATATTCCATCACAAATTGCTACAACTTTTAGATTCTTGCATCTGAATATTAAAAATGAAAAAAAAGTTAAAATTAAGTCCAAATTTGATGAGAAAATATCTCGAACAAATAAGATATCATGTTTAATGGTGTACATGTACATGAGGAAAACAATCAAACTCTTTTATCTAACCTAGAAATTTTATATTTCATTTGATCCCAACGTTTTCTCAAGCAGAGTTGTAAATAGAAATGAAAACCCAATTCATCTCTTTCAAATTAAAGTTCTCCAATTTTTAAATGACACTGTGTGCTCGTACCGTGCAACGAACAAAATTGCTCTTCAATGTTGCCCTGAACTTTAAATTAAACGAGTACAGCTGCATATCTTGTAAGCAACCCCCCAGATCTTGTTTTCAGGTTTTATTTTTATAACACTGGGTTGTAATAAACAGGTAACGATTCACTGTAAATAACATGTGAATATCGTTCCAACAAACAATGTAAACAAAGACAATTTCATATTTCAAATTACGAATCTGACAAAAAAATTGGGACAAACGGGTGGAAGACTCACTACAATTTTGACAAACTGGATGGCCTTTTCAAAACACAGGCTTTTGTCCACAATGACAAGATAAAAGAACAATATGAAACGAAAAATACGAACTTAGTCACCCAAAACAAAGAATTTTAAAAGATAGGTGTCACTTTAATGTAACCGATACCTTCGTCTTTTTCTTGTGGTATTTTATCGTGGTCATGCGATTTTGTCATTTAAAGTTAAATAAAAAGATTTGATACCTAGCGTGGTATGTACGGACACATTAAATGGACCCCGAACAAATGAGACATATAATTTATGGAGTCTGATCTCAAACCCAATCTTTACCCATTGTGTAACAGAATCTATAAATCTTGGCCATTTGTATTGTATATTTTCTACTTCATCATGTCTATTTCAAATGTACTTTAGAGCGTGTCATTCTGGTCACAATATTGGTGGAAAATGTACTTGTATTTTACTGAAATTTATTCAAATTTAAAAAATTAATTGCAAAAATGTGAAAAACCCTTTAAAAATTAAAATCTCTACTATCGAAGATGGGACATCAAATTAACCAGACCTACACCCTTACCCCATCCCTCAGCCATGAAGAAAAAAATAGTCCAACTTTTAAGTTATTCTATTATTTAAATAATAATTCAAATACATTTTGCTAAAACCAATATGCAAAGTGTCCTGAATGTTTCATCAGAACCCTTGATCTCTTAAGGCACTTTAAAAGCATAAATAAGATCAACTGGTTGCTTTTAAATTTACAAATATAGATTTGAATAAAAAAATCCATACAAAATGCTTTTCATATACCTTAAAAATAGTTTCGCCTATAGAATTTTTTATCAGCCACAAAAATAACACATTTAACACAGACTGTTATAGATATTGATTTGGATGGTAATAAATTTGAAATATAATTATGGATTTTTCTTCCATAAAATAATAAAGAAATCTTATGAGTGACATCTTATGGGTCTTGAAGATATTACAAATATTTCTTCAATAGGAAAAACTCTTTTGGAAGGATTATACATTCTTGATTAATTCATTAATAAACTGGAAACGGAAAAATGTCCCCATTATTTGTTTTCCATATTGATAAATAAACATCAGGTGTAATGTTGTTCGTAAATAGTACGGCCATGGTACAGAAAAAGTGCCTACTGAGTTTCTATATAAAAGAGATAAAATATTTCGGTTGTCAGCGTAAGTGAAAAGACCTATAATTTCTACCCTATTGTACTGATAAATTTGATTCAAACTTTCAAAATTCTACTAACATTGATCAAATAGTGTCATAATCTTGAATGTATTCAAGTTATGACTAAACAGTGGATTTGGATAATCCTCTTGGACACTGGCCTTGCTTTAGTTTAAAGAAAGGGTAATTTGGGTGGGATTTGTCAATTAGATGTAACTCCAGAGTTTTGATGGTGAAAGATAATTTTTAGCTATATTCATTCAAATAGACAGAAATATATTCCTAAAAGCAAAATTCTAAATTTGATACATTAAAAAAATAACTAGATTCTATCACCTGATCACTTTTGTGCACTCACTATCCCCCTTTTTTGTACATCCCCTGATTCTATCTCAGTATTAAGTGGAGATAACTGCTTATAATGAAAAACAGAAGTTTCAATACCTTTTATAATTATACAAGTGCATTCATGCACCTTTACCTTTATATTTCATTTCATATTACTTTATCACAATTCATTTCAAAGAAAAAACGTAAAATCAAATAACAGTTCAGTCTATTTTCAAGCAAAAAAATGTACAGCGAATTTGCCTCTAATAGCAAAAAATGTAAAAACAGAATTTTGTGTTTCAGTTCAAAAATAAACTTGTCAATCTTTGGAATTTTAAAAATTACACTTGACAGCCACATTTCACAATCAAACTTCATTTTTGTAATAAGACGAAACTTTTTTGATCAACTGCACGTTTCCAGTATTAAATGTGCAACATTTACATGTTAACTGCCAAATGCACTGTGTCTCTTTGTTGTTGATTTAAACTTTTTCAACATTTAAATTAACTCAAATCTTTTTATGTTTCATAAAGATTTATCTTTCAATTCCAACTGCGTTTGGCAGAGACGATCCAACGTGTGACTGTCTCTGTTATAATAATGCAATCACATGTCAGGACGATATTTAAATAACTAAATACCAGAAAAAAACATTTAAACAAAAAATGGACAAAAATGCCAACTTGTACAAATTACTGACACAAATCTTAAATCAAGATGAAGACATTTACTGTTAACAGTTTAGTTTTTTTTCTCTGCTGGCCAGATATAAATCTTATTAATAAGATTAAGGTATGTAGGTAAAGCCCAGCTGGTACCTATGTGTATTTTATTTAATTGTGCATCGTCGTGCAATTTGTTTTACATGTATAAATGTGCAAATAGTGTGCAAGATTTTCATGTATTCATGTGTTCAGTTACAAATAGTTTGTATAATAAATTTTACCAAATACCTGTACATAAAAATACCAGGTGCTGATCAAGGATTTTGAAAAAAAAAAGGGGGGGGAAGGGGGGGGGCAGGTAAGGTAAGTCAATGTTTGGAGCATTAGGGATTGAAGGGACTTTTTACATGTCTCATAATAAATCGAGGGAGTTTTCATGTCTTAAATCAAAGGTGATTGATTCTAAATTGACCATCCTATAAAGAAAATACACAATATTTGTATTCTAAAACAAAAGACAAAAAAATCCTTTGATCAATTTTGTCGGTCTTGTCAAAAATCAAGGAAGTCACAATCTATCTTAAAAAATGTGTCATTTCTATCAAAATACATGTACAATGTATCAGTATTAAAAGTACATAATTTAGTTACATGACATGGGAAAAGGGTTGATATTTGGTTTTATAATTTTATTACATTTTATGATTTACATCAACAATGTTGTCTGGCAATTGAATGAATTTCATGTTAAATAAGGAATATTAATTATAATTGATTCCTAAGTCAACCAGTCAATGGAGCAGAAAGTTTGGTCTAAAATATTATGTCTTATGGATCTCCAAAAAACAAGATTTATATACATGTAGAATGTATTTCCTTAGAACTGATTTTTTTCAAGTTTTATTGTATCAATTTTTATAAATCTTCCAAGTAATTATAACTTCACTTTCACATCTAGAATAACAGTGATTTTTAAAAGTCAGGTCTTGAGAAACTGATAATTTCCTCACTCTGGTAATCGTAATTTCGATCCATTTTTGAAAGGTTGCTTAAGATAACTAGATTAAAAGACATTGTGGATTTCTCCCCCCCCCCCCCCCCATCCAAATAAGAATAAAGAAAAAGATAAATAAAAATATAATCTATTTTGAGGATACTTCTTGTTTTAGCTACTAAATGTAAACAAATTGAAAACCCATTTGTATATATACATGTATCTGGGACTAACTATACTTAGTCTATTAGTAGTATAATAGTCCCCGTATATACAGTGTATACTAAATAGACTGTAGATCACTTTAACTTCACATATTTTATATGACTATTTTAAACAACTTATAAACTGACCCTAATAAATAATTGATCATAATATTTATTAAGATGAGTGAGGGTTTATTGTATAGGTATGTCCACTGATTTTATCATGTTTATCATACATTTTTATGGCCGGAGTCATAAATTCATGTCTATGGTCATTTATCAATAAATGACCAGGCATTTTATGACCATACCTATCAATTTCTTACTAATACAAGTGACACCTTGTACTTTTCTGTACTTATATATATTTGGGGAGAAATTGAAAAATTGTTATAATTATATGACTTGTTTTTCCTCATTTATTTTCAAGCGTGACTGGTCTATAATTGTGTAATATTTAAGCCTTACAGCTAAATTTGGTCAAGAATTGTACAAATTTGTAAGAAAGCAAGAATTTCACATTAATCATGTTATGTCACAAGTGACCTATTAAATATTTTTATCTTCTGTCACATTCTATCAGTACAAAAATGTAAGGCAAAATCTACTATGATTTAGTTGAAAAAAACAAGTTTAATTACTTCATATATATATATATCATGTATATGTTCTTTTAAACTAAGGGTCTAGAGGTTTCTTCATTTCTGAAGGACATTCATTCTCTTTTCTTTAACTAATTTGCCTATTTTGCTCTATTCTTGATTATTAAGAACCCTTTTTTTTCTATTCTTGATTATTAAGAACCCTATTTTTTCTATTCTTTTTTTATTAAGAACCCTATTTCCCTCTATTCTTTTTTTTTCACAAATTTTTCTGTATGCTTGGTCCATTTATCTCTAATCTTGTAAACCCTATCCTGATTATCTTCACTATACAAGACAGCAACATGGCAACAAAAGCAGACATTTAGGCCAATCAAAACAGTTTGTATTCTACATGTTCTAAAGCTAATGTTCCAATTTTTTAACCCAATACCAAATTTGTGTTGCAAAAGTTTCAAATACTTTATTTTTTTTTTCATTCCTAACTTTTATTAATCATGTCATGTGTTAACATGGTTAATGTAATCACATTTCTACAATAAGTTGAATACATCTTATCCCTGTCTTATTTTTAAAAGGTTTATTTCTTTCTTCAATTCGTTTTAATTTAAAAAAAATTCTCAATAGAATTGATCAATAATTTTGTTAACTCTATAAACATGAGCATACATGTACATGTATTCAATGATAGTAAAACTTATCAGGACATTTGTGTGACATTTTAAACGAACCAAGTAAAAAATCTATACTTAATTACAAGTATAATTAAACAGTGCCCGCATAGATTTTCTTGGTTGCTGAGCACATTTGCATACATGTATGAATATGTACATGTATATATATACATGCTAAAATAAGTATAATTTTTAAATATCTAATTGGGGCATCCTTGACACCAATTAAATTTAAATATATCTCTGCTACAATTTTTGCAAGTCAAAACAAATAAAGAATTCAAATACATGTTACAGGTCTGTGTTTCAAGTGGTTGGATCAAATTTAAAAGCATGTTAAAAACTTAAATTTAACGTTATAAAATTTGATTTTCATCATAAAATAAGTATTTAAATGCACTTAATTCAATCTGCTTTTTTTTTTTAAATTATTTAAAATAAATGCATCCAATTCATCAATTTCATACCAAACACAGATTATCCTTTTCTCAAATGAAACAAATATAAGCTTAAAACTTACCACAGTACAGCTAGCTCTTGGACTGCTCTGGGAACTCTGTACAGCGCACACAGTAACGTTAACATTACTCCCATGAATCTCTCTATCTAATTGCATGGCGGCACTAAATATTCCTGAATTTTCATCAATTTGAAACAATTGTCCGGTTTTTCCTTTAGTACTAATTCCAGTAATATAAAATTTCTCATTTGCATACGGACTGGTGTAAATGCGATTTATCGATTTTCCAATATTTTGATTCTCCGGAATTTGAAGCGAATACGAAGAGGTTTCAAACCGTGGTCCAACTCCTGATGATGGCACAAGAATAACTCTTACATCCATTTCCTTTGATTTTGGTGTCATTCCATTATCAGACGCTTTCACTCGTAATGTATATGTTCCCGGTGAGGCTGGTAACGAAGATGTAACAGACAATGCTCCAGATGTAATATCGATATTAAAATATGAATTTTGAGTGAGCAAAGTGTAGACAACTCTGCCGTTGTTCCCTTCATCAGGGTCCTCAGCCTTAATTGTTGCAAACTGTTCAATACTTGTTGGGTATGTTACTGTGACAGCATTTGTTGATAAGAAAACAGGCGCATTATCGTTTTCATCGATGACATTAATAATGATGGTCTTCTCAGCCGATTTTCTCTTTGTGATGTCAACACCTTTGTCTGATGCATCAACAGTCAAACTATATGTAGAGACCTTTTCCCTGTCCAAATCGGAACCAGAAAATGAAATTTTTCCTTGCTCTGCATCTATAGAAAACATGTTTGTAACTGGTTCCTGGTTGATGATGCTATAGGTCACAGACCCATTGAGACCAGAGTCAATATCCTGGGCTGTTACTTTCATGATGGACTTAAAGGAATTTGCATTTTCCGTAATCGAGGCCACGTTTGGCGTATTTATGAAAGTTGGTACATTGTCATTTTCATCATTAACTTTGACTGTTAGACTAGCATATGTTGGCAGAACCTTTGGTGTTCCTTTGTCCGAGGCAGATACATTTAGTTTATATTCACGTTTTGTTTCATAATCTAATCCTTTATCCAAGTACAATTTCCCAGTATTAGCATCTATGACAAAAGTACCAGCACCTCCAGTAAGAGAATAGGTTATTTGAGCGTTTATACCAAGGTCAGTATCCGTGGCAACAAACTGAATAATTTCATCTCCAACAACTGTATATTCAGACAAGACGACTTCATACACAGACTGTGCAAAAAGTGGTGAATTGTCATTAACATCTAAAATTGTAATAGAAACGGTGCAAGTTGCGCTATTTTTTCTTACGGATCCAGAATCCGTAGCCAAAATGTTTAATAAATAACTATCTTGTGACTCACGGTCCACAAATCCAACTAATGAAATCTGTCCACTTCCTGAATTTATTTCAAACTGTCCATCCTCATTTCCAGATAATATTGAGTATGTCAATGCCTGATTTTCTCCACTGTCCAAGTCAGTTGCAGTCACCTTCACAACAGGCGAATACTTTGCTGAATTTTCGTTCACTTTCGGTCTGTAGATATTGTTGTCAAAGATAGGTGGATTATCATTCTCGTCAAGGATACGAATTTCAACTGTAGCTTTGTCATTTAGTTTTGTGATTCCATTGTCGGTAGCCATAATCTCAATAGTATAAGAATCTTTTCCAGTGTCTTCAATCAAGCTCTCTCTATCGAAAACTTTCAAGCTTCTGATTTCCGCTGTTTGTACGTCCATCATAAATTTGTCATGACCAGTCACTAAGAAATACGAAATTTCAGCATTCCTGCCGATGTCTTCATCTGTGGCACTCACTGAACCAATAACACTGTGTGCTGGGCTATTTTCCTTGATTGTCATTGAGTAAGTTGTGTTTACAAACAAAGGCTTGTTGTCATTGTTGTCCAAAACGTTTATGGTGACATTTACAGCAGAACTCCGCCGATCGGCACCATTGTCTGTAGCAACAACAGTCAGTTGATAGTGGTCCCTCGTTTCTCGGTCTAGCTGTTTAGCAACATATAGCGCACCACTGGGGAAAATTCCAAATGATGAATCACCATTCCCTCGAGTAATGTTGTATGTTATTTTTGCATTTTCACCAAAGTCACTATCAGCGGCTTGCAGTACCAAGAATTGTTCGTTTACTGAAGTGGTTTCGTATAATGAATATGCATAACTTGTGTGTGAAAATACCGGGGAATGATCATTAACATCTTTGATGACTAATGTGATTTGCTGTGATGACGAAAGTTGCTGAGATCCACCATCAGTCGCCGTAATTGTAACCTGGAAAGATCTCTGCACCAAGTTCAGTTTCTGGATAGATTTCGCTAGAATGATCATTCCTGTATTTCTGTTGATTTCAAATAAATTTGAAAAGGATGGGTCATTTATAGAGTAAGTAATAACAGAATTCATATCAGCATCTAGGTCAACTGCAGATGCAAGATATACTTCATTTCCTTCCGGTAAATTTTCCGCAATAAAAACTTCACTGTTAATGAGTTCAAATTTCGGTGCATGGTCATTAACATCATTTATAGATACATGTACACCAACTTCTGTGCTACGACTGTCCGTGTAGGCAACAATTGTCAGAATATATTCAGATTTGATTTCCCGGTCTACTCTTTTCACTGCAGTTATGACTCCTGTTGTCTGTCCAATATTGAATATTTTTTCAGTGTCACCATTTACAATGGCATATCGGACAGTTTTACCATTCACAACTGCTCTGACAGAACCAACTGTTTTTGTTGTTGGATTTGATACTGTACCAGAATCCTCATCGACATTAAACTTGTATGGCAGATTTTGAAAAACAGGCACAATGTCAATTGAATTGAAAACAGCTATTTCAACGTTGCCAACATTTGATACGTGCGAAGGATCAGGATCTACTGCCAACACTTGTAGTGTGTACTTACTTTGAACATTTCTCCTAAGTACTCGTGTTGTTGTAATAATACCAGTGTCTGGGTTAATAGCAAATGCAGGATCATTTGATACGAAACTGTACGTAATCTTAGCATTAGATCCATAGTCTCTGTCAAAAGCAGTCACTTGAACAACCAATGAACCACTTGGTTGATTTTCATCAAAATTCACAAAATACTTTTCTGGATAAAAAGATGGCTTTTCGTCATTCTGATCAGCAATTCTTAAATTTATTGTTGCAGTAGAGGACAAAGGTTGTGGTCCTTGGTCTTTGGCTATGATTTTGATCTCATAAAATGACTTGACCTCTCTGTCTAACATCTCCAGAGTTGTAAGTTTACCACTGTTCGTATCTATGCTAAACGTACTTGGATATCTGAGTTGGACATCGCTGTGCAAGTGATATAATACTGTCCCATTAACCCCAGTGTCAACATCAGTTGCAGTTGCCATTAGAATTTCAAATCCAGCTGCTTTGTTCTCATCCAGTGTAATGTTGAAACTTGAACTTGAGAAAGTTGGTGCCTGATCGTTTTCGTCTAAAATGTTTATAATGACACGTGTAAAATTGTAAAATGGACTGGGTCCACCATCATGAACTGATACATTCATTACAATACCTGAAGCAATTTCATAATGTAGTTTTGCCTTTATTGTTAGAAGTCCGGTCTTTTCGTCTAATTTAAACCATCCACGTTCATTGCCAGTAACAACAGAATAGGTCAAGTCAGCATTTTGACCTGAGTCTTCATCATGTGCTGTTAAGCTTTCCACAAAGCTACCGACAGGTAAAGTTTCACCAAGCGTTATCCTGTATTCAAGTTTGGTAAACCATGGAACGTGATCATTTATATCGATAACATAGATTATCAAATATGCATAAGAAGACTTTTGAGGAATTCCAGAGTCTGTGGCTTCAATTGTTAAGTTGTAAACACTAATTCGCTCTCTATCAGGAACTCCAATGAGTTGTACAGAACTATACTTTAAGTTGGGTGTTGACATTATTTTAAAATGTCCCTTTTCGTTTCCGGATATAATTGACAATGATGAAATTGTTGTTCCAGGATCAGCATCTGTCACTGTTACTAAGGCAACAATGTTTGGTGTACTTTCATTTTCACTGACGGTAGAATGAGGCTTTGATGCATCTGGGTAGTGCTTTATTGAGATAGTGGGTGCATGGTTGTTTTCGTCAACAATTTTCACAGATACATAGGCTCTACCTGACAATGAAGGACTGCCACCATCTGTAGTTGTAATGGTTATAATACAGCTATAGGGTTCACATTCTAAGTCTCCAGCAGATCGATCACACCGTTGATAACAATACAATGGTGTTTTGGTTGTTCGGATTTCTCCTGTTTTAGGGTCAATTTCAAATTGATTTGAGTCATCCAACAATGAGTAAGTTATGTCACTGTTAACTCCAATATCATCATCTGACGCTGCAGCGTGAATGACTAGTGTACCAATTGGGGCGCTTTCATTTATAGTTGCCTTATACTGACTTTGATCAAATATTGGTGGGTTGTCATTAACATCATCTACATTTATCGAAATTTGTAAATACCCAAATTTTGGAGGTGTTCCGTGATCCTGCACTGAAACGTTAAGCTGATAAACAGATCGTTCCTCTCGGTTTAATTTTTCTACGTTTCTAACAATTAATACCTCACCATACTGATCAGGATCGTAAAGAACATCAAACTTATTGTCGTCATCTCTTGAAATAATTGCATAGTTTGAAACTCTACCGTTCTCTCCAAAATCATTGTCAGAGGCTGTTGTAAGCGGCACTTGAGCACCTTGTATATTTTCGTAAAATCTAATCGACGTTGTTTGTTGCGGAAAAGTAGGCGAATTGTCATTTTTGTCTAAAATCGTAACCCTAACATTGATGGGGTGCTGCTGAGTATTTGATGATGATGAGCCAGTTACGAAAAAACTTATTGTGTTTTGCTTAAGTTTTTCTCGGTCTATGACAATATTTGTAGTAATCCTACCTGTATTTTCATTTAATTTAAATAAATTTTGTTGGTCTTGAATATGATATAGATATCCTGATTTAATTGGTAAAGTTCCTACAAACGAATCTACTGGTAATTCTTCAGAAATATTATAATTTTCAGTTGTAATTTCTGGTGTCCCACCAGGGTCCGGCACTTGTGAAGTCACAGATAATATTTGTAAAATAACTAAAAATGTTGTCAATAATTCTCTCCATGTTGCATGGAATATCGTTGTTAAAGCCATGCTTCAAAAAATAATGTTTTCCCTGAGAACCTCTTTTTGATAAATTTTCTCCACTAATTTGTACTCACATAGATGCTAAATTATGTTTCGCATTTCACGTGTATTTCATGTATTTGTTTTCATGTAATGTAATTCCTCTCGAAACGACACATTTTCCAAATTAACAATTATTACTGTTTGTTAGTAGTAAGCCTATAATGCGAAATGTACACATTTTGAGAACTATAATACACAGCTCCGACCTCCGATTGTTGACAAAGGTGATTTTTGTCTAACACTCACCTGTGTTCAAACATGCTACCTGAGTTTTCACGTATCACACTTTTGAAACGATACAATTATCGGAATGATAAAGAAGTTAATTATTTGTATAAATCCTTTTCCTTATTGTTTCATTTTCACATTAAGTTCAAATTAATAAAATCCTAATTTCAATCAAAATGAAAATTGTTCTTCTAGTGTACTTCCATGTTTCTTCCAAACATAACAAACGGTGCGAAATGCTCTCTACGTCACGAATAAACCACGCCTCCCTTAACTTGATTGAAAAGTCGATGCTTTACGCCCCAAGGAAACAGGTTAGATAGAATTTTTCAAACTTCAGCAAAATTGCACGAAAAATTACAAAAATATCATATAATAATAAATTTATGGAATAGCTTTGTCTGAATTTAAAGAATTTACAATTATTAAGATTGTAATTTAAATTATTTAGTAATTTTGTTTTGCGCAATCCCCTTACTAGCCCCACTCAGGTATGAATGGAAGGAATTCAATTACCGGATTACGTATGAAATATGGAATGCCAGGTAAAAATAAATCGGATAATTTGTCAAAAATATGAAATTATCATTACTAACTGTTTGACAGTCATGATCACTCGCTGTTTTTAGACAGGCGATTAACACAAATTGGCGCTAATTACAAGATTATCAGAGTTTCCCCCTTTCTTTGTAGGCAAAACTGTTAAAATAATTTAAAGCATTTTTTTTTTCATTTTAAGGGTACATTTTTTTTTCTTCTAATAATAACATTTTTTGTGTGTGAGAGATTTTCATTACACACTGAGACTCGTGCTGGCTGTCTGGTGTCAATTTTATTTGTAAATAAGAGGTTGAAATTGAATTATAATTATCTATCGAAGAAATGCATAAATGTATACTCTTTGATTTTAAGGCATATGTGAACATAAAAAATATATACACAATGAAAAAAAATGAAATATTTAAAAAAAATTTCATTTAACGATATAAAAGAAAAGAAAAAATACTAATGGTGATGTGATGAAAATTAATTTATCTTCATCTATCATTCATTCATAATGAATAAAATCATTTATAAGCACCATCGAATCGATTTAGACAAATAGTAAAATGCTGGACAGATTATTTTACATCTTACGAGACATAGTATATTATAAGGCTGACTTAACCATGACCCCCGTAAAATAATAATTTAATGATAATAAAAGTAATATATACATAACCTATCAACCTTGCCTGAAATGTATTAAAATACAGAAAAAATGTTAAATTAAAAAAAATGTGCTAATTTCGAAAAAAAACCTAGTTTTTCTATAAATGATCTTTTAATTCTTAATTGCTTAACAAAAATTTAAACAAGAAAAAACACAATGTACTCTGCACAACATAATCCAAGAGGGGATTAAACGGGTTGCTTATTTCCCAAATCCGACTTATAATTTGTAATGTTTTCCAACTTCCTATTTTTTACACTGCTCCCCCCCCCCCCTCAAATCCTTTTAGTGATATTGTTTGCCTTAAATTACCGGAGAATAAAGGCTTTAATTTTCCCCTGGAGAAGAATCCCAATTTGAAAAAAATGGCTTAAAATAATTATTATTCCCCAAAAGACAACTTTTTGCCTAACCAGTGCAGTCTCAGCAGTAATTGTGCATGAATACAAACTGATAAACACTCATTTAAACATTTTTCATGCCCAAAATGACTATATTTGCAGATTTGAGGGTCTATTTATGTATCATCGCTGACAATAAGGGGTCTGATTTCAAATGAGGATTCATCTCTTAAAAGGGGGTCTGCAAATTGAAGTTC
The DNA here is from genome assembly GCA_037788925.1 of Mytilus galloprovincialis. NCBI lineage: Eukaryota > Metazoa > Mollusca > Bivalvia > Mytilida > Mytilidae > Mytilus > Mytilus galloprovincialis. Next base: position 55,323,427 of record CM075336.1, read on the forward strand.
CAGTCAAATTCATGGTTTATTATAAATTTCCTAATTTGATAAAAATGACGCATATTCCCCCCCCCCCTCCCCCGAAAAAAGGGTAGAGGTAGTTTGGAAAAAGCCAACAATATCACTGCCCTTTTTTTGCCCTAGATTCCAAATCTTTATTTTCTTACTCTATATCACACATTGATTCCAAAAGTGTTCTTATCCAAGGTGGAGTTAGTTAGTCTGACATTTGTCATGGACGAACTAACTTCTCATTGCTATTTCGTAAGATAAAATTGAATGAAACTATAAAGAAATAGACACACAAAGTATATGGGGTATCCATTCAGAGCACAAATTAAAAAAAATGCATAGGTAATAGTTATCAAAGGTACTAGGATTATTTTTTTGTACGCCAAACGCGCGTTTCGTCTTCATAATGTCGGCGTCACACATTGGCGTATAGACCGGCGTGCACCAAACGTACACAGAAAATAGACAAAGTCGGTATACGTTAGTTGCACGCCAGAGGAACGCTAAGCAATTTTTAAACGCACACTGCATAAGTTTGAAGTTGATTTGATGTTGTTTCCATTTATCAAATTTCCCGTTAACAATCCAATACTGATGATGTTGATCCACTAAACTAGTTCTTATTAAATCAAACTTTAGCAGTTCCTTTTTAATCTTGCTATAAAAATTGTACATTTCTACATGCATCCATTTCAAAGTGTATTATAAACGAGATGATCTTTCCTTTCCTATTGTTACTTTTCCTTTCCTTGAGCAAGATATTCTGGTGGCTGCTTCTTATGGAGCGCATTTCTCAGTTGAATCGATATGCGCCTTATACTATTTAAGTTTCGGATTTTTATAAACGCAATGTTTTCATTTGATGTATTGAAAAACTTTTCACAAGAGATATAGGTATCATAAATTGGTCAAAACTCATACAAAATTTCTTTACAAAGATTAATTGTGGAAGTTTGATTTACTGTGATAAATTCATTTTTGTATGTGCTACATGTATCCATTTTTTTACGAAAATATTGTTTTAAAAGCTAACAAACTTGGAAATTATCCTGTTAAAATTTCCGCTTAGTTTAATACACCTATTGATCAAGGTTGTGATTTATATACTGTTGCTGTTCAATCTTTGCATCACATTTTTTTTTGGAGTTACATATCAATTTTTCGGGAACTTTGTCATACTAGGCTGTCATGTGTCATAGCTTAATTTTTTTTTCGTTATTTGGAGAAATATATTATATTTAGTTGTTGTAAGTTGACTTTTGGCATGTGGCTTTTGTTGAAATCATTCATAAATTTTGTAGACTCCGGACGATTTATAGCTTGGCTAATGGTATAGCAATCTAGCTGTCAATATATTTTTGTGTCTGTATGCTGCCTGGTAGAAGTTGTTTGATTGTTCTTGTAGTTGTGTTGCTGTCGCCACTTGGGGTAAAATCCACGACTTTTATTATTCCGAATATTTGGCTATGTACATTTCGTTATATATATGCCATGTAGCAATTGTTTGATTATGTGCACGGTTTGCTTATTTGTTGATTTGGAAAATATATTGATGTCAACAGTCGATCCACTTCGCAAAACCTATCTTTTTATCAATTCGCCTGTCAGAATCTGAAGGACTATGGGTAATCTCACTGTTCTGACACACCAAAATTAAAATAACGTTACATCATTGGTTGAACTTCCATTGTTTAGGACGTTTTAAAATATATTTATTTAACCAGTCAGAATGTTTAGGTGTAAGTTTTTGAAAATATAACTGAGATGGCATAAGATTTTGAATTTTAACAAATATTTGCTACTGGACGTCAAACAAGGAACAATCAGGCATACTTTTACCAATAGTATTTTTATTATCAGGTTTGCTGTTACCATATGCACTGGGCCAGTTTTATAAAGGAGGGTCTGGATTGGGTTTCAGTTTAGATAATAATGGACAAACAATACTACAGGCACACAGATAAAGAATAGAGAACAACAGGCAAAACACATACAATGGAAGTAAAAAATATCAGGAATATAGAGCAAAGAATATAATAAAGGATATAAGAGGGTTTGGATGGTGTTAAATGATTAAAAAATAATACCCTTAAAAAATGAAGATAAGAAAATAACGGGCAAAAAAAAATGAAGATTAGAGCAAAAAAGGGGTCAATTTTTTGAAGATTAGAGAAAAAAGGGGCTAATTTTTAAAAGATTAGAGAAAAAAGGGGTGAAAATTAAATTTTTACAGAATAACAGACCCCCCCCCCCCCCCCCCCCATCCAGACCCTCAAATAATTACCTGAAAAATGAAAGACTACTGAATTGAAGAACCTTCTATCTGGATACTCATCAATAAGAGTATGCACTTTTTATTATTTCAAGGTTCATATTGGTGTGCTGTCTCATTGACGTTTTAAAAACCATAAAATTGAGTATTGAAATGGGGAATGTGTCGACAAGAAGAGACAACCATCCGATCAAATAGTGGAAAACAGACAAAGTGGGACAAAAGTGTAGCCCTCAGTACAACAAAAGAAAAAACTGTAAAAAGTAATCAGTTGAAAAGGACTTAACTCATCAGAGGGATACATATTTAAGATTTGTTTTTAAAAGCAAAATTCGAAAACTTCTTCGTCGGGACATCAAAGCGTAAGCAATAGTTGTGAACATATAGTTGTGATAATATGAAAGCTTTGAGTTCCAAACGTAAAAATATAAACGCCAAGACAGAATGCACTACTTGCATTAGCGATTTCAATGTGTCTGAAAATTTTCTTAAAATAAAACAAAGTAAAGATATTTAAGAAAAATCGTTTTAAAAAAATTGCAATAACACGTTAATCAGAGGCAAAATAATTCAGTTCATCGATGTTCGAGGGTTTGTTTACAAATTAAAGAACAAAATGTGTAGAATAAAGGACCAAGAAAACACAGAAGGAGGGGGGCATATACAGAAAGGAATAACCCCCTATCCAGACCCTCATGTTCAATCCAGTCAGGGAATCACATGAACTCTACAAGGATCGAGCGACACAGGGCTGCTTTTACAGCATAAGTGTCTCCTGTTGTTCATGTATCAATGCTAGTAAAAAGCAGGAACTGTTGACTCTTCCAAAGCACATGAATTATTTACATCGGCTTTCCAGGGATTGTTTCCTATATCTTTTGTTTGCTGTGGGATGCTTCTTTTTCTTTTGTCTTATGTTTGTATATTACTCTGTTTCTATTTGTCCTGGCGTTGTCTTTTTTCGACTTTTTAATTTGATTGCCGCCATGGTACATGGTTACAGACAAGCCTTTTGCTGAAATGTGAATTTATTTGCATATTTACTGATCAATTTGAGATACATCGGCATAGGAGTTTAGCGTAGCTTTATTTTCTGGCCCATTACGTAAAATTTAGAATGAAAATGGGGAATGCGTCAAAAAGATAACGACCCTACTAAAGAACAGAAACAGCCCATTATTTTCTATTCATTTTTTTTGCCTATTATCCTCTATTCTTAATTTTTGTGGCCCATTATTCTCTAATTTTATTTTCTGGCCCATTATTATCTATTACATAATATTAGAGAATGGAAATTGGGAATATGTCAAAGAGGCAACAACCCGACCAAAGAACATTAACAAACAAAAGCCAACAATGGGGTTTCAACACAGCTTCAGCTGGCCCCTATTCAATATGTGTACTAGTTCAGAAAAAATGGATGTTACACTAAACTACAAAGCATATAAATGAACTAGAATAAAAAAAACGACATACAAGACTAACGAAGACCAGGAGCCCCTGGCGTGGGACAGGAGCAAAAATGCAGCGGGGTTTAACATGTTTTGTGAGATCTCAACCTTCCTCTATATCTCTATCCAATGTAGAATAAATAAAATACATATCAAGACCCTAGTATATCATAGTATTATCATGTCTGTTCCATACAAGTAAAGAACCTCTTCCACGCCCTTTTGTTAGATATTTGATAGTCTGCTAAATTTGACTTTTGGGGTGATCATTGATTGACCAATAATACAAACAGAAGTTATTCATATGAGAATAAAATTGAGAATGGAAATGGGGAATGTGCCATAGAGACAACAACCCGACCATAGCGCAGACAACAGCAGAAGGTCACCACCAGGTTTTCAATGCAAAGAGAAATTCCCGCACCCGGAGGCGTCCTTCAGCTGGCCCCTAAAAAATATATATACTAGTTCAGTGATAATGAACGCCATACTAAACTCCATAGTTTGGTCTCTAGATGCAGCTTTTTCGTTTATGCATGGTGTAATAGTATAGTTGTCTCAATGACATTTTAACACACCCCAGCTGTTATTCACACAGATAAAACATGTACCGTCAGACTGTCAACTTTCTGATACTTAAGATTTCATTTGTTGGTTTGCTGTCTCGATAACGATTATTGCAGATTTCCTTTCATTAACATTTTTAAAAGAATATTATATTTGAATTAAATATATTTTCGTTTAGTAAGCTGTGGACGCACATATATGTCTCGCCTGTAAGTTGTTTTGATATTACAATGCACATGTTTTGATAATAAGATTATAGTAATAGTCCTAACAAGTCGTCAACGGGTAACATATGAAAAAATAATCAAAGTCGATGAACAATAGCTTAAGGTACCAACTCGGAGAATATATTGACTATCATAAGTGGCTTCCCTAAAATTGACATATTGACAGACTTAATCATGTAAACTTTTCAAAAAGGTTCAAAGTCAATCAACTATGATTCAGGAGCATGTTTAACTAATATCCGTAGAAATGAGATGTGCAATGCTTTTAATTACAACTACATACCAAATATTACTGATTTACCATTATTTGTTCTCTCTTAGCTCATACTATCGTAAAGGCTCGTACGCTAATGCTAGTTTCTATATCGGGTTTTGTTTAAAAGCTGCATATATGTTATGGCACTCTAGTGTTTTGCGTGTGTTTTAAATAAAGGCGTGATATAAGCTGTATAACAGTTGCGTTGTTGAAGAACTTTGCTTACACAGATATTATTTTCAACATAGAAAATATATATATATTTTGAAATAAACCATTCCTTTGCTTTTGTTTTCACTTTTTTGACAATAATTATTTTAGACTGATTTCATCAAATATTGATTGTTTTAAATATATATATATTCGTCATTTTAGAATAGTTATATTTGTATGTTGTAAAACAAAATATGGGATTTTTTTTCTAAGGTAAATAACTCAATACGGGATTCCGTCAGGTAAACACGAGTTATCTTTCATTGGTAACTAAACATTAAAAATTAACAAAACACGTCAACTAGACTATTACTCAACATTACTGTGTCTAGTAATTTTAAATCTAAAGTTGGAAGCAAAGAAAATATTGGTTTTGTACAGGTATTTTCTTATGTAGAAAATGAAAATTATGGATTAAGCCTGGTTTTAAACATAGCTAAACCTCTCACTTGTATAACAGTCGCATCAAATTCCATTATATTAACAACGATGTGAGAACAAAACAAACAGACATAACAGATAAAAATGTAAAAAATAGGGGTACAGCAGTCAACATTCTGTAATAAACTACCAAGCATATTAGCAAAAATTAAAGACAAGAATACACCAAGACATAGAAGGATGTAATAGGAAGGATGTTCAGGTCGATGGTCTGGGGTTGAAGTCATAAAACTTTGCTCAGTGCTCGGAGCACAAAAATCATGCTCGAAACATGAAATCAAGCATTTTGATTGGTTGACTTTGGAGCACGAGTACAAAATTCTTACTCGAAAGTTTTATGACTTCAAAACCAAGTCTGACAACATACGACATATATAACTAATACAATACTGCATGCACGATGTCAATATACGTTTTTCAACAAATGACATGCCTTTTCTGTCTGTTAACTTAAGATAATAGTGGTAGCAATAATAATATTCTTTATCGAAAAAAAGTAAACTACTATATATATACGGTTTCAGTTTGACTCATTGGTGACGTTGAATGGAGAACGCCTGTAATGAATCAAAGATACTTCTGTATACAAATTGTTTTGTCATTCACATGTTAGACAACTATTTTGTATTCTTATTTCAAATCACAAAGTCTTGACAAGTGAGTTTTTTTTTAATGTAAGTTATTTTTATTTTTATCAACAAAAAACCCGAATACAAGTTTCTTTCTGTAAAGAAGAAAAGCACGCGTAAATCACAAAACGTAGCATTTTTGAACGATGAATTTGCTTTACAGTAATGGCAATTTACATTCTTAGGATATTTCTTTTAGGCTTATAAGTACTGGTAATTTGCTTTTTTAATGTTAGAAATAGTGAAAACAAAGACTCAAAGTATTTTGTTTCATACTTGAACATTATTTGTTTTCATTTTTGGAAGAAATATGATGGATTTTAACTGTTGGTATCTCAAGCAAATCTTATAGGAAGGTCGGTCTGAGAATTTGCTCCATATTTGGGTGCATTGAGCCATAGTGATTACTTTTTCATGATCATGATAGCAACTAAAAAGGAAAACACATCATGTTCGGGTGTAACACAAAAGAATTTTGAGTCTTTTATTGTATTACTAAAAAAAACAAGAAAAAAAAACCAACACAATACTTATAAGACTATAAAACGAGTAAAATAAATTACAAAGTATCAGACAAAGGCTGAATCATATGCATTTTTTTTTTATTATAATGCCTCTACATCTTGAGATTTTAAAATCTGACACCCAAAGCGACACATTATATATATTTTGATAAAAAAATAGTTTGATAACCAACATTTTTTAAATGAGCAACTGTCATGATAGGAATTCATTTCTATATAAATCATACGAGGAAAAATTCGTCAAAAGTATTTTTTTATCCTAAAACTTGCATGTTATATATACTACAGCCTCACAATCTTAAACACGACCAATAAGGGAGAGGTATTTAAGAGCACTGAAAACGACTGCTTCTGCTTGCTGGAAATAGTTTATGGTTCGGTTCCTTCCTTGCAATACATTATTGGTACTAACTATTCTCTAATTAGAAGTTTTGATACTGGAAATTACTTTGATCGTTTTTCTCAGCTTCAAAATGTCTACCCCGTGTCAAACATAGCGGACACACTGCATGCGGTGTGTATTTACATTCATTTAAATATACATAAATATCTCTGTCGGTGTTTTTTTTTCTATATTCAGAGGAACAGTAAAAGACATTTCTACAGCACGGTACATTTAACATAAAATATGAAGATGTGGTATGATTGACAGTGAGACAAATCTACATCCCAAACCAAGAAAATGTAATACAGTGGTTGCCGTTAGATTTTTTTTATGTACGGTGCTTTTTATAGCTTACGAAACGGTGTGAATTTGCTCATTGCTGAAGACATACACAGGCAAAAATGACACACATGTACACAAGTGTTTCACATGCGAGTCACACCCCTCCTTTTTAGACGTTTACGGCACCACATGTGATTCAAATGATCTACGCATGTCACGGTGTGTCACGTGTGACCTGTTATTGTTCACATATTTGTAATCTTTTACTGTTTATTCTCAAGCAGCTGTTCTCAAGTTATTTCCCTCCAGGGACAAGGTTATGTGCATTCAGAGTTGAGCGCCCATATATAGTCTTATCACATCCATACCAAAGCTAAACATTTATTTGTTGTCGTTATAGATCTAATATTTGTATTAATTGTCCCACCGTTCCCGGGATATGGTTGAAGTTTCTATGCGTCCTTTCGTTTATTCGACCGTCCGTATAGTTGGATTGTTTTCAATCATGTGTAGTTGGCCATATAATACTGATATTTCGATTCTATCTCCTTCTTAAAAGAATTATGTCTCTTTGACTTTAATTTAGTTTTATATCTGCTTTGGGCGACAGGATTGTTCTCAAGCATTTGTAGTTGACCATATTGATTTTTCCATATTCTACTGTCAATGTTAATTTGACAATTTTGTGATTTTGCCGTTATACTCTTGTACCACAATGAAACCTTGTGAACGCAACTTCTTTGAAACTGCTTGTCCGAACGATCTTATACTTGATGGGGCTGTTTGACACAATATTCAGACGACCACAATTTTACGTCATTACGTTAAGATTATTCGTATTGATTATTTAGACTTTGACCATATTGTGATTAATGTAGCACAATTACATAATTGTATTCACCATAGTGACATTTCTCCTAGGCGCTGCAATCTCTTTTTTTATTGTATGTTAATGTAGTATAAATCTTTTGTTTAAATTGTTGTGTTTTTAATCGTCATTATTTGGTCTTCTATAGCTTACAATCTCTTTGTGTTCGACTCATTTCCGAAGGCTGTACAGTGATATGTAATTGGAATTAAGAAGATGTGGTATGAGTACAAATGAGAAAACTCCCTATCCAAGTCACAATTTATAAAAGTAAATAATTACAAAGTACGGTCTTCAACACGGAGCCTTGGCTCACACCGAACAGCAAGCTATAATTTTTTGTTTGTTGGTGCCATAGTTTTTTCATAGGCAAATATACTGAATCTCGTCATTTCCTGATTAAGATATAACAGAAATGCACAATCAAATTAGCCTTTTTACTGCTATTTAGATATAGGAAGATGTGGTGTGAGTGCCAATGAGACAACTCTCCATACAAATAACAATTTAAAAAGTAAACCATTATAGGTTAAAGTACGGCCTTCAACACGGAGCCTTAGCTCACACCGAACAACAAGCTATAAAGGGCCCCAAAATTACTAGTGTAAAACCATTCAAACGGGAAAACCAACGGTCTAATCTATATAAACAAAACGAGAAACGAGAAACACGTATATATTACATAAACAAACGACAACTACTGTACATCAGATTCCTGACTTGGACAGGTGCAAACATTTGCAGCGGGATTAAACGTTTTAATGGATCCAAACCTTCTCCCTTTTTCTGAAACAATAGCATAACATCACAACAAAGAAAAACATACGATAAAATATCAATTGGCAGACTTAACTCAATCAAAAAACGTATGATTAAACAATGAACGAATAAATTTGATCTGCGATATCTGAATACAATTGTACGAATGCATGTAGTTTAATGGTTTGGCTGACTTGTTTGCTTGCTATGTTTGTATAAATGTTTGGGTGGCTTAATTGTTTTGTTTGTGTAAATGTTTGCTCAAGCATTGCAATTAAGATTGATATCTTCAATCAATAGATAGGCGGGGTTTCAATTTAGTAATATTGTCTAGAGGTAAAGGGGTCGGTTGTGATCTCACTAACATGATTAACCTAGCCGCAATTTTACGCCTGTCTCAAGTCAGGAGCCTATGGCCTTTGTTAATCTTGAGTGTGTGTTTTTTTTTAATTTCGTTTCATATATATGTTTAGGAGTAAAATATGACGTTCATTTTCACTTACGTATATATATTTTTTTTAGGGGCCGGCTGATGTCAGCCTCCGGGTGCGCGATTTTCTCGCTGTGTTGAAGACCCATTGGTGGCCTTCGGGTGTTTTTTACTCTTTGGTTGGGTTGTTGTCTCTTTTTGGAATTTTATATCCTCAATACTCTTCAACTTTGTTTTTGTTTGGCTTTATAACTATTTTAATATGAGCGTCACTGATAAGTTTTATGTAGACGAAACGCGCATCTATCGTTCAAATTATAATCCTGGTACCCTTGATATATAGTTGACACATTCCCAATTACTATTCTCTATTTTATTATACTCTGCTTTATACTTACATCCAATATATTATAGTGTTATTGAAACTGGCTGTTTCTTTATTGGAACTTAAATAGTTTCAAGGTTTGCTGTATTGGCCGCGAGACCCGTAGGGTCGAGGGCCAATACAGCTGACCAAGAATCTATACCAGTGCCAATACGGAAACAGCCAGTTCATCACACTTTTATTAAATAAACCAATTTTTCAATACAGACTTGTTCTCAATGCTGTATTTCATACATCAAATGTGAATATAGGGCCAATATTTCCATTACGGACTGGCAATGATGTGAATACAGGAACACTATTTCCAATACGGACTGGCAATGAATCCTGAATGACATGCACACTATATGTTTACATGTAATTCAAGATTCGTTGCTAGTCCGGATTGGAAATATTGGACCGGACCGAAAAGCAATAAAGATCACATGATTTATATGACCAGGACGACGTCTCTAGTATGACACATGCCGTTTTGGTAGTATTAGGGCTGTTTTAATCATATTATTAAATAATTAAGTATAATTTATAAAAACTGAAGGCCTGCCTATCTATTGATTACATATGTCAATCTTCATTACAATACTTGAGCAACTATTTATACAAACAAAGCAAGCAAGGCACCAAAAAGGTTTAAAAAAAGAGGGACGAAAGATACCAAAGGGACAGTCAAACTCATAAATCTAAAACAAACTGACAACGCCATGGCTAAAAATGAAAAAGACAAACAGAAAAACAATAGTACACATGACACAACATAGAAAACTAAAGAATAAACAACACGAACCCCCCCAAAAACTAGGGGTGATCTCAGGTGCTCCACATGTGGCACCCGTCGTGTTGCTTATGTGATTACAAATCCGGTAAAGAGTCTAATTCAGTAGGTCACATTCATGAAAGGGAAGGGGATTGTAGTTACGACGTAAGGAACATATCCGATATCATTTGTGAAACGGTTATTCTATAACGGTTAACCAACTCGTGATGGCGTCCGTAAAATTTACGAAGGGATGATTTCAACTTCACCATTTGGAACTCTTGGTTTAATAGCTTCCTTGTTAACAGTAACCCTCTATCAAGAAAATCATGATAGGAAATGCAAGCACGGGAATATCGTATCAATTGGGAGATATATACCCCGTATGCAGGTGCTGCTGGAATGTTGCTACTTAGAAATGGAAAGTTCACAATTGGAAAGCTGAAATCATCTCTTCTGTCGTAAAGTTTTGTTTTCAACCGACCCTCATTGTCAATTTCTAGATATAACTCAAGATATGAAGCCGACTTAACTGTATCTGTAGTATCCTTTATCTCCAATTCGATGGGATAGATGCATTCCACATAGTCACCAAATTCTGAATTGTTTAGTGAAAGAACGTCATCTATATAGCGGAAAGTAGAGTTAAAGGATATTGCTAACTTCTTATCTTTCTCCCTAAGAAGTTCCTGCATGAAGTCAGCCTCAAAATAATAAAGAAACAAGTCGGCAAGTAGAGGGCACAGTTTGTTCCCATTGGGATGCCGACAGTCTGTTGAAAAACACGTCCTCCGAACGTTACAAATATGTTGTCAATCAAGAAATCAAGCATCTTGATAATATCGGTTTCAGAGAATTTTTTGTTTGAATCAGAGTGATTCTTTACAAAGTATGATTTATCCCTCCCTAAGACAAGATACTTGTATCTACGTTGGCCATTCTTTTTTATGAAGCAAAGTAATACCAGCTCTTTCAATTGTCTTTTAGTTTGGAATGTGGAATACTTGTGTAAAGAGTAGAAAAGTCAAATGTTTTAATACTGTTACAAGATGAAAAAGAGTTAGATTGTATGTACTCTAAAAGATCTTTGGAATTTTTAAGTATCCACATCTGATTCACGCCACCTCTAGAATAGGCAGTTTCACATTTACTTTGAAGCCCGTCTTTGATTTCTGATAAAATAGATGTTAATAATTTAAAAAGAGGTTTCGTGGAGCACTTGGAAGACCCAACAATATACCGTTGTTTGTAAGGACACTTATGTAGTTTAGGTATCCAATACAGTGATGGAAGATCCAGTTCTTCATCTTTGGTTGAAATACCAAAGGAACAAAGAACAGACCTATGATTATCCAGGATTTCCTCTTTGGTAAGTGTCGTGAGGGTATATGTTGAGTTTCCAAGTGAATTGTCTATACCTAATTGGTTTATCAAGCAATTAATGTAGTGACTTTTACAGACAAAAACGATTTTATTTGGGGCTTTGTCTGCGGGGACAACAACATATTTATCATGGAGGTCGGATAAGTGTTTAGCAACATTTGGGTCTTTAAAGATTGACGTAGCATGGGCATTGATGGACCCATTCAGTTTCAAATTTTCTGATTTGTATTAACGACCTCACTGCTTTAATCCATTCGGATAGAGGGTCTACGTCTTCCTTTTGACGTTTAGCCCATTGCCTGGCATAATCCTCGACTGAATCCATCAAAATTTTAAAGTTGTATTTCCATTTGATGGATTTAGGCTCACGATATTTCAGACCTTTCGATAACACATTTCGTAGAGAAGTGTTATTAACAATGTTAAGGTCACCGGTAATAACGTGGCCAGCAGGATTATATGTGAATTGGGAACTAGCACAAGTGCAATCAGGAGGTTTAGACTTGAAGTCGTCAATATCGAGATTCTGTAAAACGCGTTTGTAATTGAAAATTTTTGTTGCAATAGGTTTGGTATAGGTATAAGACATTATTGGTACAGACTGGTCTTAAAACTACAATCACTAGGAAAATAGTCTAAACATACAAATGGAATGTTTAAAATGAAAATAGTCTAAACATACAAATAGGAAAATAGTCTAAACATACAAATGTTGGAAATGGTTTCAAAAACGAATTTTAGATGAACGTTCCAACATTTGTATGTTTAGACTATTTTCCTATTTGTATGTTTAGACTATTTTCATTTTAAACATTCCATTTGTATGTTTAGACTATTTTCCTCGTCTTTGCAAGACATGAAAAAGCCTTTTGTTTGTTTGCTTTTAATCATTAGATCTCTATGTCTTGTACTGAAGTCTCCTACAAAAGACACCATGTATTGATGACCATGGTGAAGGTACACTAAAACAATTACAAATATAAGTTTTACATATGTTCCTTAATGAAATCTTCACTAAATTATGCTTTATCTAAAAGCGGCCATATATGAGTTTTTTAGTCTTCTTATTAGTGTTTTTTTCTCTCTTTTCTGCAGCGTTGGTTTTCTTTCATTTATTGACGAATCGATGTGTCGTGTCCATCTATTTGAAATAACGTTAGTTCAGTTTTGCTATATCCATTCCTACTGACGAATCTTCAAGACACTTATATACATATAGACTCAACATAGTATTGTTTGTTTTGTAAGAGACGAATAGAAAAAAAACACCAACAACGATAATTATAAGAGTTATTATGAAAATATAAAACTGAAATAAAACAAGCAGAATAATTAAATGAAACTTGACAATCACTTGAAAAAAGAAATTTTACTCTCTTTGTAGACATTATCATATACTTGTATAAGTTTATCCCATCAATGCTAATCTCTTTGACGCACTATTTAAAACGGGATCTGATTTTAATCTTACAGAATTTTTGAATGCCATTCTCGCTTTTTTTTTCTTTCCTACTAATTGAAAAGCGTTACCTAGGATATTATAAGATATAGCTTTTTGAAAGTCATTAGCCATACAATTTTCCTTTCGTACGGTCAACTGTAAATCACTGAGAGAATCAAGACAATCTTTTTTATTGTTCAGATGACAATGACATAGAACACAAAGGAAATGAACATATATAACTGGGGGTATAGAAAAGTTTAATTTGTCTAATTTCATTTGTAATTCACCCGGTATTAACTTTGAGCGAGCAAAAAATTGCACAGGATGTAACAACAATAATTTCCCCATCTGCCGATTGACATCTTCCTAAATAAATTCAAATTGAATAGTTCAGAATTAACATGAGATAAATTCATGTCTCTGTAAATCTTTTCACTCGTACATTTCGAGAGTGAATACCCGAGGATTAAAAGAGCCGTGTGGTGTTGTTTTATTGTATAGAAAAGCGAAGCGAACAACAGCCACCCAGATACAGCATCATGGCGTGTATTTAGTAGCAGAGTAAATGTATATGTTTTGTATTGCTTATAAGCAGATTTATTACCGTCTAAATCGTCAAACGGGAGTAGATTGTGACTTTTCATACAATATTTTGATATGTAGTGCGTGTAAAGGTATTTGATTTTGGAACTCTTCAAGGACAGTACCAAATGTATGGCTTTTCCATTCGTAATTTACGTTTTGACAGTAAATTGTCTGTCAAATCAATGTCAGGAGATACTAAATGTTTAACACTGTAGATCTGTAAACAACGTGGTTCTTTGTTAATCGAGATTTGGTCTGATTTTAAGATGCATTCCAAACCATCATAAAGACAAATCAATTTTTTTAAAAGTATTTCCTGTGCGTGGTCTTTTATCTTATTCTCAAATAAATTATTCTCAAGAATGAAATAATGCGGACAAACCGAGTAATCTACATAATAGATAAGCCTTCTGAAACACCTCATAAAACATGATATCAGGTTTTCTGGCTTCCATATTGATAATGGTACTTCCTCGGAGATCCAAAACGTAACTGTTTTCATGAAAAATGAACAAAGCAATTCTTTGCAATCTACGTCTAAAGCCATAACATCTTTGAGAATGATTTTCAAAAGTGCATAACATAGCAATTGTGTGCGTGTTTATGAAAAAATAAGAAGTTTTTCTGCAACAGAAAATGATAAACGCCATTCTAGTTCTTCGTTTTTAGATTTTTTTTTACACCAACCGGTACAAAAAGAACCCCGTGTTTTACAATAGCATGTTTAACACCGTATCCTGGCCATACGTTTTTTGATCGTGTTTTCCATTGTTTTGCTTCTTTCACCCACATTTTACTATGTAAGCAGTATGCAAAGTCAAATAATCCGTCTTTGTCTGATAGACATGGCCCATGCACAATCAGAAAGATTTTGTTTAACATGAATAAGCGCCTGAATTAAGAGTTTGACACATAATACTGGCCTCCTGTCTCATGACAGATTTCATAGATACTCTCGTCATTACTGTGTACTATACGTAACTTAGTAAAACCTGGCTTTGTATCTTTTTTTTTATGGTTAAATATATTTCATCAGCATTGATAGTGATATTTTGGTCTTCACAAACCTCAACACCTTTCATAACCTGCACAACATCTACATCACTACATTGCATATCAAGTCCTTCGCCAAAACTTCCACTAGTGATTACTGTTGTAATGTTGTCGCTTTGTAAATTATGTCTGACAACGTTTGTCATTCTGATGCCTTTTACATGCTCCACTGTTCCGACAATATTCTGACATAGATAATCGTACAGAACCATTGAAGGATTTTATTTAGCTGATTCTATAAAAAATGAAGGTGTTGATTTAAAATAAAATGTTGTAATATAAACAATAGATAAATCTTTATACAAATAGATGACAAGTATATGAAATCTAGAACATTTACTGAAGAGAATATTATTGCAAATAAAGAATCGAAAATTGAAACAGACAAGTCTTACCAAACTAATGTTAACAATCTTATTTTTTTTTAAATATTGGTTTTTCATTTGCAAGTCATTTCCCGCTTTGTGAAAGCAGAAGGGAGTTTTCCAAAAATGCTGTACTTTTAATAAAAAAAAAAATGCTTCCGGAATTAAATGAATTAAATATTGCAACATAAACTTGTTATTAGACCATAGGAAAGGGATTTGATTATGATCAGATCATAATATATAGTAAAGAACGAAAACGGATACTCTATATATATATATATACGATAACTAAACCAAAGAGGAGAAAGAGTTCAATAGGTTTTCAACGAAGCATGACAATCTTGAATCCGGATGACGGCTCCAGCTGGTCTTTAAACAATATCGTATATTAGGTCAGATAATTTGTCGACCCATTGAACTACGAAATAAACAAATGAACTAAAGTAGAAAAACAATTGAAAAAACACACACGACTAACAAACATGACAAAGACTAAAGATTCCTGACACTGGACAGGCGTAAAAATGCAGCGTGTTTCATATATTTTGAAGATATTTGTCCAATATAATTACTTGCAAGCAAATTCTTATATGTACGTTGTCCGTACATTCAGTGCATGACAAGTCAATAAGTAGACTTATTTTAGAATCTAATATAATATTTAGTTACAATGTTCGATGTGTAACAATCTATTTTATGGATTTTTGTTATAAAGATAGTACCATAGAAGTGTAATTCAATGACCACAAAATAAACCTTATTTACAATATACAATAATACTTAGACATGTTAGATACATGTCAGTTAAATCTGACAGAACAATACAAATTGACCCAAATGGCAATTCTGATAGATTAATAGAAATTAAACCAGTGATAAATAAAGACAACAGTAGTATACCGCTGTTCAAAATTCATAAATCGATTGAGAAAAACCCAACAAATTCTGGTATTATATATTGTAATAGTAATTGGTCTCAGTAACTATTCTGATAGAATAATAGAAATTGACCCCAGTGCAGCCAAGATGACAATGACATTAAATCATATATATGCCTACGATGGTATCATTCCAGAACAATTCCTTATCACCGTTCAAATTACATGAATGATAGAGATTACATAAAAAGTGAAAATTACGGCATAATTTATGTACTAAAAAACCCAACAAAAAACAAATATGTAACACATCAACAAACGACAACCACTGAAATACAGGCTCCTGACCTGAGACAGGCACATACATACAGAATGTAGCGGAGTTAAACATTTTAGTGGGATCCCAACCTTATTTCCCTCACAATGGCGATAGCCTGTAAGAATTAGACTTCATTGAATGTATCGCAAACTAGTTTATCAGATTTAAACTATCAGTTTCAAAACTTTTCACAACTTTGTCTAAACCATAGTCACTATATGATACAGTATATTTATCACTCATCAGTATAACTATAAATGGTGCATTTTATTACAAAATGAAATTTATCATTTAGGAAGACATTGAATAAAATGGACCAATATTTGACCCTTGTGATACACATTTGAACATATGATCGTTTTACTCTAAGAGCTTCCAAGTTTATTACCTTGCTTTCTAGCTGTTTTGTGAATAACTTTGTAATAATTTTTGAGAATTTTTTGATTGACCCTATGCTTCCAATATGAGTAAAAGTAAATCGGGCGGTAATCAATCAAATACATTTGTCGTCGTTGAAAATTTTTAATCAACCAGCCAAGACTCAACTAATGTCAGTAACTTATCATATTGCCACTTATTCAAATCACGTTTTAAAAGAATATTGTCCTGAATGTAAATAAGATACAATAAAAATATAACACTTTACTGACAGTATAAGTAATAACAGTCCGCTCTTGAAAAACTGAATAGAACTCGTTTTTACACCGTATACTTATATCACCAAATGACTTATTTAAAGCTAGTTTAAACTAAATTGTGTTGTAATTGTAAAAAATATAACAAGATGTAGATTGCAATTAGAAAAGCAGCGTAGAAATCAACAAATAATAAATTATTACCTGACATTTTTGTGGAACACTACATAATATATTTACCGAGATAACGAGAATTTCCTGGTTACCTATCTTTGTTTGTATAAATAGATCACGTGAAATATTAATTCAGATATAGATCAATGATGCAATGTGACTCCATTCACGAGTATTACAGCCGGACAATTATTAGGTCTCTCCAATTTTCTGTGGAAATACCTATTGATTTTCTTCTGATTATTAGGTCTTTCTATTTGTCTGTGGAAAGACCTATTGCATTTCTTCTGATTATTATTTTTCTTCTTCTTTTTCCTCCACTTTTGTTTCTTGCGTAAACAAATTGTTTTCGCAAGATGTTTGGTATATGGTATCAAACAGTTTATGCGCCTTTGAAATTGACCCTGCTTTACCGAATACTTTTTTTGTAGGAGTAATCTCCCCTAACACTTTTCCTTGTGGGCCGTTGAAGGAAGCGACACATTTATTTTACTAAACTGCTCGTTATATTCTAAGGATGTTTTGTCCAATTTTGACCGAACCGATACAAAAACCCCATATGCGAGTTGTTTTTCCATCTGTATTTAAAGTAAGGGATATATAAATGTATAACATGAATGGTAAGGGATAAAGACCTAAAGTATATTGATTTTTTTTTTTTTTTGGTTCATCTAAATGTCATTGAGGCCAAGGTCAAAGTCACATTCTAAATGTTGACTTTTCCTTGTTATTTTATTTCAACTGTCACTTTTAAAGATATATATATATATATATATATATATATATATATATATATATATATATATATATATATATATATATATATATATATATAAGTGCCTATAAATAGCAGCACATGACATACAAATCTATGGGAGTGTGGATTAATCAGTACAGAGATTAATTCAATTACACAAATAAAATTATAGATTGCCTAACAATGTAATTTTAACACACTATTTAGTATGTAAACATATCATTTTACAAGGATGAGATTTTGGCGAATCATAAGTCCTTCGTGACTTCTATGAACATTGCATTGAACAACAAATCGGAGGACTTACCTTGTTTGTATTGGATACCTAAATTTTACAAAATTCCGTACTAACAAAGGTACATTGCCGGCTCATCTGCTTGTTCTACTAAAGAATTGTCCATTAGATTGACTAAAATTCTGTCCGCAGTTAAAGAGGGTCTTCAGATATACTGTGAAACTGTTTACTCACGTAGTGGTATTAACCATATGTGGATTCTTAAAAACTCTAAAGAACTTCTGGATAATTTTAAATCTCTGTCTTTTTCTGAAATAAGTTCTATTAAAACTTTTGATTTTTCAACCTTGTATACAACCATTCCCCATGTGAAATTGAAAAACCGTCTAAAAGAAATAATCCACAATGCTTTTCATTATAAAATGGTAGCATACGCTATAAATTTATCACTTTGGGATACCATAAGGCATATTTTGTTAATAAGGAACAAAAGGGTAAAACATATTATACAGAGGAACAAGTGATCAGTATGCTGGAGTTTCTTATTGACAACATATTTGTTGAATTTGGAGGTAGACTGCTTCAACAAATTGTCGGCATTCGTATGGGAACGAACTGTGCGCCTCTCCTTGCCAACCTCTTTTTCTTTTAATATGAATCGGAGTTCCTTCAGACACTTGTCAAAAACAAGAAGATCAAAGAAGCCAGGTTATTTAATTATACTTTCAGATATATTGATGATGTTCTTTCCATTAACAATCCGAACTTTTCTGATTGGGTTCCATTAATATACCCACCAGAACTAGAAATTAAAGAGACTACAGACACGGCTTTTTCCGCCTCATTTTTAGACTTATACCTCGAATTTGACATACACAGTCATCTCAGTACCAGAATCTATGACAAACGAGACGATTTTAATTTTGAAATTATCAATTTCCCCCACCTTAGTAGTAATATACCAACTTCACCTGCATATGGAATATACATTTTCCAACTTATCAGGTATTCAAGAGCTTGCAGCTCCTATTCAGACTTTATAAAACGTCACCAGTGTCTGAGCAGAAAGTTGATGAACCAGCGGTATGTCAAAGAACGTCTCGTCCTTTTTCTAAAAAAGTTCATCGGAAGATACCCAGAACTTGTTGATAAATATTCCGTATCAACTTCACAAATAATACAAGATGGTCTTGAAGTATAGATTTTGCGTACTTACGTTGGTTATCATCTTATAAACGGTTATAGTATTCTTTTATTTGTCTTTATTAATATTACTTGTACTGTTAAGTCAGTTTTTTTAGATTTTCTTTTGAAGTGACTCTGTGGTTATGTAAAACATCATACTTTGAACGACAAAATTATTTCATTTATTAATATTACTTTTACTTATGGATCTTGACATACTATGAATGACAAAACTATTTTATTCAATAATACTACTTTTTTGTTAAGTCTGTTTTTTATGATATACATTTGACGTGAAACTGTTCTTATGTATCCCGTCATACTTTGAACCACACAATTATTTTATTTATTATTATTACTTCTACTGTTAAGTCTGTTTTTTGTTATATCTACTTTACGTGACTCTGCATTTATGTATGCCGTCAATCGAATGACAAAATTATTTTTATGTCTACCTGTGCGAATTTCAAACGCGCAATTTTACACCAGTACTGAAAACCTTTTACCCTTTACTGATAGTCTTTACATAGATAAATTAAGTTGTATGAGAAAAGCAATATGAGTATGTTAAATTTGATGTATGCCTTTTTGTGCTTCTTCGTTACATTTGTTGTTTTTATAGTGATATTAAGATGATAACACAATATTGACTGCTGTACCCCTATTTTTGACATTTTTACTCTTTGAGTATGTTTGTTTTGTTCATGCATCGTTGACAATGTAATGGAATTTGATGCGACTGTCATACAAGTGAGAGGTTTAACTAGCTATAAAACCAGGTTCAATCCACCATTTTCTACATTAGAAAATGCCTGTACCAAGTCAGGAATATGACAGTTGTTATCCATTCGCCTTTTGATTTTGGATTTTCCTTTTTGAATTTCTCTCGGAGTTCAGTATTTTTGTGTTTTTACTTTTAATGATACATTTGGTCTGAAACAATCCAATGACATCTTATAGGATTTAATGTCCATGAAATGGTTATTTGATTATTCCTCTAACTCGGTATAAAGCCATAGGGTCTTTTGCAAACTGTTGCCTGTCGTGTAATGTTGTCATTTTAATGTTGTAATTATCATTGCCATTAAAGCGGGAGGTTTAGCATGCCACAAAACCAGGTTCCATTCACCATTTGTTCATAAAATGCCTTGTAACAAGTCAGGAAAATAGCCATTGTTACATTATAGTTCGTTTCTGTGTGTATTACATTTTGATGTTGTGTCGTTGTTCTCTTATATTTGATACATTTCCCTCGGGTTTGGTTTGTAACCCGGATTTTTTTTTCTCTATCGATTGATGAATTTCGAACAGCGTTCATAATTAAAAATCAAATGTTAACAAAACGTTTGAAATACTAAGGCTTTTCTACCCCAGGAATAGATTAGCTGTATTTGTCAAAACTTTTAAGAATTTTTAGTCCTCAATGCTCGTCAATTTTATTTGGCCTTTTTAACATTTTTTTGATTCGAGCGTCCCTAATAGGTCTATTGTAGACAAAACGCGCGTCTGACGTGAATATAAAATTTAAGTCCTAATATCTATGATGAGTTTATTTTAGACTTAAGATGTGTTAAGCCACTCGACGTGACTTGATATGTAGGACAGTTGTATGAATCCTTATTCACTGCCGAACCTAAAGAAACGTCCACTCAAATTACAAGTGTTTCTTTCGTTTATCACAAGCTTGTATAAAAGAGAGGTAAATGATTGAAAAGGAAATTTCAAACTCCTTATAAGTGGAACACAAATGAAAAAAGCATGTGCAAAAACGAGAAACGATAAAAAAAATCACAAAAAACCACACAGTAATGTACAAAAACCAACAAAAAAAAATAAAATTAAAGACTGAGACTGAGCAGCACGAACCGCACCCGAAATCGGAGGTGATAGTTAGTAATCTGGGCGGGTAGGCATGCCTTGGTACATATATGTGGCACCCTTTTTCAAACCGGGGTGATTGCAGGTATTCCGGGCTGGTAATTAGAGCTCATGCTACAAATCAGCCACCTTCAGGACAACGTAAATAATAATAGTGCTATGAATTTTAAACAAACCAAATATCATATGTGCCAGCAACACACAGTAAATTATATTATAGAAATAAAATTAATGATACATTATCATAAAAATGTTAAACCAAACCTTATTTCCTAAAGGCATCATTTAAAATTGATGTATCGGAAGTTGAATACTCTGTCGACACAATTTATCTTGCTGATTTCGGATTTTATGAGATTCTTTAGGTTTGATACTTCATCTTGATTTGAAATGTTCCAATGATTGAAGAAAATTAAACAGTTAACGCTGTTGGCTTTTATAACTGAAATCAATGTCAATGCGTTTATAGGGGCACACTTGTTTTTTTATCTTTACATTCGAACATTTTCATTTTATTTTTTTCTAAATCATTAATTTTTATAATTGATTTTTAAAACATAAAAACATAAGAAGTATACTTTATCAAATTGGATATTTGACTAATTTGCACATACTACTGTTTTAAATATTTACACTCTTTATTGAAAAAAAAATAAAAATAATAGATAACAACACACATACAAACTTGGTATGGCAAGGAAAGAAACTAAAATATATCATCACTACAATCACCATATTAACAACAATCTATGATAAAACGCCTAAAAAAACTTCAATCTGGAAATGCTTCAAAACATCGCATTAACGCTTGTTATGCTGATTCTGTATCTTGCATCAAATGAAAACTTATGCCTAAAATTTTGTAGTGTAATGCTTGCATCAGAAAAGTTGACACTTGAAAATGATTCTGTATTGTCAATTGTAGATTTCTGAAAGAATCCCGGTATTGCTTAGTATTCTTGAGATGAAAGTGAGAAAGGAATTGAAGAAAAAGAGCATACGCTATTGGTAGAATCATCCACTCATCCGTATCTTCTTCCATTTGTAATTCATCCGGTATTAACACTGAGTTCGCACTAAAAGTCACAAATCCTAATAACATTAGTTTACGTAGTTGAGCAACTGTGATCTTTTTGGAGAAATCTAAATTGGATAATTCATAAAAAATATTCGAAAAATGCGCGAATAAAGGAGGTTTTCTAGATGAACATTTTGATAGAGCATACTGAATGATGCGAAGAACTGAATTATATTGTTTAGTTTTATAATAAAACGAAGCTAACAAAAGCCATCCAGACAATGCATCATGGCGGGTTGTTAGTAGAAGAGTACTAATACAGGCATTGCGTTTTGTATAAGTAGATTTATTACTTAATACATAATCAACTTGTAGAAATTGGTCACTTTTCTGACAATATTTTGAGATGTAGTACGTATACAGGTATTTGATTTTAGAACTCTTATTTGACAATATCCTTTGTATTCCTTTTGTCAATTTAAAATCCAGGGTCATTGGTACCTCGTCTGCCTGGAACATAGTTGGAGATAAAAACAGATTTGAAAAGTTCGCTGGTAAAAATCGTGGTCTGCTGTCAAATGATAAGCTATTGAAATTCGAGATTTGGTCAGAAAATAGGATACATTGCCAACCATAACTGTTAAGACTATATAACTTATTTAGAAGGACTTGATGTGCGGGTATTTCTATTTTGTTTGCAAATAAATTATTCTCCGGAATGAAATAATGTGGACACACTGAATATTCAACACAATATATAAGCCTCTTAAAGCATCTCATGAAACATGACAACAAGTTTTCAGGTTTCCATATTGAAGTAGATATGTCTTCAGATATCCAAAACATAACGGTTTTTATGACATATGAACACAGGAAACCTGTATATTCTATGTATCTTGCTATAACGTCTTTTAGTAAAATTTTCATGAGAGCATAACACAATAATTGCGTATGTGTAAATGTATAAATAAGAAACTTTTCTGCAACGGAAAACGATATTCGCCATTCTAGTTCTTCAGTTAGGGATCCTTTTACACCTATTGGTACAAATAGTACACCGTGTTTAACGACAGCCTGTTTCACATCGTATCCCGGCCATGAGTTATTCGATCGAGTTATCCATTGGTTTGCTGGTGTTATCCATGATTTACAATGCGTGCAAATAGCATAATCAAGCGTTCCATTATTATCGGTTAAACATGGACCATGAATAGTTGTTATAAACTTATTTAAGAATACTTCTTTAAATGAGTTTACAAAAAAGTGTTCGATTCCTATCTTTTCACACTCTTTTAAAAAGGTCTGATCATTACAGTTCAATATACGTAATTTAGTAAAACCTGGTTGTGTATCTTCTGTTTCAATTGCAAGATATATTGCATCAGGATTAAACGGAATGTTTGTGTCTTCACAAACCTCTATACATTTAAAAGCCATCATTATATCTAGATCACTCCCTCGCATCTGCAGTCCATCGCCAAAACTTCCACTTGTAATTACTGTCAAATCATTGTTGCTTCTTAAATTGTCTCTAACAGTATTCATCATTCTCACAGTTTTTACTTGCTCCTCTGTTCCAACAATATGCTGACACATAAACCTATATAGATCTACTGATGTATCATGTGTAGCTGATTCTGAAAAAAAAAATGATACAAATGAACTTAGGCGTCAGACGGATGATTTCCAGTCAAAGTATGGTTAGGACAGGTCTAGCACAAAAGAGTACAATCCAGTTGACATTGAACATGTTGAAAAGGGTCTTAATGCAAATTTTTATTGCATGCTGCGAAATGGTTATTTGTCGTTGGAAGATTTGGTTTTCGGTCCGACTTCGCACAACTCGATATTAGAAGCAACGCCGTTCCCACAATGTAGCGAATATACGATATCAAGTTAATTCAAATGCACATTGTGAAATAATTCTACAGTTGTCACACTAGAATACACTAAACCGCAAATTTTATTCTTGTGCATGTAAAACAAAATATTGGTACAGGGGTCTAACTACAGCATAAACAACATTTTCCAAAAGACCAAAAAAGTGGAAAGAATATTTTAGCAAAATGCATTTTACTAACAGGTCGAACAACTGATGATTTTTAACCCTGCTGACTGCCATTGACGATTGCCAAATAAATTGATCACATGATGTGACATTGATTTGAATTATTAATTTAATACCATACAGAAAACAATTAACTTGCGGATAAGATGGTATACTGCAAACATGAGGCGCAAATATTTGTACACTATATCTGGATTTCGATAATTAATTGTCTTTTCAGTGATGTTTGCGATCGAAACGGTATTTGGAAGCCAATCTATTTACCGCAATTTGGGGAAGACTATTGAGGTTTAAAACATATGATTGCTTTGGATAACAACCGAAATTTTTATACATGTGCATTTACAACACATTTCTTGGTAGAAAGGTTAAAATACAGCAAAGACAACATTTTCAATAAGACAAAAAAAAAAGTGAAAAGTATATTATAACAAAATGCATTTGACAAATAGGTTAAACATCTGATGTTCTTTAATCCTGCTGACTGCCATTGACGATTGCTAAATAAAACAATCACGAGATGCAACATGGATCTTCATGTTTAATTTACTATCATACAGAAAACAATAAACTTGTGTTTTCGATATTATATTTGTCGTTTGAGTTATGAACTATTCTATCAGTTTCAAGACAGATGGTGTACAGCTTAAAACCAAACACGCAGCATCCAAATGTCTTGACATTTTAAATGAATTTAAGTTTTTAAACGGTCATCTTAATTTTAACATCATCTGAACAGTCTAAACAAAAAATCACTCATTCATAATGACACTGTTCAGTCAATTTTCAGACATAATTACACGATTGTATCATTACTGTTGTTAAGACAATTCGCTTAACATCACTCTGTAGCTTTCGAGATAATTAGGAACTAGTAAAAGAATAACGTGTTCAGATTTTTATCTTCTGCAAGTGATAACTTACGGTTTGTGGCACAGATACAAATAAAACAGTGAGAAGAGAAATGAGTAATTGAATAATTATTACCTGCCATTTTTGTTTGTAAACTGTGTATTTATTTACTTTGATAACGGAGACTGACCTTATATCTATCTTCGTGTTTATCATAAGTTCAAATGTAATTGATATCTGAAAATAGATAAATCTATTTAGGTATTTTGATATATAGTGATATTATAACATTTAATATTGTGTTATGAAATTTTTAAATGATTTAGATATCTGACACTACTTATCTTCTTTTTTCAAAGAAATCCTATTATAAATATACCTGAAATAGAAAAATAAAAAGTATAACATAAAGTCAATATATTCAGGAGTAGAACAGTTGTTTTCCATTCATAAGCTGTGTTCGTGTTTTTGATTTTGCCATCTGATAAGGGACTTTCCGAGTTGAATTTTTCTTGGAGTTCGGTATTTTTGTTATTTTTCTTTTTCTAACATTTTTCATTCGTCCTTTATTTTTGCTATGAAAACATCGTTACCAGGACGCGAACAAGATTTTATTGTACCTTTACTAATAGTTGAGGGTATAACTTACAATTCGGGTTCGAACTAAGTCAACGGGTATAACCAAAAGATATTCTTCACGAAATAAATACTCCTAGGACTCGATGAAAAAGGAAAAAGGGGGAAGGGGTAAAGCAGTTAGCGCAGTTTATGGAATATATCGAATTAAGAGGCTGAATGCTGAAGATTCTGCATTTTAAAGATCAAGACAATTGTAATAAACAGTTAATGACCGATTTACGCAATCATCACCTCTTATCTAAGTGAGAAATGTTTCAATACCAGGTGTGGTTGTTGAGGCGATATAAACAATGAACAGACGCACTCTAGTATAGTACATGTATAATTACTGCAACCAAATAAAGGTTTGTTACATCAGCTGTGAAGTAACGGCTCAATATGAAAACAATCATGTACATAAGATGAACGGGCTTGGTGAATCAAATCGGCACAAAAGAACAAAAAGACAAAACTTGAAGCAATTGAAAACTAGATAATGGAAATAGATAATGATACGGCTGCCATACAAGTGAGAGGTTTAGTGCTATAAAAACAGGTTCAATCCACCATTTTCTTCATAGGAAACAAATTATGCTTGTAAGGTTTGTAGAGTTGTGGTGCAGTTTGTGGATATTACTTTCTTTAACAGTCCAGATTTGCAATCACGTTGCCCAATCATTCTCTCTTTATACTAGTTCTTAATCAACTAAAGTATGTCTAACATTTTGATACTATTTTACCATTGCGCTGCCTGTTCTTTCTAGACTGAAGATTTGTAATGTACATCCACTTGATGTGGTTTTGAATTGTTTTATAAGACCTTACTTACTGCAGAACATATATCGACTTTTAAATCAACGGGTTTGTTTTTATCTCTCCCTTATCATACTCTTGTAAGAGGCACATAAGATAATACAAATAAAGTTCAAAGTAATAATTAAAAAGATCTAAAAAAAAAAAAAAAGTATGCGATATAATCTTACAGTCACTACCAGAGAAGAAATGACGTTGGGTCTGCATTTTATTGTAACATTTGTAACGATTGCGCAAATGCCTGTCCCGCTGATTCTGTGTCTCCTAATAATTTAAAAAGTATGCCAAGCATGTTGTAAGATGAAGCCTTTTCAAAGACATTTGCAATGAAATAGTTGTTCTCTATAGTAAATTGTAAACATCGTAGAGAATCCCAAAATTGTTCGGTATTGTAAAGATGATAATGACAAAGGCAACGTAGGAAATTGACATATACTACTGGGGGTGTCATGCGCATATTGTATTTTCCTTCGATTCGTATTTCATAAGGTAATGAATTGGTAGGAAATATCACAAAACCTAAATATAGAAACTTCATCATTTGAACAGTAGTCATCTCCCTCAATATACACAAATCAAACAATTCTTGATGAAAATGTGACAATTTCTTGCCTTGGTATAGTTTTTCCGGTGTGCATTTTAGAAGACAATATTGGAGGACATCAACAGCTTTTTTGTATTCTTTCGTGTTATAGAAAAACGAGGCTAACAACATCCATCCAAATACAGCGTCATGACGAGTACCTAGCAATAGAGTACTCAAAGCGGTATGTATTGTTTGTTAAATGATTTATTATCGAATTTCTCATCTAATGGAATTAATTGATCACTTCTGCAACACAATTTTGACATATAGTACGTGTATATGGATTTAATTTTGGAACCCTTTGTAGACAATACCTTGCGTATTCCTTTATTCAAAATAAAGTAATTAGTCCATGGAAAATTTTCGGCATAATATATATTTGAATATAGCAGTGCTGTAATACTTCGGACGTATAGACAACTTGGTTTATTTCTAGTGGCATGTGCTAATGCATCGAAATTTGTAATTTGGTCTGAAAATAATATACATTTCCAACCATAACTATTTAGGAGATACAACTTATTTAAAAGCATTTTCTGTGCGTGCCCTTTAATCTTATTTTCAAATAAATTATTGTTAGGAATAAAATAGTGTGGGCAAACAGAGTTTTCAACGTAATATATGAGCCTCCTGAAACAGCTCATGAAGCACGATATCAAGTTTTCAGGTTTCCATATTGATGTATATGATTCTTCCGATATCCAAAATATAACGGTTTTGATGAAATATGAACAAAGCAAACCTGTCCCATCTGAGTCTATAGCTATAACGTCTTTCAAAAGAATTTTCAATAGAGCATAACATAGTAACTGAGTATGCGTAAATGTATAAATTAAAAGTTTTTCTCCAACGGAAAACGATATTCGCCACTCTAATTCTTCTTCGGTAGATCCTTTAACACCTATTGGAACAAAAAGTACACCATGTGTAACAATAGACTGTTTTAAATCGTATTCAGGCCAAACGTAATTTGATCGAGTTATCCACTGTTTCGCTGATGTAATCCATGATTTACTATGCAAACAGTAGGCAATGTCAAATCTGCCATGTTCGTCGGATACACAGGGACCATGAACTGTCGACAATTCGGAGCATAAATATCGTTTCGTATATGAAGAGTTTGGAACATAGAAATCACTTCCTATCTCATCACAGTATTCAAAGACACTTCGGACATTACTGTACACTAGACGTAACTTTGTGAAACCTGGCGATGTATCTTCTTGTTCCATTGTAAAATATGTTGTACAAGGATAAAAATGAATGTTTGGATTTTCACAAACCTCAATAAATGTAAAAACCTTCATTATATCTAAATCACTACCTCGTAATTGTAGTCCCTCTCCTAAACTTCCGCTGGTAATCATTGTCCAACCTTCGTTGCTTTGTAAATTGTCTCTTACAGTGTTCATCATTCTAAGAGTTCGTACCTGTTCCTCTGTTCCAACAATATTCTGACACATATACCTATATAGAGCTACTGATAAATCATGTGTGGCTGGTTCTGCAAAAATAATGAATTTGATAAAAGAATAAAATATGTAAAAGGCAGATACAAAAAAAAAACAAAAAAAAAAAAAGGTGTCAGAGCAATGAATCTATGTTTATGCTTGCATTTCCTATCATGATTTTCTTGATAGAGGTTTGCTGCTCACAAGGAAGCTATTAAACCAAGAGTTCCAAATGGTGAAGTTGAAATCATCCCTTCGTAAATTTTACGGACGCCATCACGAGTTGGTTGACCGTTATGGAATAACCGTTTCACAAATGATATCGGATATGTTCCTTACGTCGTAACTACAATCCCCTTCACTTTCATGAATATGACCTACCAAATTATACTATTTACCGGATTTGTAATCACTTAAGCAACACGACGGGTGCCACATGTAGAGCAGGATCTGCTTACCCTTCCGGAGCACCTGAGACCACCCCTAGTTTTTGGTGGGGTTCGTGTTGTTTATTCTTTAGTTTTCTATGTTGTGTCGTGTGTACTATTGTTTTTCTGTTTTTCTGTTTTTCTGTTTGTCTTTTTTATTTTTAGCCATGGCGTTGTCAGTTTGTTTTAGATTTATGAGTTTGACTGTCCCTTTGGTATCTTTCGTCCCTCTTTTAACATGTTTAAGTATAATGCTGTGAGGTCTAATACATATTCTAATATGACGTGCTTCTTTAGCTTTGTAAACACTGTGATAAAATTCTCGATAAAATATACTTAGCGCAGACTCAGAGATATACATAGTGGTAACTGTTACAATATACTTCCCACGTAAATCTACATGTATTGGAACCTATTTGCAGACCTTTGCCGATTTTATTGTTTTAAAAATTGCAATTAAAAAAAGACAAAATAACTTTTATTCTTATTGGTATGCATAATAAAAAAAAGTAATGCACAAGAGCTCGGTGAAATCAACAAAATAAAAATGAAATAAAATTCCTCGAAAGTTTATTAATTTTTTTGGCGCATTGAAGTCATTTTAAAACATGTCGTCATACAAATGAACCGCGGAAGTTGAAAGTTTTCTTTTACGTGAACCATCGGAATTCGTATGATATTGTATAAAAACTGATTTTTGAGGTAGGTTTTGTTTTATTTTCTATTCTGTTGCATTATTTGCATATTTACTCAAGTCAACATGGCGGCTCCTTAGTTACAAGCTGTTAACTTTGGATTTGACGGAAGCTTACGAACAAAACATTTAAATTAAAAATGGAAAATGTTGGGTTTGAGAATTCACAGAATTAAAAAGTTTTTTTCTAGCAGTTATTCACGAAATAACCTACGCAAGTTACATATTTATAATGATATTTGAGCTTTATCTAACAGGGAGTAAAAAAGAACAGCCACGCACACAGCATACCCACTCTCGCTTCAGTTTTTTAATGACCGTATTTGTCCTATTAGAATCAAAAAAATTCATGGAAGACATAGATTGTTGGAAATTTACACATGGCCTGGCCGTGATATTCGAATTTTATCCTGAGCGTATTTCTTAAGCATTAGAAAAAGGTCTCTTTGAAAATTTATTTCAAATGCATCAGCTAAAATCAGTCTGTCCTGATTATCTCATATTCGAAACAAATTTTTTTACCTGATAACTGTAATGATAAATTCCAATTAGGAACAGTTACCTTTTCAAAAATGGTCTATAGGGTTTCACGACAAACACACAACAAATCATAATCATGTTTCAAATGCATTTCTTGGAGTACAACCTTGATACTGGATTACGTTTGGATTTTAAACAATTTTATATCTACATGTCCTGCTAGTTCGGCGAATAATAGCATCATCCTTTTTGAAGAAAATTGTATATATGACCAAATATTCATTAAGAGGTGGAAGAACTACAATGAAGTCGTTTGTGTCAAACTGTGACATGATGTAAATAGATATTTTCTCGATAAAATGACATTTATTGTTGTAATGTTAATGACATTTGTCTTAAATTTGTTTAAGAGCAAACATATGCTTACATGTATGATGTTTGACGGTTAGGAATTATAACAAAATAGTACTTAACACAACATGTTTCAAGCAGGTAAAAGACTTATTTTATTGAATAATAAAAATAAATAAAGACTGAGAAATAAACGATAGTTCAAAAAGAAAATTAACAATTGGGCTTCGAAAACATAAAAACATGACATTTTAAATTCTATATACAGTTACAATTAGTTACCCATGTGAGATCAAAATCAAGATTATCTTTTTTATTTAAGATTTATTCGAGGTACATTGCCTTTGGTGTATTTTAGAG
Source organism: Mytilus galloprovincialis (assembly GCA_037788925.1). Taxonomy (NCBI): domain Eukaryota; kingdom Metazoa; phylum Mollusca; class Bivalvia; order Mytilida; family Mytilidae; genus Mytilus; species Mytilus galloprovincialis. Next base: position 55,354,486 of record CM075336.1, read on the forward strand.
TTTAGAACATATAACTCATTATCATTTTATGCAAACAGACGGAAAAGTATTATTTACCCCACTATTTTGGCGCCTCATTCTCTGCGTTGACCTTGTAAAATGGTGGTTCACACATTGACTGTTTTGAGTTAGAGTTAAGAAATATTTAAACATTATTAAACATATTTCAATCCATGTTAAAATTAAATTAGAAAGTTGTACAAGAGGTTTTAAGTCTAAAATTATAATTCAATTCAGAAAAAAGATATTAAATAGAAGCTCACTGAATATAATGCAGAGTTCAAAAAAATGAGATTTAGCCTTAACCTCTCCATGTTAATATAGTGTTTACACTGTTGATGGCATCCAAACTACATGATTATGCTACTCGTATTTGTTCCTACCGTTTTACTATCAAAGATTAACAGTTGTATATACAATATGGTATCATTTTATTCATCGTGTAAAACAAAATCGGCAAATGTTTCAATTGTTCGAGTTCCAAAAACGAGAGTATGTGTATAACTTTAACTTGTTTCACTTATACCTTTCTGGCAAAAAACAGTTTTGATGTATAATTTAATTTCAAAGTCACATAAGTATCTGTTGATTTTTTTTCCACTTTGGACAGTTGTTAATGAAGTCTATTCCCATCTCAAAAATGTATATTATCTAACCAGTTTACCAAGAAGTAGCATAGTCTAGTCGTAATATCCATGCTATGGATTCTACTGGGCGTTTCATAGAAGTCTATCACCAACTTTGTCAGAGATCTATATACAAATAAGAGTGTTACGATCAATCAGGACAGAACCTGCATAAACTAAGATATCAATATTCAGACCTTAATTTTTATAAAAATGACGAACTTACTAACAAAGATGGTCATGGCTGACATGAAACAAGCATTAAATGACGTTTAAAACCAAAAAGTTAAAAAATAAAGATATCGGTATGACATCTGCATCAGGTGTCAGATACTGATTTAGGATTTATCAAATAAGCTATCATGTTTGCATGTTTGAATACCAGAATTGTTCATATTCTGTAAAAATAAACGACATTTTGAAAGTGTATGTCTTTTGAGTGACGCACCCACACCAAATTGTAAAAACTGATCGATTTCTTTTGTAAAAGAACCTTAAGTAAAACAGATTACAATTAAACAATGATAATAGAAATTTGTTATTAAAAATGTATTACCTGCCATTTTTGTTGTACTTTGTTCTCTTTACTTTAATAACGGGGACGTTTCTAGTATCTCTCTTTATATCTTTTAAAAGTACAAATGTAGGTGACATCTAAAATGATTACTATTGCTATTGTACTGATAATGTTTACCTTCACCCTTGTGAATGACATTTCAAACGATGGTTTTATCAATAACACACTACATGTTTGTTTATTCATTTAAATGTAATTCAGATTCTAAAATGATTATAAACCACAATCATGATGTTTTATTCACACTTTATTATTTTTTTATTTGAACAGTTTTGATTCATTTTCGTATTCTTTTGAATCACGTTTGAGGCGGTTAAAATCAGATTTATCCACAAAATCGATATGTAAAAGTCATTACTCAGAATATTTGCACAGCGCAATTTCTCGTCAATGCAATACTGGCCATTCGAATCCGAATGCAGAAGATAATGGCTCCGAAAGGCATACTTTATTTGGTATAAATAAATTCTTTAGACATAATATATATGTAACGTGTAACCAGTTGGTATACAGCACTACTAAATCAATTAATAACTTAGATTGAAGCTACCCATATAAAATACGACATCCCAAATTCTACAGCGACCTATGTATGCATTGTGCAACGAATTTAGACATATACACTGGTTTTTTTAAAGTTTTTTTTTTAAATTTAAAAAAACAAAAACAACGAACACTGATATATTAAAAAATGAGTTTAAAAAAGATATGCTGCATTCCGTATTGGATGGTTGTTGGTATCATATTATGCAGTATGGTAAAGAAGTCTTCCAACATTCAGTATAAAGTACGGTAAAACAAATCTTAACTGTACGTTTATTGAATACCAGTTACAAAAGCCATTATAAAGAGGTCCGAAACAGATGTCACCATGGACATGGTGTAATCTTATACGACAGGTGTCCCTTATCACCAAACATGACTAATATCTCAAACATGAATCATTCAGATCATCACAATAGTGAAAATAGCAATATTACACATATACAGCCATGTCCAGTTCTCCTTAAAGATATTTTGGATTTAGATGACGATGTACAAGACTGTCACATTTCGAAATAAAAGACCAAAGACTTCAAAACTTGTGAAATTTCAATAACATAATATGCTGAATTCACTAGCAATTTAACAAAGAAATCATATTTTACAAAAAATTACGATGATCTGAATTGTAAATCGATAAATTTCGTCTACGGATTAGAAGGCAACCTTTGCGGATTGGTATACGTAGGTGAAACGAAAAGAAGACTTTACAAACGTATGTGCGGTCATAGATCAGACATAAACCTCAATGCAAATGGCGTTCTTTACCAGCATTTTATTCAGCCCGATCATTCCATCGTTTCTATGACAGTTCGCATTATAAAACAATATACCATAACACTAGCAATCCTAATATTGCAACGCCTCTCCGTAGACAAAAAGTGGACTACTGGAATAGACAATTGGGAATTGCGACACCATATGGTTGCAGTGAAAAAAATTATTGTATAGGTATTCTATCTTGTCTTTCCTACATACAATATCAACTACATGAATAAAACATAATTAATCTACTAATAAACACATGTTAACAATAGATGTATAGAAACAAAATATAATTACAACAACAACAAAAACCGCCTTTAGTTTACATTATGGCTAAACTTAAAAATTTGACACTTTTTTTTTAAAATATAATGACGTGTAAGAGTATTTGAAACAAATAATGTAAAGAAAGTGTCCAATTTACGTATATACAAAATTTAGTCCTGGCATCTATGATGAGTTTATTTACTACCACTGGGTCGATGCCACTGCTGGTGGAGATTTATGTCCCCGAGGGTATCACCAGCCCAGTAGTCAGCACTTTTGTACTGACATGATATATCATTGATATGGTTATATTTAATATTCAATGTTTACAAAATTTGGAATTTTTGAAATACTAAAACTGTTCTACCTCAGGCATAGATTACCTTGACTGTATTTGGCAATATTTTTGGAATTGTGGTCCTCAATGCTCTTCAACTTCGTACTTTATTTGGCATTTTAAAGTTTTTTTGAATTCGAGCGTCACTGATGAGTCTTTTGTAGACGAAACGTGCGTCTGGCCTATATACAAAATTTAGTCCTGGTATCTATGATGAGTTTATTTACTACCACTGGGTCGATGCCACTGCTGGTGGAGATTTAGTTCCCAGAGGGTATCACCAGCCCAATAGTCAGCACTTTTGTACTGACATGAATTATCCTTGATATGGTTATATTTAATATTTACTGTTTACAAAATTTAGAATTTTTGAAATACTAAGGCTGTTCTACCTCAGGCATATATTACCTTGGCTGTATTTGGCAAAACTTTTAGGAATTTTGGTCCTCAATGCTCTTCAACTTCGTACTTTATTTGGCATTTTTGATTTTTTTTGGATTCGAGCGTCACTGATGAGTCTTTTGTAGACGAAACGCACGCTTGTCGTATATACAAAATTTAGTCTTGGTATCTATAATGAGTTTATTTATGAAAAGATTTAAAGCAAACCACAGATATGAAATTTATATGACACTCATTTGAATGATTTAAACTTTGTAGTCTTGTCTCCGATTATATTTAAAATGTTATGTTATAATAACATGTATATCGCAAAAACGTGAAAAGTCGAAATCTCGAAATCGCGAAAAACTCCAAATTGCGAAATGGCAAAATCGAGAAAAGGCGACATTGAAAAACCTAGACCAATATTTGACCCTTGTGGTACACATTTCAACATATGATCTATTCACTCTAAGAGCTTCCAAGTTTGGAAAAATGTTTGGTATATTGCTTTCTGTTTTGTAAGTAACTTTGCAATAATTTTGGATTTTTTTTTTATTGACCATATGCTTCCAATATAAGTAAAAGTAAATCGTGCGGTAAACAATCAAATGCTTTAGATGTCAGAATGACAGTAATAAATTTATCGTCGTCTATTTTATATTAACCACCTAACACTCAACTAATGCCAGCTTTAAATGAATATTGTACTGAGTGTACATAAGATAAAATAAAAATTTTACACTTTGCTGACAATACAAGTGAAACTCGTGTAACATCGTATAATTATATTACCAAATGACTTATTCAAAGCTAGTTTAAACTGAATTGTGTTGTAAGTTTAAAATAACGTTGTAAGAAGTAGATTGCTATTAAAAAAGCAGCGTAGAAATCAACAAATAATAAATTACTACCTGCCATTTTTGTGGTACACTGTATATATATTTACCGAGATAACGAGGATTTCCTCATTATTTATCTTCGTGTGTATAAAGAGATCACATGAAATATTAATTTAGATATAGATTAATGGTGCAATGTGATCCCATTCACGGCTATTAAATACTTTTTGTTGTAGGAGTAATCTCCCTTAACACTGTTTTCCTTGTGAGTGTATCTCCTCCATAACCGTAAAAGAAAGCGACACATTTATGTCACTAAAGTGCTCGTTATATTCTAAGGATGTTTTGTCCAATTTTGACCGTAGCGATACAAAAACTCCATATGAGAGTTGTTTTCCCATCTGTATTTAAAGAAAGAAATAGATAAATGTACAAAATGAAGGGATAGAGACCTAAAGTATTTTGATTTGAGGTTTTTCGGTTCATCTAAATGTAATTGAGGCCAAGGTCAAAGTCATATTCTAAATTTTGACATTTTTCCTTATTATTTGATTTCAACTGTCATTTTTGAAGTTATATATAAGAGAACTAGTGCGAAATGTTTGCCTGATTGAAATTAACATATGATACATTTGGTCTGAAACAATCCAATGACATATTATAGGATTTAATATCCCTGAAACGATTATATCTAAGGTTTATTGATTATTACTCCAACTTGGTACATGATAAAGCCATATGGTCTTTTGCAAACTGTTGCCTGTCGTGTAATGTTGTCATTTGAATGTTATAATTAACATTGTCATTAAAACAGCAGGTTGGGCTTGCCACAAAACCAGGTTCAACCCACCATTTTTTCATAAAATGCCCTGTACCAAGTCAGGAAAATGGCCATTGTTACATTATAGATCGTTTCTGTGTGTGTTACATTTTGGTGTTGTGTTTCTGTGGTGTCGTTATCTTATATTTGATACGTTTCCTCGGTTTTGGTTTGTAACCCGGATTTGTTTTTTCTCTATCGATTTATGAATTTCAAACAGCGGTATACTACTGTTGTCTTTATTTTTGGTTGACTTATTACCTTGAATATCAACCGACTTGTAGTAAACTGAAAAGTAGCTATTTTTTGCACTATAAAAGTACGTTTTTAAATATGCATGCACATACCTATCATTTGAGATGGGAAGTGACCTTCACTGAACCAGAAGTAGCTTAAATCTCCCTTCTTACAGGCAAAAGTAAGTAAAAATCATATATTTTGCAAATCAGTATAAATAAAGCTTGAGCTGACATTATCTCTCTTATTGAAGGCAAAAAATGTATAGAAAAATGTATATGTTGAATCAGTATAAAAAATGCTTGGACCACAAAAGTAGTTTGAGTAAACCAGAAGTAGCGTCACATAAATAATTTAGAAAATTGATGTGGAAAGACCTTCAATTGTTCTTTGAACAATGGGTTTTTAACTATTTTAGAATCTTTTTTTTTATTATGATGAAATCTGGAAACGATCTTAAGTAGTTCTGAACCACTTGTTATCATGTTGCCCAATCGTTCTCTCTTTATATGAGTTATCCAATGACGACAGTGTGTCTAACTTTTTGATTCCTTTTACCATTTTGCCTACTGTCTTTTTCGAGTGTTACCGATGAGTCTTTTTTAGACGAAAAGTGGGTCTGGTATAGATATAAAATTTCAGTCCTGGTATCTATGATGAGTTTATTTACAACCACTAGGTCTATGCCACTGCTGGATGATTTTTAAATTCCCCGACGGTATCACCGACCCAGTAGTCAGCACTTCTGTATTGATTTGAGTTGTCATTGATATGTTCATAATTAAAAATCAACTGTTAACACAACTTTGATTTTTGAAATAGTAAGGCTTTTCTACCTCAAGTATAGATTACCGTAGCTGTATTTGGCAAACATTTTAAGAATTTTAGGTCCTCAATGCTTTTCAATTTTATTTGGCCTTTTTAACACCTTTTGATGCGAGCGTCACTTATGAGTCTTTTATAGACGAAACGCACGTCTGGCGTAAATATAAAATTTCAGTACACTTGGTACAACCAAAAACCTGATAATAAATTGTTCAAATAAGGCCTTCGAAAATAGTGGAATTAATTACTTGTGGAGTGTCAAAAACTCGTTGGAAGTACTTGATAAAGTGCATGCTTATATTGGTGATTTTGAATCTGTTAAAAAGTTTGATTTTTCTACCCTATATACCACATTGTCTCACACTCTCATTAAGAAAAAATTTACACACCTAATTAAATGGGCATTTAGAAAGTCAGAATGTGAATATATATGTTCAAACTCTTTTAGGTCATTTTTTAGTAGCAATAAACAAAAAAATTATGTCAATTGGACATGCTTTGATACTATACCTGATCTTGAATTTTTATTAGATAACATTTTTGTTCGCTTTGGAGATTCCGTATATCGTCAGATTATCGAATTTACAATGGGGACTAACTGTGCACCACTTATTGCGGACCTGTTGTTGTATTGCTATGAGTTACAATTTATGACAAAAATCAGCAAAGACCCATCGAAATGATACTAAACTCCTCACGGGGAGGATTGTGCCTGAAATTCATATGATGAAGACATAATTTTTCAATCAGTTTAATTGAAGTCCGGAGCTGTCAGTTAACTGCTAGTAGTCTTATGTTATTTATGTATTTTTGTCATTTTGTTTATTTACTTTAGTTACATCTTCTGACATCAGACTCGGACTTCTATTGAACTGAATTTTGATGTGCGTATTGTTATGCGTTTACTTTTCTGCATTGGCTAGAGGTAGAGGGGGAGGGTTGAGATCTCACAAATATGTTTAACCCCGCCGCATTTTTGCGCCTGTCCCAAGTCAGGAGCCTCTGGCCTTTGTTAGTCTTGTATTTTAACTTTTAGTTTCTTGTGTACAATTTGGAGTTTAGTATGGTGTTCATTATCACTGAACCAGTATATATTTGTTTAGGGGCCAGCTGAAGGACGCCTCCGGGTGCGAGAATTTCTCGTTGCATTGAAGACCTGTTGGTGACCTTCTGCTGTTGTCTGCTCTATGGTCGGGTTGTTGTCTCTTAGGCACATTCCCAATTTCCATTCTTAATTTTATTAAGATGTGTTCAGCCATGCAAAGTAACTTGATATGTAGGAAAGTTGTACGCGTCCTTATTCACTGCCGAACCTAAATAAGACTTCAACTCAAATTACAAGTGTTTCTTTCGTTGTTCACAAGCTTGTATAAAAGAGAGGTAAATAATTTAAAAGGGAATTTCAACTCCTTATAAGTGGAATACAAATGAATAAGGCATGTGCAAAAACGACAAAAAAAAAAAAAAAAATCAACAAAAAAAAAAACACGATAATTTACAAAAACCAACAACGAAAATTAAAGACTGAGCAACACGAACCGCATCTGAAATCGGAGATGATCACAAGTAATCTGGGCGGGTATCCATGACCGGCTACATATATGGCACACTTTTTTAAACCAGGGTGATTGCAGGTATTTCGGGGAGGTAGGTAGAGCTTATGCTACAAATGTGGCACCCCAAGGACAACGTAAAAAATAATAGTGCAATGAATTTTAAACATTACCGTAATCACTATTATATTGTAGTGTACAAATCAGTATACTCTGGTCTGTTGTTATATATTATATTAATATTTGTATATACATGTAACTGTTACATGTATATACAAATATTAATATAATATATAACAACAGACCAGAGTGTAACTGTTACATGTATTTATATATATTTTCATCCATTTGTATATAATTCTATTATACTATTCTAATTATAGTACAGTGCAAGTGCATGGTGAAAACTCTTCTGTAATAATTCGAATTTTCTAATAAATTGGATTTAAATAGGCATTCAGATTTTCCGGCAAAAATGTTCTTGAGATATTTTTCCGCTTGCGTTGACACAATTTTTTTTTGTACGTGTGCATAGATATTAATGATTTTTTACTTACAAAATGTGTTTACATATTTCTAACGACACAACATTTTCATATCTATTTATTAATTTAATATTTTCGAAAAAAAAAAGTTTTATGAGTATTACTTGAAACGACAAGAAAAGTTATTCTGCACTTGATAATGTCTGCATTTTTATACGATCGGTTACCAGTCAAAAACGAAAGTAAATCTCTGTGGCGAAAATACATCGGAATGCCCTCACGGTCATCGCGATGTAAATGAAGCGTTGGCAGATCATTTTAATCAAAGCTTAGACAGATTATCTGTACATTGTATCTTAATCGAATAGGTTAGGCACCGACTCTTCATCTAGTGTGGACCGGAGCACGTGTACTTCCTTGTTCCAGGACAAACATATTTATCGACTTAAATGAAAAATAAACTTTTTTTAAATAACATGGCGATTCATTTTTAATTTTATTACTGTTTTATTTTTTGTCTCCTTTTCAATTGAAACAATTATTTTGATTCCCTTCTGAAATAAAATCAAATATCTTTCAAGAAATTTTGAATAAAATATTAAAAAAAAAATCTGCCACCTCCCCCCTCCCCCCCCAATTTGCAATGGTCAGTATTTAAGTCCTGTTTACTAGAATCTAGAATTGTATCTAAGCGGCATTCCATTTATATTACGGATAGCTGTTTAGTGGCGGTGCTTTCATGGTAGCATGTTCGCCTCAAGTGTGGCTGGTCGTAGGTTCGAATCCCAGCCGGTTCAAAATAAAAGAATTTAAAATTGTTATTTGGTGCTTGCCTGCTAAGCACGCGAAATTAAGGAGTCAAAGCAAAGACTTGTTCCGCTCGGAATAAAGAATAATGTGCCCAGGTAAGGTAATGTATTCCTGTGCACTAGCATGTTAAAAATCCGGATTAGGGTGTCGGTCTAGTATCGACGTCAGGCTTCTTTTCACAATCAAGTAAGTGAAGCTGTGCCATAAATGCATGACAACATAATAAAAAGATGCACGCAAATGTTATGCACAGAGTTAAAGATCATCCCATATCTCCTTTAAATAATGTTTGATGGTGGGGTGGGGGGGGGGGCATGGGGGTCGCTAGCCGAGTGGTCCAAATATCTAGCCTGTCAACACTTAGGCTGTGAGTCCGAATCCGACACGTGGCAGATAGGGACTCCAATGTCAATTGAATAGATTTTTCTATGGAAAGTCGGTGGATCTCTCCGTGGACTTCGGCTTCTTCCATCTATATAAACTCAACGCAAAGAAATAGCATGATAGTGTTGAAAGTGGCGTTTTACACCAATCACTCAATTAAAAAGTTAATCAACCAATCATCCATTTATGAAAGAGTACAAATTTTTTAGCTGTCGTTATGAAATATTTTTAAATTTGACTTTGAGTTCATTGATGTCTTTTGCAATGAATAGAAATAAGAAGATATGGTATGCGTGACAATGAGACAACTCTATACCCAAATCATAATGCGAAAAAGGTAAACAATTATAGGTCAAATTACGGCTTTCAACACGGAGTCTTTGCTTAAACCGAACATCAAGCTATAAATAATAGCCCAATAATTTGTTTTATCATATTTTCGCCGCAGTCGGGAAATTCTTCAACTAGCTCCTGTATTATTTAATCTTAATCTTCTTCCGGAATGCTTGAAACTTTAATTTTTGATAAATTGCACTGAGTCTGTCTCATTTTATCTTGAAAATACACTTTCGCTTGCGATAACAACATATTTTAGAACTATTTCTTAAATTATCGAGGAACCAACACGTCAAGGTTTTTCTCTTCTTAAATCGCAACTATTTTCAAAACGAAAGCTACAGATTTGAGCAGGGTTTATATTTATTCCGAAGAAGCAGAACGGAATCAGTCTAAACGTATACAGTAATCATTACAATCGTAATTATGTTCATTGACCATAACAACGATGAAAGCACATCATATAATGACGTTTCGACATCATATAATGAAGTTAACCGAACCACATGATATAGGATTACAAGCATATAATATAATGACATAACCACATCATGTAAAAATATGTATAAACCACTCACGGGGAGGATTGTGCCTGATATTCATATGATGAAGACATAATTTTTCAATCAGTTTAATTGCAGTCTGGAGCTGGCATGTCAGTTAACTGCTAGTAGTCTGATGTTATTTATGTATCATTGTCATTTTGTTTATTCTCTTTGGTTACATCTTCTGACATCAGACTCGGAATGCTCTTGAACTGAATTTTAATGTGCGTATTGTTATGCGTTTACTTTTCTGCATTGGCTAGAGGTAGGGGGGGGGGGGGGTTGAGATCTCACAAACATGTTTAACCCCGCCGCATTTTTGCGCCTGTCCCAAGTCAGGAGCCTCTGGCCTTTGTTAGTCTTGTATTTTTTTAACTTTTAGTTTCTTGTGTACAATTTGGAGTTTAGTATGGCGTTCATTATCACTGAACTAGTATATATTTGGTTAGGGGTCAGCTGAAGGACGCTTCCAGGTGCGGGAATTTCTCGTTGCATTGAAGACCTGTTGGTGACCTTCTGCTGTTGTCTGCTCTGTGGTCGGGTTGTTTTCTCTTTGGCACATTCCCCATTTCCATTCTCAATGTTTTATCGTAGTGTATATAGATACAATATATTAATTTCTCAAAATCTCAAAACAAAGCGTATGCAAAATAGCATTACCATATCAAAAAATCATTTGTAGGATAACATATCCCCCACCCCTTAAAATTTTATTAAGATATTGCTAAAGCATCAACACTAATTGTAGTAGTTTTTTGACAAACGTCTCCTTTTAACAAACCATTTCATTCATATAAATATTTACTTGATAAACAATATATTAAATAGATATCTAGGTTTGCACATTGGCCATACAAGTCAAGTTTGTGTTCCTTATAAACCGCTGTGTGTTTGTGTTCTGATAAAGAACTGATGTATGAACAACCAACTTGCTTATATTTAGTAAAATTGCAGTTACCAGTTTTAGTTCATTTTTCTTGTTATGAACACATGTGATGTCTTGTTTTTGTTATCTGAAATACTCGAATAAAATGGTTGAGGTAATTGAAATCCATATTTAGACTTAGTTAACGAATGTCTTACGCTGAGCGTCATTTCAAAATTTTGAAAATGTGGCGACCTTTCTATTCTTTATTTGTCTATAAACATGAATGCCTCATAATAAAAATCCGATATATCATGCTGTGCACATACAATATATGCAAATGTGCAGTTAAACTACAAAAATAAAATTCAAAATGTTTTTTTCAAAGCTAATAAACAACACGTGTATATTTCTACGTCTTTAATAACTACTCAAAATATTTTGTCAACTCGTTCCAACTTTAACAGAGTTCTTATAAGACTGCAGTGTTATTTAGTCACTGATATTAGTTAACATCAGGAACACTATCACCTAGACTTAATATTTGTTAAGTACATTCACTTGAGGTGACTTCGGAAAGTTATCAAGTCTCGTCTCACTAACAAAACAAATCCTTTTTATTTATACACTTTTAAGCATTTGGATTCAACGTTCAACTATTATTCCCCTAACTTTGAAGGTCCGCACAGCTTTGTCTTACAATTAATTATTCTTTATTTTTTGAAGAATTATTTATCTCATCTTGACAAATGTTGCTCATTAGTCTCAATTCTGTATATGTAAGCATCCGCATTATTATTTTTTTGCCTATCTGTTTATATTTTTTTTGGACCATTGTGCCGTGAAATTGTTAAATTATTCGCTCTTTTTAAAAAGCCTGTCCACACCGTCTAGCCCATAAGTTAATAACAGACATATCAAATAATGAGCACAATGCTAAAAGTGATAATTAAAGGTAAACAAACAATTCAAGCATAGGATAATATTCTACAATCAGTAATAATGGAAAAATAAAACTTTTAATTTATCATCATATGGATGTTTGAACAATCAATTTTAATCTTTTTGACGCATCATTTACAATTGGATCCGGATGTAATTCTAGTGACTGCATAAACGCCTTTGTCGCTGACTCTGAGTCTCCTATTAATTCAAAAGTTATACCTAACATGTTGTAAGATATAGCTTTAAGAAATTCGTTTGCTATTAAATAGTTTTCGTCTATAGTCGATATAAGATTTAGGCGGATAGCATCCAAATATCTTCTATTATTGTAAAGATGAAAATAACAAAGGTAACGTAGGAAATGGGCATACACTACTGGGGTAAGTACATATGCGTTGTCGAAATGGATTCGCAATTCGTTCGGAACAAGCTCAGAGTGTGGAGGTAATATTAGACTATCAATTACTAGAAATTTATACAGCTGAACAGTAGACATCTTCAATAAATGCAAATTTGAAAATTCATCATTAATATGTGTCCAATTTATGCCTAGGTAAAGCTTTTGCGGTGTGCATTTTAAAAGACAATACTGGATAATAACATCAGCATTTTTGTATTCTTTTCTGTTATAGAAAAACGAGGCTAACAACAACCATCCAGAAACAGCGTCATGGCACGTACTCAGCAACATAGTACTTATACAGGTATTATATTGTTTATAAGTAGATTTATTATCAAAAATGTCCCTAGATTGTAGTAATTGGAGACTTCTGTATAAATACAATCTTGAAATATAGTAAGTGTATATGGATTTGATTTGGGAACTCATTGTAGACAATATCCTTTGTATCACCTTTTCCAGAATCAAGATTTTATTCCATGACAAATTGTCTGCAAAATTAATCATTTGACATGATAACGCTTTAACACTGCGGACTTTAGAAAAACGTGATTCATTGATAATGTCATATGCCAATGTGTCTAAATTCGAAATTTGTTCTGAAAATAAGATACATTGCCAACCATAACTGTCTAAACTATTTAACGTATATAAAAGCATTTCCTGAACCAGTCCTTTTATCTTATTCTCAAATAAGTTATTCGATGGAATAAAATAATGTGGACACACAGAAAATTGAACATAGTATATAAGCCTCCTAAAACATCTCATGAAACAAGATATCAAATTTTCAGGCTTCCATATTGATGTAGATAGTTCTTCAGATATCCAAAACATAACAGTTTTCATGAAGTATGAACAAAGTAAATCTGAAACAGTTAGTACTGAAGCTATTACATCTTTAAGAAGAATTTTAATTAGAGCGTAACATAGTAACTGAGTATGCGTAAACGTAAAAATTAGAAATTTTTCTGCAACGGAAAATGATATGCGCCATTCTAAATCTTCTTTCATAGACCCTTTTACACCTATTGGTACAAAGAGAACACCGTGTTTTAAAATTGTCTTTTTTACTTCGCACATCGGCCAGGAGTTATTTGATCGTGTTATCCATTGTTTTGCTGTTGTTACCCAAGACTTACTGTGCAAGCAGAATGCTAAGTCTAATATTCCCCATTCGTCGGACAAGCATGGGCCATGAATAATTCCAACAGTGTTGTCTGCAAAAAGTTTTTTAAATAGAAAACTTGAGTAGTAGTAATCATATCCTATCTTTTCACAACCTCTATGGATAATCTGATCATTTGTGTATATTAACTGTAATTGTACATAACCTGGCTGGCTGTCTTCTATTTGAATTACAAAATATGATGTCTCGTTTTTGCCACGAATGTTTGCGTTTTCGCATACCTCGATTCCTTTGATAACATGCATCAAGTCTAAATCACTACCTTTCATCGCAAGTCCTTCTCCAAAGCTTCCACTGGTAATACGAGTGCCCTTATTGTTGCTTTGTAAATTGTCTCTAACAGTGTTCATCATTCTGATTGTTTTAACCTGCTCCTCTGATCCAATAATATTCTCGCACATATATCTATACAGAGCGATGGATTCATGCCGTGTTGCAGATTCTAGAAGAAAAAAAGGATGACAGTAGTTTTAAATACGACAATATATGTACATATTTAAGTTTAAGTTTGGCATGAAGCGTTGATTCTCACTAATGTGATGATGACAGGATTTATTAGATACTTATTGTTGATTTTCGCCTTTAGGCAAATATTTCCTTAGGCTACTTGCCCTATCATCAAGAAAAGATTACAAGATACCACACTATTTTTATTCAAGTTTCGATATTACATGTTGGTTTGAAATAGAAATTATGATGAATAAAATGATTGATCGATTGTAGTTTGCTCCATATCATCTGCTATATTCCATACATGATCAAAATAATAAATAATCGATTGCACAAACACATTTCTATTCATTTTGCAATTCAAATGTATCCTGCAAATCAAAAAAAAAATATTGAAAGAGGAAAAAAGAAAGTTATTTATCAAACTCCACAGACTCAGTAGTATTGACTATTCCTATAGGGTGTTTAAATTAACCATTCATTAAATGACATTGAAATGATTGTATATTGTTTGAGCAAATGTTTGTAAACTTGACGCAAAAACTGTTTACAAATGTACCTTATCATCACGGTTTTAGGGATGAAGAGTTATTCTTCAAGCTCGAGTTGAAGTTGAACTTAAATTTATGCTTGTATCTTTATTTCGAATGATATCTAAATTTCCAGTTAATTTACCCCGATAGCTCAAATTTATCTTCCAGCCAAATTTGAATCAAATACAGATTTAGAAACTTCTTAAGGCTACAATGATTTTTGATTAATTTAGTACAATAAAAACCAAAATATGAAATAGAAGAGTCTAGAGAAAAATTTCATTCCCAACACTATAATTGTTCTTTTGTAGTCCTAAAACACATCCACAAAACTGAAAAGAAATACCGTCGCCCTTTTTTAGCCTGTATTTTTTAGTATTCATATTGTCATTTAATAAGTCAAGCTGATCATAAGTTCACAGTTTTCTCTTTCATAATCTTTCTGTTTGAACCTTTGCTTGTTTGCGTACTACAATATAGTGGTGGTACTCCAGATAGTTAAGGGAACAATAAAGAAGAACTACAACCGGAAACTATGTATGGCAGTATCTGATATTGGTATCGGTACCTGATTTGACCCAAAATTTATTAGTTATTGGTGGTTTAATTATATTGATAACAAAAGGTCAGGAATGATGTAACTTTTATCAACACCATTGTCCTATATCAGTTATATATAAGTTCAAAAGAAGAGTAAAACATTAAGAAATTAGAAACCATGGTATAATACCATTGTAAACAGTAATTCAAGGTATACTAGACTGTATACATATCATTCGTGTTGTGCTGAATATTGCAGAAAATTGATACAAAATAGGAACAAAAATTGTAATCATCATTGGTTTAATGAGTCGAAATCAAATCGGAATGATTTAGAGAAGGATTTGACAATATTGGACATACCAGAGAACACTGAGGTTAACGTCTGAAGCAGTAGAATTGTTTTTTAGTGGTGGCCACGGCCATGTTCGCTTCAGCTGTAGGAGTGGCTGTGGGACATACAACTGTTAATGCAATAGGTTGAATTAGTAGTGCAGATGTCATGCTTCATTGACGTGTGCAAACAAATAGGTTATTTAGAAAATAGGGGCGAAAGATACTAGAGGGATAGTCGAAAATAAACTGACAACACCATGGCTAAAAATGAAAAAGACAACAGACAAATAATAGTACAAATGATCATAAGTTCACAGTTTTCTCTTTCATAATCTTTCTGTTTGAACCTTTGCTTGTTTGCGTACTACAATATAGTGGTGGTACTCCAGATAGTTAAGGGAACAATAAAGAAGAACTACAACCGGAAACTATGTATGGCAGTATCTGATATTGGTATCGGTACCTGATTTGACCCAAAATTTATTAGTTATTGGTGGTTTAATTATATTGAAAACAAAAGGTCAGGAATGATGTAACTTTTATCAACACCATTGTCCTATATCAGTTATATATAAGTTCAAAAGAAGAGTAAAACATTAAGAAATTAGAAACCATGGTATAATACCATTGTAAACAGTAATTCAAGGTATACTAGACTGTATACATATCATTCGTGTTGTGCTGAATATTGCAGAAAATTGATACAAAATAGGAACAAAAATTGTAATCATCATTGGTTTAATGAGTCGAAATCAAATCGGAATGATTTAGAGAAGGATTTGACAATATTGGACATACCAGAGAACACTGAGGTTAACGTCTGAAGCAGTAGAATTGTTTTTTAGTGGTGGCCACGGCCATGTTCGCTTCAGCTGTAGGAGTGGCTGTGGGACATACAACTGTTAATGCAATAGGTTGAATTAGTAGTGCAGATGTCATGCTTCATTGACGTGTGCAAACAAATAGGTTATTTAGAAAATAGGGGCGAAAGATACTAGAGGGATAGTCGAAAATAAACTGACAACACCATGGCTAAAAATGAAAAAGACAACAGACAAATAATAGTACAAATGACACAACATAGAAAACTAAAGACTTAGCAACACAACCCCCACCAAAAACTGGGGATGATCTCAGGTGCGCCAGAAGGGTAAACAAATCCTGTTCCGCATGAGGCACTCCGTTGTGTTGCTCATGTGATTACAATTATGATAAATAGTTTTATTTGGTATGTCACATTCATGAAAGAAAAGGGGATTGTAGTTACGACCTAAGGAACATATTCAATATCATCTGTGAAACGGTTATTCCAAAATGGTCAACCACCTCGTTATGGTGTCCGCAAAACTTACGAAGAGATGATTTCAACTTCACCATTTTGAACTATTGGTTGAATAGCTTCCTTGTGGCAACCCTCCAGCAAGAAATACAAGCACGGGAATATCGTATCAATTGGGAGATAAATAACCCGTATGCAGGTGCATCTGGAATGTTACTACTTAGAAATGGAAAGTTCACAATGGGAAAGCTGATGTCTTCTCTTTTGTCGTAAAGTATTGTTTCAACCGATCCTCATTGTCAATTTATAGATTGAAGTCAAGATATGAGGCCGACTGAACTGTTTCTGTTGTATCCTTTATTTCTAGTTCGATGGGAACGATGCGTTCAACACAGTCACCCAATTTTGAATTATTTAGAGAGAGAACATCATCTATATAACGGAAAGTAAAGCTAAAGGATGTTGCTAACCTCTTATCTTTCTTTCTAAGAAGTTCCTGTATGAACTCAACCTCATAAAAAAAAGAAACAAGTCGGCAATAAAACCTTCTAATCTGTTAGGCTTTGCTTTAGTTTCCAAAATATGATATTATATATGCATTTTATAGTCATACTTTATGTTTGAAATAAAATAGTAGAAGGTTGTTTTTTTTGCGTTTAAAGACTTTTTTCACTTTGCACCAGTAGTCCGTATTTAAGTTAATTAGCAAAAATTGCTCAAGGTATCATGTTAGCTTGTGTTATTACTTTTCGTCCGTCAATTGTCTGTAAGCTTTTTACTTTACATAATTATTACTAATACACACTTGAAAATAACACAATATAAATTTCAAAAATACTTACGCTGAATGAAATTTATTAAGAAAAAATAAGCAAATAAATAAATTAAAAAAAGAAAATATTGAAAGAAAAAATACCGGACGAATGACAAAAAAAAATTCAAGACTAACAAACCAAAAGAATGAAGTTTTTGAAGAAACATTCAAAACAAAGAAACAAATATAACTCAAAGATAGTGAGTTGTACAAGTTATTATATTTTGCTCCATAAAAATTGTACGAGAAATTACTTGTTCAACTATATTTGTACAAGTCAGGTTCGATTCGAACAATGTAACGGAAATAAATTAAGGACATACCGTTTATACAAAACAAACGTTAAAACTGAGCGATACCTTAAGCTACAACTCCCAAAAAATGTGCGTCGAACTGTTTCTCTGTTCCGTAGCAGGTCTCTGTCGTTGGCGATCGAGACAGGGCGATATACCCGACTGCAAACACCAGTAGATGAAAGACTATACCGACAATGTAATAGGAACGATGTTGAAAGTGAAAATATTCTTTTGTTGTTTTGCCCATTATATGACGATATTAGATTTGAACTTTAACTGATGGTTTTGATACATTTGATAAGGACAGTTAATTTATCGAAATAATGTCTTGTGATGATATACAAACTTTTTTGTCACATGCAATTTTAAAATCTTTTCATAGACGAAAACTATTTAGCACATGAGAATTTATCAAGTCATAATATTTATTTGATGTTTTTTTTAGTCATTTTGGAAATCCCGAGAAACAAAAATAGTGGCTAAAACCTGGTTTTAAATGTATCTAAAACTTTGCCTTCCAACTGTTTTAATTTAAGCAACATGTACTGGTATCTGTAGAAGAGGGGCGAAAGAAATGTAACTGAATAAGATTGAGAATGGAAATAAGGAATGTGTCAAAGAGACAACAACCTATTAACAAATTAACTGGTGTTGTTACATTTTACTACTGTAGTCGACACGTGTGTTTGACATACACATCTATAATATCTGATAGTATTGATGAATTTTATATAATACATTATAAATTATTTTCCACGTGAGACTGATTAAACAATTAATGGAAACAATGGTATGTAATATCTTTCTGTCATAGCCTATTAACAAATTAATGGGTATGAAACTAAACATTCTGTTATTTTCATATGTTTTGTAACAGTGTTTATCAACCATGACACAATCCTTTACGTTGTTATGACTGTGGTATTCAAATCGAAAATTACTTTTCAATATCAAAAAACAAAGGCAAAAAATACATTAGGTGTATATTAACATTAAACAGATCTACATTGAATAATATTATACAAAAACTATGCTGAACAAAACGAAGCGGGGGAATTTGCTTCTGAATACATATTACCTTCCATTTTTGTTGATTACCATGAATTTGTTTACCTTCACAACAGGGACTTCCCTTTTAACTACTTCTTTTTCTATTTACAGGTAACAAGAAATTGACATATAATGTTAGCCTAACTCAGTGTGTTGTATTGATTTTAGTATATTATATTTTGCTAGTGATTCAATATTTCTGTACGATTTATAAGCTACTAATACATATTACACTAGTTAATCCAGTAACGGGTTTATAGAGTGAATTGTCCTGTAAGATGAGCAAAATAAATCGTAAAGAAGACAAATTCAAGATTAAGATTTCCTTTAAACAATATAAAATGGAAACGGGGAACGTATCAAAGAGACAGCTACCAAACAAAAGAATTGAAACAACTCAAGGTCTCCGATGGGCATTCAAAGCATGATAAAAATCTTGCGTCCTTAAACATTCATTTATACTTTCTTAGTAAATTTGACGCTACACTATTAATCGAAACCTATACATACAATAATAATAATAATGATATTAATTAAATT
Organism: Mytilus galloprovincialis; assembly: GCA_037788925.1. Lineage (NCBI taxonomy): Eukaryota > Metazoa > Mollusca > Bivalvia > Mytilida > Mytilidae > Mytilus > Mytilus galloprovincialis. The sequence continues at coordinate 55,374,056 of CM075336.1, forward strand.
GTCAATTGTTCTTGAACAATTGAGAGGTCTTTCCTTTTGTCATGTAAAATGCATTTTCCAATAGACGTAGAATGTATTGACAAGTTCTTAAACACACAAAAAACTGTTAAAATATGATAAAAATCAAGAAATTCGCTTTTTAGGACTTTTGACTTTTGACCTTGTGACCATTGTGAAGATCATCATTCCACAATGTCATTGCAAAAGACCCCATGGGTCTAGGACCTTTGGTTCAAGAATTAAAGAAAATTTTACCTTTTCGGAACCGTTAACGGGGGGTAATGCTCCTTAAGAATATGTAAAATAGTTGTGCCGCAGTCCCCTGAACATTTTTCACTGTTTACTATTTCTGTAAGATGAACCGTTTATGAGATACATGTATCGACCAAAAAGTTGGAAGGTCAAAGGTCAGATCAACCCTGAAAACCTTTAAACACACAAAAAAAATCCTTTCAATGAGGTCAAAAACACATAATTCGCTATCTGGGACATGACCTTGACATTTGACATTTTCACGTTTGTCAAGGTCATTAGTCCCCAATGTCATTGCTGAAAATCCCATGGGTCTATGACCTTTGGTTATATAGTAAAAGCTGACTTCGTCTTTTCAGAAACCTAAAACAGGGGTTATGCCCCTTAGAGAAAGGTTAAATCCCTTCGGTTAAAATGTAACAAAGTTGCGCATTAATAACTCAAACATTTTCCACTACTCAACACTTATAGTAAGTATTAAGGTTGCTGACATCATCCCATAACAAGGTGTTAGGTCAAAGGTCAAGGTCAACATACACATTTGACCTTGAGGTATTTTTCAAAGTCACATGAATTGATGATGAATGGTGAAGATCCTAGGTGTCTACGACTTACGGTTTCTGAGTTTGGGTGGCCAACCGACACCGGTTAATTTTCATAGGGGCATAGCCCTACCAATGAGTCGTCGAATCTTTTCAATCCAAATGTAACGAAAAACCAGCATGTGGTCCTGAACAAATTTCACACTTCGTTTCTTTTTCTACCTATCACGGTTACTGTGTTGGAACGATAACAAGGTTTTTTGGTTTCGGAGGGATTACTCCCAACCGACAACATTTTTCGACTCAAAGGGTTAGTTCCGGATAGCTATTCATGACCTCGATACAAAGTGTGAACATGAAAGCGACACGTCTTACGGTTTCGGCTGCTAACTTCGTCGAAGTTGGCGGGAAAATAATAATAATAATAATAATTAAAGTCTTTCCATCAAAACAATGTATTTTGATATGAAAAGTTGTGAAACTAAGTTTAAAATGTCATTTCAATCGTCAAATGATAGCTCCTAGTAAGCTGATTCCAAAAATATATTGTTTCCATACATTTTTTTTAAATAAGGGAGATAATTTGTTACTTCCGGTTTGAAAAATGTTACTTCCGATTATATTTGAATATTTACTTGACACTGATTCCAAAAATATCTGGTTCTATATACTTTTATATTAATAAAGTACAAAAAAATAGCTATTTCCGGTTTACAAAAGGTCACTTCCGGTTGTTTTTTACAAGGTTAAATGGTTTGATATCTTTTTCTAAAAGTTGTATATCTTTATCATGTATACATATAGAATAAAAGCAAAGGTCAAAATCTAGAACGTCAAATTAAGCTATGACCTTGAGATCAATTTCAAGGTCATAAACCAAGGACCTCAAATCAAAAGACCATAGGTCTTTATTATATTTAGTTAATGAGTTATATCACCAAACGCGTATTTTTAAATACAAGAGGGGAGAAAACTCCCTTTTACATTCAACGTACGCTTGCAATCAAAATTTACATCTTACGACATGTCGCAACTAACAATTTAGTAAAAATAATTTGTTGATATCTTATACAGTCTTTGGATATAAGTGAAAATAAGCCAAATTGAAATATTAGAATATGACCTTGACCTTTGACCTTGACCTAATTTTCATTTTTTGGGACCAAGGACCTCAAATCAAAAGATCCTAGGTCTCTATCACTTATGATTTATAAGATAGAAATTCATATCACTTATATCAGATGCATAAGGGGAAATAACTCTCATATGGAGCGGTCATATCGCTTCAGTCAAAATAGGACAAATCATGCGAAGGATATAACGAGCAATTTTGTAAAATAAATTTGTCATAATCTTTTACGGTTGCGAAGGAGATGCGCTAACAAGGAAAACAGTGTTTGGGGAGATAACTCCTACAAAGAAAAGTATTCGGTTACGCAGGGTAAATTTCAAAAGCGCATAAACTGTTCGATATCATATACCAAATATCTAAGCGACATATTGCGAAACAAATGTTTATCGCAAGAACAAAATTAGGCGGAAGAAAAAAAAAATAATCAGAAGAAAAACAATAGGTCTTTCCACAGAAAAGTGGAAAGACCTAATAATAATAATAATTAAATACCAATTGTTCAGAGAACAATGAAGGCCTTTCCGCATCAAAGAAATTTTGAAAAGATGCTAGTTTCGTCAGACTGATATTACTTTTGCCTGTAAACCGCGATATAATTGACCATTTCCGGTTTACAGAAAGTCATTTCTAGTCTTCAGTGATAAGTTAATGTATTTAAATTACAAAATATATGGATTCTGAGTACTTTGATATGAAAAAAGTGCAAAAATAGCTACTTCCAGTTTTCTTAAGGTCACTTCCGGTTGTCATTTTTCAAGGTCATACGTCACCTAACCTTTTGTACAAGGTCATATGGCTTTATAATGAACTTGGTTGAATTTATAATCAAATAACCTTATATTAAGCTATTTCAGGGGCACTATTCGATGGCATTTAATCGTATCAGACCAAATGTAACATATCTTCATTACAATAAAGCAAACATTTTGCGCTTGTTTTTAAATGTATATCTTTAAAACTATCGAAGAAATCTCAAAACAAGGCAAAATCAAAATTTAGAACTTGACCTTACCTTTGACCTTGACCTCATTTTCAAAGTTAAGACCTAGGGGCCTCAAATAACAACATTACAGGGTTATATGAATAATAGTTGATGAGTTGAAAACACATACAGACAAATTTATTTTGTATAGGTAGATAAATCCTTTAAAATTTCATAGAATCGCTTCGATCCAATTTGTAAAAAGAATTTTGTCGCTATCATTTTTTGTTACAAAGGAGATGCACTCTGATGATAAACAGTAAATAGGGAGATATCTCTTACAAAGAAAATGGTTCGGCTAAGCAGGGTGAAATTAAAAAGCGCATAAACTATATGATACAATATAAGAAATATCTAAGCGACATATTGCGAAACAAACATTTATCGAAAGAACAAAATGTGGCGGAAAAAAAATAATAGTAGTCAGAACAAAAACAATAATAATTAAAAACCAATTGTTCAGAGAACAATTGAAGGTCTTTCCACACAAACAATGTATTTTCATATGAAAGTAGTAAAATTAAGTTTAAAATGTCATTTCAATCGTCGAATGATAGCTTATTGTACGCTGATTCCAAAAATATATGGTTTCTATACAACAATTTTAAATATGGAGGATAATTTGTTACTTCCTGTTTGAAAAATGTTAACTCAGATTATATTTGAATATTTACTTGACACTGATTTCAAAAATATCTGGTTCTATATACCTTTATACTTATGAAGTACAAAAAATAGCTACTTCCGGTGTACACAAGGTCACTTCCGGTAATTTTTTCAAGGTTTAATGGTTTGATACCTATTGCCAAAAAGTCTCATGTCTTTATCATGTATGCATATGAGGTAAAAGCAAAGGTCAAAATCTAGAACATCAAATTAAGCTATGATCTTGAGATCAATTTAAAGGTCATAAACCAAAAGTCCATAGGTCTTAATTATATTTGGTAAATGACTTATATCACCATACGTGTATTTTTAAATTCAAGAAGGGAGAAAACTCCATTTTACGTTCAGCGAACATTTGTTATCCAAATTTACATGTTGCGACATGTCGTACCTTACAATTTAGTAAAAATAATTGATGATGTCTTATACAGTTTTTGGAAATAAGTGAAAATAAGCCAAATTCAAATTTGGAATATGACCTTGACCTTGGACCTTGAACTATTTTTAATTTTTTGTACCAAGGACCTCAAATCAAAAGATCCTAGGTCTCTATCACCTATGGTTTATAAGAGAGAAATGCATATCACTTATTCTAAATGTATGAGGGGAAATTACTCTCATATGGAGCATTCATATTGCTTCGGTCAAAATAGGACAAATCATGCAAGGGATACAACGAGCAATTTTATAAAATAAATTTGTCGCTTCCTTTTACGGTTACGGAGGAGATGTAGGCACAAGGAAAACAGTGTTCGGGGAGATAACTCTTACAAAGAAAATTGTTCGTCTTAGCAGGGTGAAATTTAAAAGCGCATGAACTAAACGATACCATATGAGAAATATCTAAGCGACATATAGCGAAACAAAAATTTCAGAATGTGGCGGAAAAAAAAATAATAATCAGAAGAAATACAATAGGTCTTTCAACAGAAATGTGGAAAGACCTTATAATAAACAGAAGAAATACAATAAGGTCTTTCCCTTTTAAAAGAGGAAAGACCTTAATAATAATAAAACAACAAAACACACAGATTTAGAATTAATCGGTTTCCTGACTTTACATAGGCATAAGTATGCAGCCGATTTAAATATATTTTATTAGATCTCAATCCGTTCATATCTCGAGCCCATTGAGATTAAACAAACAAACAACAATACTAACAGTGAAACTCAATGCAAAGGAATTACGAGCCAGATCTTAGAGTAGACAACAATTTATACGTATGTTTTCTCTGAAGCTGAAGTTAATTATTTTGTTTGAGGACATGTATTTGAAAGTTAGACAAGTGAGAAAGCTGCAATGAGGGTCGATTTAGACGACAGCCTGACCATTGGACTGCAATCATAAGATAAGTATGTCCAATATGATATTCGAATCAGAGTTTGAACTATGAATACATGATTAGGTGTGCATATGTAAGGAGCGTTACACTTCACAGTAAGATATATTAGCCACTAAATATGCATTATCTATGTTACATTTTTGAAAAAAAGACAAAAAAAGACAAAAAGAAGACCTATGTATGGTTATCGATGTTATTGTAATTTCTGTGAGGGGAAAATATACTGTTTTAATAAGGTATGTCTTAGATTAGATTGAGTTCGTGTTTTACAGTATTCATTTGGTGTGTGAGATTTGTTGGCTCTTGTCCATAAAGACATATTGGCTGGCATGACATGGAATTGGGTTTGGTATAGCATTGAAACATTGATATAAGTCATTGGTCTTTTGATGACAAACAAATTGGGGGTTTTGCGTTTTTTTTTGAAAATCTTTTTTTTTTGCTATAAGGTAATACTTATTTGTGATTAAAAAGTACGCCATCAGCTGCAAGTTCTTTTTTAAATCATTACATCATATTTAAATCGTAACAGTGCACTGTAATTGTCTAAGAGGTTAGAAAATTGACGTGGAAAAATTCGGGATGATAATCGTAACTCGTAAAAATGTTAATCGTAATTTTGGTAATAAAAATGTTTTAGAATCTTATGACATTTCTTTTCTTTTGTGCGTATATGATAAATTGTTCTAATGTAAACAGCTTCTTAATTTTCATTAGTATATCATGAAATTGGAATATAAAAGGGGGAACAAGCTTCAGGAAATTTGGAAATGGGGAAACACGAACTATGATAAAGTACAAAAACATCCAGGAACTAGGAATGATACAAAATATGGGAATGACTGAAACCTTTTAAATAAAAAAAAGTCATCATGAGGCTAAATGTTTATAATTAAAAAGAAATTCTGTTTGGTATTTCATTAAAATACGGACTTAAAAATAAATTTCACACCTTCTCGAATGTGTAAAAAATTATATAGCCCATAGATACTATAAAATGCTAAGCTACTTCATGACCGTCATTGACGTTTCGATATCTCAGAAACAAGTACATTGTAATTATAAATACTTGGTATATGAAAAGAATGCTGCATACATATTCATGGAAGTTATTGTAGAGAAAAAATTGAGGGTATCAAGGAACATTTTTGTACTTGCATACTTACCACATACTTAGTATTTTCCTAACAAATGAAAACAAAATTAGCCTTCTTATTGTCATGCATTTTCCAGAAGTACAAAGTATTTGTTTGATATCTATATAAGTCTTTGTATTTTAACCAGTTTCGTCTGTATTGATCTACATATTATGCCTTTTGAGGTAAATTTTAAATACAAATATATATAATATATATTTGTGTTTTTTTAGTCCTTCAAATGCTTCGCAATACTATACGAATCTACATAAAAAAATATGAACGGCTATTTTAACTTGGATATATTTCACTCCACAGTTAAACTATATGTATTTCTATAGAAATATAAGGAAATGGGCAATATGAACACTCATATCCGCGAATAAAAGTATCAACTGTTTAATCCGATAGAGCAGTTAAGTTACTCATGGAAAATGTTTTTCCTTTCCCGCAGAATTTTAGTATAAACGTTTAATTAATATAACCCCTATTTCTCTTTTTCAAAATTTGTGGATCCATTCCTGAATATAAACAAAAAGATACTCAAAACTGGCAGCGATCTTATGATAAATGAGGCTGGTATATGGTACGAGGGAGAGGGTGATGAAAAAATAAACATCCCTTTCATATATTGCCGAAGACCAAAAATCTGATTCATGTAATAACTTATATATCTATATAGGCAGTAGCCCACATCCGCCCCGAGGTATCGGGAAAGTTGCCCTTTGTATTGATTATATCGATTGAATATATGCGATATTTGAGGCAATACATTTGGCATATTATAATGTGGTATACGGGACTTTCATTTTGAGCAATGAATTGATAGGATTACTCTTTTGGGATATTGCTAAAGGTTGTGCATATTGTTAAAAATGAGATATATAAGTTTTGTCCTAGATGTTAACCTGGAAGTTGCTCCATTTATTTTTATTTTGTGTTAATGTCATCGTTTAACTGGACATTGTCGTTTTACACATAAAATACCATTTAAACGGTAAAAGACACATTTATTATTTTTCAGTTAATTTTATCTCATAAAGAAATTACGGTTATCAATCAGGAAAAATGTCATTGACTTACGATCATTATCCCGAATATTTCGACTGCAATATTCTAAGCGCTTAGACAATTATAGTGCACCGTTACGATTCAAATATGATGTAATGATATAGAAAAACCTTGCAGCTGAGTAACTCGTGACAACAACGGAATACATTTTAAAAGAATGGCTGAAAAGATTTTACCTATTTCTGCCGTTGCCATGTTAGGATCGTCGTAATTCCGGTTACGATAATCAATTTACGTCAGTGATCATGAAGCCGTGAAAGAAATTATAGTGACAAACTAGTGTTGCAATACTTTTCTTTTATTAGATAATTAAAAAGCGATTGTTTAGAGAACAATTGAAGGTCTTTCCACCAAAAACTTGTATTCAAATATAAAAGAAGTAAAATTGGATTTAAAATGTCATTTCAATCGTCAAATGATAGCTTATTATACACTGAATAAAAAAATATATGTTTTTAAATAAGGGAGATAGTTTATTACTTCCGATCTGAAAAATGTTACTTCCGATACTGTTTGAATATTTACTTGTCACTGATTCTAAAATTATCTGATTCTATATACTTTTATTTTAATAAGGTTTGAAAAATAGCTACTTCCGGTTTACACAAGATCATTTCCGATTGTTGTTTCAGGGTTAAATAGTAAGAAAGCTATTTGAATACATATGAGATAAAACCAAAGGTCAAAATCTAGAACGTCAAATCAATATATGACCTTGAGATCAATTTCAAGGTTATAATCCAAGGACCTCAACTCAAAAGACCATAGGTCTTAATTATATTTGGTTTATGAATTATATCACCATACGTGTATTTTAAATACAAGAGGAGAGAAAACTCCCTTTTGCGTTCAACGTACCCTTGCAAACAAAATTTACGTGTACCAAGTCGCAACTAACAATTAAGTAAAACTAATTTGTCGATATCTTATTCAGTTTTCGGATATAAGTGAAAATAAGCCAAGATCAAATTTAGAATATGACTTTGAACTTAGACCTTGACCTAGTTTTCATTTTTTTGGACCAAGAACCTCAAATCAAAATATCCTAGGTCTCTATCACTTATGGTTTACAAGATTGAAATGCATATCACTTATATCAAATGCATAAGGGAAAAAACTCTCATATGGAGTGTTCATATCGCTTCGGTCAAAATACAGCAAATCATGCAAATCATGCGAAAGATAAAACGAGCAATTTTATAGAATAAATGTGTCGTAATCTTTTACGGTTGCGAAGGAGTATTGGACACAAGGAAAACAGTGTTTGGGGAGATAACTGCTACAAAGAAAAGTATTCGGTTACGCAGTGTAAAAAAGTAGGTCCGGTAAGGGCTGATTGCGGCCTCAAATTTCAAGTTCATCTGACGAAAGATTTTAGACACTTTTTAAACACTTAAGTGTCTATTTCAGTTGATTCAATTAGTTTATGTGAAAGATTTTAACTGATTTACTCATTTAAAATGCTCCTAGTCTAGCTTAAATATGTAATTCTATCAAATATGCCCAAAAATGTCACTTTCAGATGGTTTTTGTCAAAAATTAAAGTGGCCGCATCCGTGTTCATCCTCAACCTTTATATATGTTATGTATTATCATCAAATACAACTTTCATTTCAATATAAAGAATGAACACAAATGCGGCCACTTTCTTTTAAGACGGGAACCGTCTAAAATTTAACTGAAATGCTAAAATTGTGAAGATTTCAGTAATTCAGCATGACTTAATGACGCTAGTACCCGATATATGTACATTGCATTGTCAAAAACTGCCCAACTTTATGTAGCAGAAGCATTCTAGTTTTCAATTAATAACTCAAAGTTAACATTTTAAAAATTTTGTAAAACTGCTATATTTTGGGGCCAAAACGCAGTTTTACTGAACCTACTCCTTTTAAAGGCGAATGAGCTGTTCGATATCATATACCAAATATCTAAGCGACATATTGTGAAATGAATATTTATCGCAAGAAAAAATCAGAAGAAAAACAATAGGTCTTTCCACAGAAAATTGGAAAGACGTAATAAACAAAAATTTTACCACGAACAACAAAAGGAAAGAAAATAAATAACATTTAAGAGAAAAATGTAACTTTATAGACACTTTCATAATTCAACCCGTCAGTGACAATCTCCGGAATGGTGCGATATTTAATCCCTCATCTGGGTATATTTCTATTGATTTTAAGAAAGATTGTATCGCAGATTTTTTGTCTCCAACTAGTTGATAAGAAATACCTATGACTACGTAAGATATAGCGAGCTGTATGTCATGAGCTATGACATAGTCCTCTTTCACAGTCAATTGTAAATCGTGGATAGAATCTTGACATTGTTCACATTATAATTGCACAGAAATCGAAGAAAATGAGCAAAAACTAAAGATGGAATAGAGCTCACACTTCCACCTGCTCTAATCTCTAGTTCTCGTGGTAATAATATCGAGTTGTGAAACAATACTCTTTCTAGCAGCATGAATTTCAACAACCGAACAGTTTTCATATTCTCAAAGAAAGACAAATTAATCAAATCGTACTAGCTTGTTGTTAACGAGTACATAAACAAAGTTTTGCGGGTAAATATTTTAGTAACGAGTACTGATGGATGGTAAGAGCTACACTGTACTGGTTTGTATAGAAAAACGAAGCTAACAGCAACCATCCAGATACAGCATCATGATTTGTGTTAACCAACAGAGAACTTAAGTATATTTTGTACTGTTTATAAGAAGATTTATTACCGGAAATAACCTTATTGGGAAATAACTGACTTCGGTTACAACATAGCTTCGACATATAGTACAAGTATAGGTATTTTATTTTTGAACTCGTGATTGAATATATCATCTGTAGCCCTTTTTCCAATATAAAATTGTTATTCGATGGTAAACCATCAGCTCCATCAAAACATGACATAACTAGTAAATTAATATTGTCTAAATGTGCACCGTTTGGTAAAGGTGATTCGTAACTGCCGAATACTACCTTCTGGAAATCCTCTATCCGGTCTGAAAATACTATACATTGCCAACAATAACTATATATATTTCGGAGCTTATTCAAAAGAATTTCCTGCACGTGTCCAGTAATCTTATTCTCGAATAAATTATTATCAGGAATAAAGTAATTAGGACAATCGCAGTATTCAACACAATAGATGAGTCTCTTAAAACATTTCATGAAATTGAATATCAATTTTTCCGGTGTCCATATTGTAAGTGGAGATTCTTCTGAAATCCAAAACAGTATTGTTTTCATGAAATATGAACAGAGCACGTCTTTTAATTCTAAGTCGTCAGCTATTATATCTTTCAGAAGAATTTTCAATAGAGCATAACATATAAATTGTGCATGTGTAAATGTATAAATTAAAAGTTTTTCTGCAACTGAAAACGATATTCGCCATTCCAAATGTTCTTTCGTAGATCCTTTAACACCGACTGGCACTAAAAGAACACCATGTTTAATTATCCAATGTTTGAAATCATATTGGGGCCACAATGTACCTGGTCGCAAAATCCATTGATTTGCTTGTGACACCCATGCATTTCTATGTAAACAGAATGCAATGTCAACATATCCTTGTTTGTCGGATACGCACGGTCCGTGAACAATAGATAACCAACTGGTTGAATTAACTGGTTTAAATGAAGAGTTGGAAACGTAATATTCACCTGTAATCAGTATCCATGTACAAGTCGTAACTGTGTGTAACCTGGTTTCGTTGCTTCCGTTGTCATTATAAAATACGTCGTATTAGGTTTAAAATGAAAATTTAATTCTTCAACCACCTCAAAACAATTCATTATTGACATAATATCTAAATCGCTATCTTTCATGTCAAGACCCTCTCCAAAACTGCCACTAGTAATTGTTGTCCAACATTTGTCGCATGTTAAATTGTCCCTGACTGAGTTCATCATTCTGAAATTTTTAACATGCTCCTCTGTTCCAACATTGTTCTGGCACATATACCCATACAGGGCTAGTGATTCGTTTGCTGTTGCTGATTCTGTAAAACGCATGTAAGTCATTTTAATGGAAGAGTTTCAATACATAAAATTGAGAATGGAAATGGGGAATGTTTTATCTCTTTGTCAAACGTTATGACATATATTAAGTTCTCTGACCTCAAACATCACCGAAAGGAAACTAGTTATCGGTATGCGTCTTTGTGCAGAACAAAAAACCCCGTCCCGTTTATTTTATTGTAATTCTAACCATTTCCAGTAACTGAACATTCTAAAAAGATACCCAAAAGAACTGAATTTTTAGTTATTGTAATTTTGTACGATTATGTTTACAGAGAAATGACAAGATCTATAACTAAAAGGTTACTCTTGTAAAGAAAACATTGCATCATACACATGTTAAAAATATTCTGAATTGAAAATAATTACCTGCCATTTTGTTAGTGTCTGCCTTAAAAAAGAAAACCAACCAAATCGATTTTTACTTCGATCGTGGAAGTCTTTGAATATGTATTTTAAAAGAGAAGTCTTTCTTACAATGAATGGTATTGATTTTGTTATGTGTTGCTTTTCCACGTATGTCATGTTTACAACATACGTCTTTATCAATTATAACGAACCATCGAAGTGTTAAATATCTCATCGAACTACAGATAAATAAAATTGCGAATGGAAATGGGGAATGTGCCAAAGAGACAACAACCTGACAAAAGAGCGGACAACAGAATACAACATATACAGTGAAGTCTGCCTCATACAAAACTTAGAGACAAAAGTAATGAATTCAGCTTCCAAATGGTGTATCTTTTGCCCCTGTCGTGTGGGAACTTTTCATTCCATAGCAGCATTAAATCAGCCCCTGCACAAAGAGTTTTTATCTCACAATTTCTACGATTATCCCGGGATTGTATTTCTTATCATGATTTCCTTGATAGAGTGTTGCTTCTCAAAAGGATGCTATTAAACTAAATGTTCAAAATAGTAAAGTTTGAACCATTCGTTAACACGAGTTGTTTGACCGATATGGAATATCCGTTTCACAGATGATAGAGGATATGTTCCTTATGTTGTAAATACCATCCCGCTCCCTTTTCACGATAGAAACCTACCAAATTAGACTGATAGCAGGGTATGTACTCACTTGAGCGACACGACGAATGCCACATGTTGAGCAGGATCTGCTAACCCTTACAATGCACCCTAGATCATCCTGAGTTTGATTGGGTTCTATTTGCTTCGTCTGTATTTTACTATGATGTGTTTTGTGTACAGTTGTTAGTCTTTTTTTTCAGTCTTAGCGTTGTCAGTTTATTTTCGATTTATGATTTTGAATGTGCCTCTGGTATCTTTCGTCCCTTTTTATTACCATTTTATATAGTTATGAAATGAAATATTTAAACCTCTTATGGTAACTTTCTGACAAAGTAGGTATATCACAACTGCGTATCCGATTTTTTCTTTGTATCTTTTCGCTTTATGTATTCAATTGTACCTCAAATGGTTGTTTCTATGTATTCATTTAGACCTCAAATGGTTTAAATAAAGAGCAAATCTTACGATAAATTTTTAGATGTACATATTTTTTTTAAATATACATACACTTTTAAACGTACATAAGTTTTTAAATGTACAAAAACTTTTAAATGTACATAATCTTTTAAATGTACACATGATGAGATATTTATAACAAAAGATATGATTTTAGCTGTCCAATTGTGAACTTCCCATTTCTAAGAAGCAATATTCCAGCAGCACCTTCATACGGGGTATATATCTCCCAATTGATACGATATTCCCCTGCTTGCATTTCCTATCATGATTTTCTTGATAGAGGGTTGCTGCTCACAAGGAAGCTATTAAACCAAGAGTTCCAAATGGTGAAGTTGAAATCATCCCTATGTAAATTTTACGGACGCCATCACGAGTTGGTTGACCGTTATGAAATAACCGTTTCACAAATGATATCGGATATGTTCCTTACGTCGTAACTACAATCCCCTTCCCTTTCATGAATGTGACCTACCGAATTAAGACTATTTACCGGATTTGTTATCACATAAGCATTACGACGGGTGCCACATGTGGAGCAGGATCTGCTTACCCTTCTGGAGCACCTGCGATTACCCCTAGTTTGTTTTTTTTTTTGGGGGGGGGGGGGGTTCATGTTGTTTATTCTTTAGTTTTCTATGTTGTGAAGTGTTCTGTTGTTTGTTTATCTTTTTCATTTTTAGCCATGGCGTTGTCAGTTTGTTTTAGATTTATGAGTTTGACTGTCCCTTTGGTATCTTTCGTCCCTCTTTTGTATTAACCAACAAAAGAATAAAATAGTTATTGAACGTTTAATAAGCAGATTATTACAAGTAATTTCGTTCGTTGGTACGGAAATCACTACTTCTACATTTAAAAACAAATGCAATCGAAGAGTTACAATACTGTGGATTCATTAATATTCGTTGGATACCAATTGTCGTGGATTTCGTGGGGACAGAGGAACCACGAATTAAAATGATCAACGAAATACAGATTTTCTAAAGGAATGTATGCATAAATTGCCAAAACAACGAATTTACATATCCACGAATATGCAAGTTTCATCAATCCACGAAAATTGGTACCCACGAAAATAAATGAATCCACAGTACATAAAGAAAAATAAAATCCTATATTTCCTATAAACCGTCATTTAGTTGTTATTGATTTACACGTTTTACATTAACCCAAACATTTATATACAGATATAGCTAAAAACGAAATCAAAAATTACAAAACGGATGATTGGAAATCTGCAATTTCAAGTATTTAATCAGAAAAATCTATATGTTAAAAAACATTATTATAATATCTTTCAACTTATCAATGACAATCTCTGGAATGCAGTATTCAAGCTTTGTTTTCTATCAAATATTTTTGAATTTTTAAATGCTTGTCTTGCAGAATTCATATCTCCTACCATTTGAAAAGATATGCCTAACATTTTGAAGCATACTGCTACCTCAATGTGAAATGATATAAAACATGCTTCCAGTATTGTCTTTTGTGTATCATGGATCGACTCAAGGCATTGTCTATCGTTTTGAAGATTATAATGACAAAGGAAACGCAGAAAGTGGCCATATTGTACTGGTGGTATCAAATGATCGCTCGTTTCTACGTCAATCTGTAATTCATTTGGTATTATATTAGAATTCTTGGTAAATACCGCATAATCTAATAAAAGATTTTTCCACACCTGAACACTATTCATCTTCCTAAACAATTGCAAACTTAATAAATAATTGTTAATATCTGACAAAAGTTTGAACTGGTACAGTTTGTCCGATGTGCATTTCGATAAAGAGTGTTCTATGATATCAAGAGCTTTGTTATACTCTTTTGTTTTGTAGAAAAACGAGACTAACATGAGCCATCCAGACACAGCATCATGTCCAATTCCCCGGAGGAGAGTACTGAAACAGGCTGTGTATTGAACAAATTGAACAAATTGATCACTTTTATAACAAAATTTGGACAGATAGTACGATATACGCCATTCTCAGTCTTCCTTGACAGATCCTTTATCACCTATTGGAACAAAGAGAACTCCATGCTTAATTATAGCCTGTTTAACATCGTATTCTGGCCATGAATTATTTGGTCTTCTAATCCAATGCTTTGCCTGTGTTATCCATAATTTACTATGTAAACAGTATGCCATATCATATTGTCCGCTTTCGTCATTTAAACACTGTCCATGAACAGTTGACCATACACAACCTGTAAACTCCCGTTTGAATTTGAAATTTGAAAAGTAGTATTTATCTCCGATCTCTTCACATTGTTCAAAGATTTACAGGAGTACCATGGTCAGTGTACACTAAACGCAACTGAGTAAAACCCGGATTAGTATCTTCTGTTTCCATAGTAAAATACGTTTTTGCAGGTTTGAAACGAATGTCTGTGTTTTCACAAACCTCAATATATCTAATGGTACGCATGATATCTAAATCACTTCCTTTCATCTCAATTCCCTCCCCTCGACTTCCGCTAGTGATTGTTGCAGTTTCTTGGTCGTATGACAAATTGTCTTTTATAGTGTTCAGCATTCTTACTGTTTTCACGTGCTCCTCTGTTCCAACAATATTCTGACTCAAGTACCGATAAAGAGCTATTGATTCATTTTTTGTAGTTGATTCTGTAAAGAAAAACTCAATTACTGATGACAATTATAAAGCGGAGAGATTTTTTTCAATAGGGTTCATATCAGAAACGGTAACAATATTCGAATTAAGTAAGACTGAGTGAACGCGACATTTAGGGATAGCAAAATAACAAGGCATTATCGGACTACATTTCGGTAAAGTACAAATTTATGCGCTTAGTGGGAGCGTAAAGGAAAATAAAAATATCAAGGACTTTAAAAAAACAACAACATACAAATACCTCCTATAGAAATAATTATCAATTTAGATTTATTTAAAGTATTATGATACAGATCATGAATTACATTTATCTGATAACTGTATATTCACACTTTATGACACATCCATATGAATATGTAATATATGAATTGAACATTTTAAATATTGACAACTAAATATAAATGGCTACACTATGCTATACTTTAAGTTTAATTCGAAGTGTCAAGGTTTTATACAAAATAGAGTTAAGAGGAATCTGTTATATAAATACAGATAACATCAACTATTCGGTACCATAAATTTGGACATCCCTTTTTCTGAATCTTATATTCATTTTTTTTCAAGTAAATCTTCTTTAATAGTTGAGCCAATTTATTCGACATTTAAAGGATTAGGTCCAGTAAGACCCCTTTTTGGCCCCAAAATATGGCAGTTTTACAAAATTTTTAAAATGTAAACTTATAGTTATGTATTGGACAGAAGAATGCTTCGGCTACATACATATGGGCTGTTTTTGACAATACCATGTACATATATCGGGTAGTAGCACCATTAAGTCATGCTAAATTACTGAAATCTTCACAATTCTAGCATTTTAGTTAAATTTAAGACGGTTTCCGCGTAAAACGGAAGTGGCCGCATTCGTGTTCATCCTTAATATTGAAATGTAAGTTGTATTTGATGATAATACATAACATATATAAAGGTTGAGGATGAACACGGATGCAACCACTTTCTTTTTTGACAAATACCATCTGAAAAGTGACATTTTTCGGCATATTTGGTAGATTTTTCATATTTGAGCTTGAATCGGATCGTTTTTAATGACTAAATCAGTTAAAATCTTTCACATTAAAGAATTGAATCAAATGAAATAGACACTTAAGTGTTTAAAAAGTGGTCAAAATCTTTCGTCAGATGAACATGAAATTTGAGGCCAAAATCGGTCCTTACCGGACCTGCTCCTTTATTCAATCTATATATGATACTGATTAACCCACTCAAGAAAAAGATATGTCATGGGATGATGTAAGGAAATGCCTTAGCCTTTAGACCGCTTTGAAAAACAGGCTCCTGTTCTAGTGAGGAGGACATCGCAAAGTGTTAGTGTTTTCTTAATACTTTCATGTGAATCAATAAGTCATTCATATTTTGAACAGAAATTTGTTATAGTATTAATTTTACCTGCCATTGTGTTGTAGTTCTTCAATGTTTTATAGGGAACTTAACCACCGAAATTCCCCTAATTCAAATTTCGTTTGATTTAAAAGTAAAATGAACTAGATCTCTGAGGTAAAAAGATTTACCAGACCGTGAATGTTGTATTCGAGTGGAGTGTATTGACGTAGTTTGTGTCCTTTATAATAATTTGAATGCATTTAATCATAAAAGTATGACGACTGAATAAAGCATTATTATAACTGTATTTCAAATTCAATTGATATAGTGGTAATCTAACTTTAATCAATATTGGTAGTGACCACTAAGGTCCTAACTAAATTCATGCATTATAACATTTTGTATTTCACTGTTTTTATTATTCTTATGTACAAACATTTGGAGGTGGTAGGGGGAGAGGCATGATAAATACCAATAGTATCGGTTTCATTTGTGACTGCATGTATAATAGGCGAGTGACTTTAACCATAAAATTAAATTTTTAATGCACCTACCTAACACACGGCTAAATTATATATCATTTGAAAGCTACCCATCTGTACTATCTGTTTTGCCAGGTCGTAAAAAAATCGTACGGTGCAATTTCCGTCAAATCAAGATCAAAAGCCAAGGACGAATAAGTGCATATTTTCTAAGATTTCAGCCTGATTGCATAATATGACTTTTATATACTAAATTCACATATGCAAACAATTTAAACTTTTAGCAGAGAGATTAACAGTCATTATTCAAATGCATTTTTTAATATTTAAAGCGTGTTTTTGACAGAGAGCACATGTTTCTTGAAATTCGAGTAAAAGTTAACAAAATGTGTGAAAACCCAAATTTTTCTTTTTGGTGCAAATGCTAATCAATTAAAACTAAGTAAAACCCTGTAATGACTATCAAAGAAGTTTTTGACATCATAAAATTATGCTTACTTCTAATCAAACAGCAAATCATAACAACGCATACAGTTGCCCAAAATACCGCCATCTGCGAAAAAAACAGCTTTTAAGTTTAACATTGTTGAACCTGTAACTAAACGTCCAATACACATATGAAAAACTACGAAAACAAAATGATTCAAACATGTATGTAATGTACTGCGTCAAGTACTTCTTTTCACTAGAATTGAACACTTAGTGTGAACATTGTAATGAGATTATCATACAGTGATTACCATACCCATTCCTTCAGAAATAAAAAAATAGTTTTATAGGAATTTTCACATCAAAGCTGAGTATTCGCCCTTAAGTCAACTAGCGTACACCTTAACAGTTTCATGTGTTTAAACTCACAAAAAACGGAATGCATATTGTTTAGAACACCAAATGCATACTTTTATGACATTCCGAGCAGAGATTAGAATCGAAGAGTGGTTAATATACTTTGATCTCTAAACGTGTAAGCGAAATCAATGACAATAATGAACCGCGTTTTAGGTGGATCGGGCCCATTCGAAGCTTCTGTCAGAAGTGCCGTATTCTTTGTTATTTTTATCTTTACAGAGAGTGAATCAAATTTGCCGAACAAATAGGGGGTCCCGGACCCTTTAAGCTCATATATTACTTTTAAAGAGGTGTGTATAAGGGACCGTTTTCACTGAAATGATAGGGAAAATAGCAGTGTTGACATATTTTTATCGGAATATAAAAAAAAAAAAAAAACGGTTTGTGACACTTGGTCCAAAAGTTTGATTTAAAACGCTGAAATATAGCTCTAAAGACTGAGCAAATAAAAAACAAAGGTCACCGATAATGAAAAAAAAATATTTTGCATTAAAACTCAAATTTTTGGCAAAAAAATGGTGAAATTGCGTGAAATGTCATTTTGAGTCTTTCACAGATACGCATATCAACAATAATATTTTTTTAGTGACAAAAGTACCATTATTCAACATTTTTAGTTAATAAAAAAAAATAATAATAAATTTACGTTACAAATGTTTCGTGTGCCGTGTGCATATTAATTCATGAGTGAAATTACGGGAAGTCGAATAGTCCCGATCCAGCTTAAACAAAAACTTATATTTTACCGTTTTAAAAAATTTAGCTGTTTTAACCTTTTTAACCTTTCCTAATTCACTGTAATTAAAAATTGAAATCATGCTTACTCAAAAGAACATTGTCCAGTGGTGGAACGGATGTAGTTGCACTCTTTGTAACCATGTGTCTATAACATTTCTATCTACTATATGACAGGAATACGAAAACAATACTTAAAAGAGGGACGAAAGATACCAGAGGAACAGTCAACTCATAGATTGAAACTAAAATGACAACGCCATGGCTAGAAATAAAAAGACAAACAGACAAATAATAGTACAGTAGACACAACATATAAACCTAAAGACCATGCAAAACGAACCCCTTGTCGGAAAATACGCGAAGTACAAAGATTACACTATGGTAACGTTATACTATAACGCTTTAATCTGTGACGCTATATTGTATATGCATTAGCTATCAAGACGATTAAACGTATACAGAAAACAAAACGCATTTAATTAGATTCTTCAACACCCCTCTAAAAAGGGGGTGATCTCAGTTGCTCTGGAAGGGTAAGCAGATACTGCGCCACATGTGGTATCCGTCTGTGTTTTATACGTGTAAGATATAACAATGTTGACATCTCAGTTTGCTAGTGTTGTTACATAGTGTTTTGGGGATTTCCCCCCCCCCCCTCCCGACACCTTGAATGTCATCGACTGTCGTCTCTCATTTTTTATTCTCGAGCACCTACATGTATTTTACTCTTATAATCAATTTAAGCCGCATTTGCAGGCCGCTGACAAGCTAAGTTAGCGTCAGATCACTGTCATCGGAAGCCGATGACAAAATAATTCAGGTAAATGACTCAGCATGTTCATCAGCATAAGTATTGCGGTTGTATGAAACTGGTTTAACAAGTAAATATAGATTACCTTAGACACGCTTGACACACACTTTTTTGCTTTAAAATCTATACATCTTTAGCTTTTTAACTTTTCTTTATCTGAGTGTCACTGATGAGTCTTGTGTAGACGAAACGCGCGTCTGGTTATGAAATTAAAAGCCTGGTACCCTTGATAACTATGTCAATATCTTTAATAGTTTTTCCAAAGGCTGTTTGTTTTCCTGTAGATGTATGATAGCTCGTTTCGAAGCTGTGACATTTTCACATATGTAGTTAAATTTTCGGGATACAAAGTGAGACTACTTTTTCCAAACATTAGTAAACCCCGAAAATCCGTTCGTGATGCGGCTCCGCGTGGTAAAAATCCCTTTGTTAACACAATAACTACTTTGGAAAGGTAATACTTTGTACATATCTGATTGATAGCTCAATAGTTTTTACACATTATTCTATGTTCCTCTACTTTTCAAATCATCACGAAGGGATAGGCTAAGTCATTTGTAAAAGATAGAAACATGTTCAATTTCACTACACAGTGATCTTTTATTTACACAACTTTTAAGTTCCTCATTTAGAGGTGTATTAGGGATATTGATCCAATTATTATTAAACATTGATTGACAATCAATTTACGGGGCTTATGAACAGTTCTACTTTAATGATATGTTGTAGTAATCAAATATTACATCGAAGCCCAAAAATCAAATATGTGCATCTATGAAAGTATTTAGCATTAAGTGTTTTAGAAATTCAGGGTAACGAAATCTTCCATTTACCAATCTGCAACTTAAACATACAGTACGTGCATAAAAATATGAACAGTAACTTCAGATATGATCATAGAAAATTGGTTTGATAAATAAGAAAAGGAACGTGAATGTTCATAAAATTTAATTAACGTAAAAGTAAAAGTCTAGAAAATGTTTTGTCGAGGAAAATGTTTTTTTCTCTGTTTTCACATAGTGATATAAAAAAGGTAATTTGGCTTGGTTGCCAATTAGTCAACTCTTTACAAGAGACGACATATGACAGAAATTACTAGCTTTACTAGCCCAAACTAATAGTCAGTTGACAATTTTAAGACTTGTTGACATATAGCTCTTTAACGATTTTCGGTACTTATCTGTCTTCGGATTTCAAATGTTTGGCTTTGAACATTCCTGATGAAGGTAAATCCAGAAAAGCGCTTCGGACGCAAGAAATTATTAAACGTGTTGTTTTCAATTTTTTGACATCAATGTATCAATAAATATTCCAGTGTTCAATCTGAAATTTTATCTACTACTAAAGCGTGGTTTTAAGACTCCTTGTAATGTGTTTGGTTATACACAACTTTGGTTCGTGATTCGCAAACTGTTTTTATAACTTTGTCAAATCTTCTTCCATACGAGTTTAAATCTACAATTAGTAGCTTCTGTCTCGGTGTTACACTGTTGCTCCAGGAACGGACAAAATGACCAAGGAAGAAGAAGACAACCTAGAAAACTGATTTAAACATTTCTCGTTGCTAGTTTGTAGTCAGGAAATTCATGACTAATACCTTACATATAATAGTGGAGTGACCAAGCCAACAATTTTTCAACTTTAATGGACCACCCTACCTGCAGGCTAAATTATGACTTTTTGGAAAGAGAAATATTTATTCATTGATTTTTGCCTGGTCGTAGAATTGAAATATGGTGCAATTTTTTTTAAATGAGGTCAAAGGTTAGTGATTGAGATTTTCAATATTGGCAATTTATTTCACAAGAGGTTATAAAAAGTCTCCAAAAAATATTTGAATTGTTACTAAACAAGAAACTCATAATGAAATAAACTGTTGCACTTCATTTTCAACTTAATTTGAAAATAATGAAACACCAAATGCACATTTTAAAGGTAATTCAGACTAGCAACAAAACAGCAGATGGAACAACCGAATCTCAATTCATTTTGTTACATCGCATGTACTTCTAAAGATATCTTTCTAAATTTAACGGCATTTATAGAAAGTGTAAGTCAATTTGGGTTTTGCTTTGATGTATATTTATTGCAAGTCACAAATATTTCACAAGGCAATTAAATCAAATGAGTTTAATGATGGACTAAAGTTTCAGCGTAGAGTCTAGTTCTATCAACTTTTTAGGTTTTATGTGCCTTTGCCTTGCAAAAGCACACACGAACCCCTTAGAAAGAGTGGTTTTATGGGGTATTTTAACAAACAAAGGGCATGACAACTGTCGAAAACCTATCATTGGTCATCGTTTTCATCGTCGTCTTCTTCCAATATTGCTCGGTGAGTTAGATAATTTCTACAATCATCATACCCTTTACATGAACAAATATTGGTAGACATAGATTTCTGTTAGTTGCATACACAGTTGTTATTGCAAGCTGTTTTCCCTTTTCTGTATACATACAAACAAGGTCTTGAAGGAAATCTACTGACAAAGGTCCCTTAATGAAAACCGAGAGCAAATTGTTTTTACCCTCTTACAAATGTACCAACCAGAGTCCTTGGAAAAAATGATCACTGGTTTAGCAATATGAAAGTTTATCCAAACTTGCGTTAGAAACATTGCACGTGGGATGTGCTGTTAAAACGTGTTTTCACATTGGGGGATTTTCACAAGAATGGCATCCTTTATGGCGGCAAACTCCACCCTTAGCTTGTTTAGATCATTTAAAGATACATGAACTTTCCCTTCGGATCATACAATGAGGCGATAAATGCACTTCCAATGTTAACGGCGATTCCTAATCTCCCGTTTGAAAACTTATCGGATTAAGCACAACTTTTAGGAATTTTTGTTCTCAATGCTCTTCAATTTTATATTTGTTTGGCTTTTCTAACTATTTTGATCTGAGCGTCACTGATGAGTCTTATGAAGACGAAACACGCGCTTCAGGCGTATCAAGTTATAAGCCTGTTTCCGTTGATAAATATCATTATAACTTGGAAGATTATATGGAAGGGCAAATTTCCTCTTCAAGGAGATGAATTATATCACATTTACAACATTTCCACATGGTACCATCATCATGGAACAGAGCTGAAGCTATCGGAACAATAGGATATGCCAATATCCTGACTACAGTCTCATTCTCACGAACATAAGTAAGAACTAAAGCACGGCGAACTATTTTTACTTGGTTTATGTGTGCCTTAACAAAGTCACTTCAAGTTGAGTTTTGAGGTCTTGGTCGTATCATCGAAAGTATTGAGAGGATACCTCGACATAGGACTGTAGAAGACAGGGGTTTCTGACTCATTAGCGCAGCCTTCCACAAAAGATTTAACCATCTGGTTGTCACGTTCAAGAGATTTTAGAAGAGAATCATGAACATTTATTGAGGCTTTCATTTCAGTAGAAATACTAGTATTTATCAATGGCTACGGATGATCGGCAACGTTAAATGGATCGGTCATATTTATATATCTTGTCTTGTGTCACTGCCGTTGGCTTGTTTTCTTCGTGTTCAATTTCTAAATCTGTGGCTTATCCTGATCTTGATCTCATTTCAGAACTAAAATGCGCAAGGATATGTCTTGTAAGCATCTATCGAAGTAAAGTGGTGTTTTCCTTGTCAGTTTATTTATGATGCCTATATGATGCCTCTACAACCTTTTGAATCTTTAATAATAGTTTTCTCTGTAGCCATATCACTCCAGATACTATTTAAACCTCCATGTTTATGCCTGATTGAAAACTCACCTGACATAAAGACAGATTTTACTGTTTCCGACAGATTCAACATATCCAATATGTAGGCTGGTGTCTACCTAGCATAGTTCGTCCGATTGGAAATAAAAAATCATCGCAACATTGCAGCTACCATTTTCAAATGTAAACGCCACTACCCATTCCGTTCAGCCCTAATGTTCTGTAACAACATCTCAACTGCACAAAGAAACATATCTCAAAATGCGAAGGTTGGTGATAGTTTACAAGAGTGTATTCTGAATTCTTCAAACAATGGCAACATATGTTTTTTTTAAATTAGAAAAACAACCTGTGCAATTTGGTTTAATATTAATTAACGATTTTCGTCTTAACACCAATTGAAGAATGCTTTTACATTAAACAAAAGAGCCATGAGAGCTTGCTCATATACCAAAGTTCATCCTCGAACACGTCTGGAATAGACTATTTTACATTTGGGCAACAGCATACAATTAATTGTCAAATGTTTGCACAGCATATTGTTGACCAACAGGTTTTGACATATCTAAACATTGTTCCATAGTTGTAAATACTATTGCCATGTCGAAGCATGGCGTCGAGGCATGACATCTATAACTGGAGCATAGGCCTTAGACGAAATTTCAAATTTATCTTTTTGTAAGAACCGGTCAAAATGGAACAATTTGTTCTGTGATTTCTGAAGAAAATGGAATCGAATCTAAGCTTTGTCTCAAAAGAAGTCGCAGAAATACCAAAGACAGGACAGATATATCTCGGTTTTCGATGAAACAAGACTCCATCTTCCCATAAACATTAGAATAACGAGCAGGTTCATAACGTTCTATTGGCTTGTCGAAAGGTAAACATGCCATACGATTGGTATTCGAATCATTCAACGTCAAAGATGTTTCTATTCCCCGTTTAACCTTTATGGAACTCATGGGGGCGTTTGATGATTCGTTTTTAAACTGGAATACAACTCTAGCCATGGAGTGAAATGTATGTTTACCATCGATTGTTTCAGCATTTAAGTCAATATTTTCTGCTTCCTCCTGTATAATATGGCCACCTTTTCTAAATACAGCAATACTATTAGGTACATGTCTGGGATTCTGTCTATTTCCAAATTTGCTAAACTAGTCCGATATCTACGTACTTCAGAATAGGATGCACAAAAACCATGAGAGTTTGGATTTTCAATATTTTTTTTAGATCCAAACTTATTGTGCAATTGTAATGCCAAAGCAAGATGAAATGGGGTTAACAGGTTTATGTCTAATGCAAGCATGCATTCTGGTTTGCCAGGATTTTTCGCAGTTTGTCGACAGGAAGTTTAGAAAGATTACTACAATCTTTCAATGAGCATCAGAATAACGAGAAGGTACATTTCATATTCATTGAATTAAATGCAAAGTTAAAAATCCTCATTAAAGTTAATTCATAAGAAATACTGACTTGGAATGGCTTAGAAACTTTACAATAGGAAGTTTAAAACATTTTAATTCGGAAAATCATGATATTATCATTGTAATCTAAATTTACAAATGTTGTAACCACTTCATTTAAATGATACAGAGTGTGCTTTCCCTAAACTGAGTGATAATGATCAAAATTAAGAAAAAAACTCTGTATAAATGAAAAATCATATGTCAAAAGACAAAAAAAAAGTAACAAAATTCAAATTTTTTCCTATCTTGAAATTTAACGAAAAAATCCAAATGTCTTTTTTCTTTCCATTTTATAAAAAACTGCACCGCATGAAATGTCTACGACCGGGCAAAAAAGTAAGCTTAAGGTATTGGCTTTGCAAAAAAATCTTTTTTAGCCTGCAGGTATGCCGGTCCATTAAAGTCGTAAAATAAGCACCGTTTTCTTGATCTGTCACTCCACTAATAGTAGTATTTATACACAAATTCCCTGTTGAGTTTGACTAAAATATCTTCGGAGTTATCTTCCCTAGGCCAGATAGGGAATATAATACATAATAAGAGTGAAGTTCTAAGTGTACAGATTTAATATTTGATTTTAAAGTTACAGTCTGTCTTTGTCTCGTTCTTGTATTTTATATTTTCATGTATGTATTTATTATACAAAACACACGTGTCTTTATGTGCCACACATCTTAAAAAAATGGTTAAGTTTTAAAGAAAGAGGATTCCTCTGGTTTCTTTTCCCAATCTACGATAGGCTCCTGTCTTGGAACATGCACATAAGGAATTTGGCTGGGTTAAACATGTCTGCACGCTCAATCCTCCTCTGACCTTGGACAGTAGTGTAAAAGCACAACATATTAAACAAAACACTATCAAAAATAATTGAAAAAAGCTTTACTCATCAGATCGATACAAAGTAGAACATATCAAAATAAAAATACAGTTCGAGCATTGCAGGGTATTTATCGTTCCCTCGTCCTTAACAACAAAATCACACTAACAACAGATCTGAGATAACTCGCACTTACTAAAAGCTAGAGTTAAAAACAAAAATGTATAAAACAAATTATGTATCTTGGACTAAAAAATCAATAAGTACACAACCAACATTCAAAGATATATTTATCAATTATGGACTTTTGACGAGATTAATTTGTTGTGAATGGACTTGTTCAAATTATATTGACCGAGGACGTCATCAATCTATTTTTTTTCTTCCTTTTCATCCTGTGGATTTGCAATTTTTTATCAATATTTCCGGAATTTTCATTTTTGTCTTATTCACATTTAAAGGAGCATTTATCTCAGTTTGGCAAAGCTTTCGATACGTCTTACAATCTTATAGATATATTTTTGACAAACATCTTTGGTAAAATTTGCTTTTTGAAGATTCGAATTCTAGATATCAAAAAAAATATTGACTAGTTAATACACCCCTATAATTTGGAAATTGACATTATTAAAAAAATGAAACATTAGTCAGCTTTCATTTGAAATTGTTCATATGACAAAAATAAAACTGATATCGCTGCTGATCAGGCTGGTAGTGTAAACGTGTGACATTGAATTAAAAGGTGTTTATTTGTCAGTAGAATGCATTTTTTTTTTCTTCATAATTATCCTTTTTGTGTTCTGTTAAATTGTTCCTTTAAAAATTGTTACACGATGTGGACTGCTGTACCCATATTTTGACTATTTTATTTATTGTGTCAATTTAGTTCACGCATCATTGTAAATATAACGGAATTTGATGAGACTGTCATCAAAGTGAGAGGTTTAGCGTGATAAAACCAGGTTTAATCCACCATTTTCTACATTTGAAAAAGCCTGTACCAAGTCAGGAATATGACAGTTCTTGTCCATTTGTTTTTTATGTGTTTTGTCATTGATTTGGCCATGTGATTATGGACTTTCCGATTGGATTTTCCTCTGAGTTCAGTTTTTTTATGATTTCACTGCAGGTGAATTTGCCATAAATTCCACGGTAATGCCATTTTGGATATTCCTTTTTTACTTTCGCAAGCCTGTTTCCGCCAAAATTATTCGTAACTTTCTCACTAATCCCGATTGTTAACTACTTTTGATAACATGGTTAAACACTTTTGATTGAGATAAATTGAAAACTGTTAGTGATATATACATATAAAGAGGAAAAAACCGCCTGTACAAATGAACGTTTTAATAATGGAATAACAGGGACGTTTACACATTTAGATACAAAAATACAGCATTCTACCGCGGTACTACAATTACCATTCATATGTACAGACAGTATCAATAAATCAATCGGTGTAATTTAACAGATATATCATCTTATGGAGGAGTATTTGCGAAACAAAACAGTCTCTGGACCATATTTTCCTCGCCTAGCGGCTTGGGTAATTTCACAGTTCCTTGACTGGTATTTTTAACAAATACCCTTCCATAAAATGAAATATCTGTTCAATATATCATGCTCACAAGCTTAAGGGGTAATATAAAAAAAAAATTACAAATTTCTAGAGCCGTTAGGCGAGGGAAATGAGTAACCTCGAAACCGGTATTTTTGGCAAATACCCCTTATTGGCATGATATTGGCATGATATAATTATTTAATTCCACCGAATGTTCGACCTCGGAAAGTTAATCAGGTATCATATGGAGTTTCTACTTGAATGTATAATTTTTGTATACACATCAGCTGTGCTATTTGCCCAGTCAAATAGCATTTGCCGTATGATCATTTCTGATCATTTTTTATATACAGTCACTGTTTGTAATAAGCTGGTTCTCGGCTGACTAATAAACTTTGTTTATCAGTTTAAGTGAAGCGTATTACAAGCGGATTCCAGTTTTATGGGTATGAGCGGTTGACAATGCGTTTCAGTTAAGTTTTATTTATGACGTCACTAAAAGTACAGGTTCGCGGCATGTTTTCGTCATTCGCTCCAATTTCAATAATGATGTTTTTCTCCTAAACGTTCCATCTGGAACCGTATATTTGTCATAATAGGAGTAGTTATCAAAGGTACCAGGATTATAATTTAGTACGCCAGACGCGTGTTTCGACCACATAAGACTAATCAGTGACGCTTATTTCAAAATATTTAAAAAGCCATCCAATTTCAAAGTTGAAGAGCCTTGAGGATCCAAAATTCCAAAACGTTTTACCAAATACGTCTAAGGTAATCTATGCCTAGGATAAGAAAATCTTTAATTTTTCGAAAAATTCAAAATTTTGAAAGCAGAAAATTTATAAAAATTACCACATTATTGATATTCATGTCAACACCGAAGTGTTGACTACTGGACTGGTGATACCCTCGGGGACGAAACGCCCACCAGCAGTGGCATCGACCCTGTGGTGTAAATAGTTATCGAAGGTACCAGGGTTATAATTTATTACGCCAGACGCGCGTTTCGACTACATAAGACTCATCAGTGACGCTCATTTCAAAATAGAATAAAAACAATTCATCGAGTTATTTTTTAAACATGGTATTCCCCATGTTCATGGAGTTCCCTTATAACAAATACCCCGACAGAGAAAAGAAAATCTCAATACATAGAAATTATTGCAAAATACCATGTCTCTCATCAAAATAGAGCATTATTACATAAGGTGGAATTATTACTTAAATGCAATATACATGTTATATGCACAACGCAAAAAAAAGTGAAATAACAAAAAAACCTCGGGAAACAATTCAAATCGGAGAGTCAAATGACAAAAATTAAAAAATCAATAGCACAACATCATCCCAATTGTAACCAACTGTCATATTCCTGACTTGGTACATGCCCTTATTTATGTAGAAAATGATGGGTTAAACCTGAATTTATAGCTAGATAAACCTCTCACTTGTATGACAGTCGAACACCATTCCATTTCATTGACAATGATGTGTGAACAAAACAAATAGATATAATAATTAAACTGTAAAAAATAGAGGCACAGCTGTCAACATTATGTTATACTCTAATCAAGGTTAAAAACAAACAAATATGTACCAAAGAAGCACAAGAAGGCATTAAGTCAAAGCATATTATCTAAAATAAATTTAATAGAAATGTTTATTATGATACTATTAGAGAAATTGTGCGATTGTTTATTTATTTAAATATAAAATCAGAGTTTGCTACCGTTTATCTAATAATTTCTTAAATGTTATTCAATAGTTCAAGCGAGTTTAGACATGTAAATGTAAATGAAGCTATTAGTATGTTTCGACTGCAGTATCACTGATTGCAAATTGACAATACAATCACTGATTCAACAGCTTACTTTTCCGTTGCAACTGATATAATCCCAAGTTTTTGTTCCGGTTCATGTTGTACTCTCTTTAGTTTTTCATGTTTTTCATGTTGTGTGTTTTTTTTACTCTTGTTAGTCTATTTTTTTGTTTTTCTATTTTAGTAATGACGTAATCAGTCGACTGGTGAGTTTGATCATTTTCCTGGTATCGTACGCCTTTGTTTTTGTACCATTTGATAAAACTTCTTTCTTGTAGAACAGTTTTCTACTATTTAGTTATTTCTACTCCCCACATTGAAAGCCTTAGATGAGCAAAGATGGACTTTGAAAAATACGTAGATTTAAGAAACACCTTATGAAAAATAAAAACTGATGTTATTTTCTCTATAATCAAGAAATACAAAAACCGGCTACTTGCTTGCAAATAAAATTAAAGATATGAACATTATGATCGATTGTTGGTTGCTACAGGCAAATAAACATGACATGAATGTGTAGCAAATAATTGGCAGATTCAAACTCAAACATTTTATAATAAAATACAACGTACCCACATATTTACAATGTATGGTTAGAAAAGGGTATAAACCATTGTTAAACGATAACGTACACAATTAAATTGAGAAGCATTATATAAACCCAAACAGTTAGTG
This sequence comes from Mytilus galloprovincialis, assembly GCA_037788925.1. Classification (NCBI taxonomy): domain Eukaryota; kingdom Metazoa; phylum Mollusca; class Bivalvia; order Mytilida; family Mytilidae; genus Mytilus; species Mytilus galloprovincialis. The sequence goes on from CM075336.1 coordinate 55,403,585, forward strand.
GCCCTCAAATGAACTAGTCGTCCTGAACATGCTTGAAATATTTGACACTGGCTTCGAATCAACCAACAAGGAATCAATTGAATTAGAATAAATACAAGACTGCAAAATTGACGTATAATATGGCACTTCCCTTAGCAACATAGAGCATGTCTTTATTGACACTTTTTGTGCTTGAAAAATCACCTGTTTATATAACCCCTCTCTCTAGTGGAACAATAAAAATGTCTTCATTGAACCTTTTTTTTTTTTTAAATAATTACGTAACCTCCTGATATAAAGTAAGAAATGATTCAAACTTGTTGTATGCGGTAAATGCCATGGTTAGCAACAGCAGGCTCTATAGATCCCCTACTTTTAATCAACCTTAAAATAGTATGATTTATTTTTATGTAACGCAAACTTTCAATGTTTCTGATAAAAATGGGTTTTTGATGGTCACGTCAAATTAGCTCACAGTTATGACTTATCGATTTATTAACAAATATTAATGCTATAAAAACGTAGACAATGAAAATGTGGTATGAGTGCCAATGAGACAACTTTCCAAGTCATAATTTATAAAAATAAACCATTTATAGGACATGTTTCGGATTTATAAAAAAATATTTTCAAAAGTTAAATTGCAATCGAATTAACGCAATGTATGTGTTGGAGGTATAACGATTTAAACGTGTAATTATGTAGATTGACATGAATATGTTGTAATAATTAATCTTATATAGATTTCAAAATAACTTATTTTATATTTAGATATGTATCCGGAAGTACTTAATACTTATTCTGTTATTAGAAATTTACCAGGACGAACTAGGTAAAACCTTGGATCATTCAGTTTTGAGGAACACCTATGATGTATGTATTACATGAAATGTCGCTTTCAGATAAAGGAAGTTTACATATTTCGTTACACAAATAGAAAAAAATATATATACATCATACAAACTATCTGTATTTAGATATGTATCCGGAAGGACTAAGTACGTATTCTGTATTTTGATATGTACCAGGACGAACTAGGTAAAGCCTCGGAACATTTTTAAGAACATCTGTGATGTATGTATATCATGAAATATTGCTATCAAATTAAGGAATTTGGCATATTTCGTTACACAAATAGAAAGAAAAAAATATATAACAAACTGTCCTAAATGAAAATTTTAATATTTGTGGATCTTGTCTTGCTGATAATTTTGGTAATTTGTAGTTTACATGTATATCTATCAATTATAGTTTTAAGCAATTGGTTACCATTGTAATCAAAAAGCAATTACACAAAAATAGATATTTGTGTTTGATTAAAACTTCTTTTTTTCTATCTTTTTAAAAATAATAAGCATACATGAAAAACAAGGTAAAATGTGACACTCATGATTTATAACTCTTACAAGTCGTTGACAGCCTTGACGTAAATGAACATTCCAGACTTTTTTTCTCCTCCCAGATTTGCTCTTCATATATCAGTTCTCAAAATAATATACAGTCCGCCAAATGTTAAGCACCACCTATTTTTATTGCATCGAATTTTTTTTCATTTAAAAAAATCAGTTTATCCTCGAAAAATCGAAAATATTCATATAGTAATATTGCTAACATATATCATAAATAAACCATAAACTTAAATTTAGTCATTTATGCAGGTTCTATGCATTTGAATTTTGGGTTCATAAAAATAGTGAACATTACACATATCAGAAACGGAATTTAAGTTTCACTGTGATTTTATGTTTTTACAACAATTAATCACCCAATATCATTAAAAGGCTCTAAGATTTATCTTTGGTATGTTCGGAAAATTTAATGTCAATATTTGAGTGAATGGGATGTGTAATCATCTCTCTCCGGTACAGATCCATAACACGGCGTCTCACACTCTGTACAAGCCTTCTGAAGTTAAGTTGAGCAAATTAATTCCATTCAACAACAATTGCCCCTCCTAGATCACTAAGATTTTGCAAAGGTGGATCACTACGATTGAGATTTCTGCCAATGGCATCCCATACATGTTCGATAGGGTCCATGTCTGGGAAATGGAAGGCCAAAAGATAGTGTCAATGGCTTCTTGCTTTTTTTACTCGATTACCATCCTTGCCCTGTGTGGTCTAGCATTGTCGTACATGTACAAGGGTCTTGACGCAAGTGGAGGATTAGCAAAATGAGGGACTGCATTGTTTCTAAGCACCAAATCCCTGTATGTCTGTCCGATTCATGCTACCGTGCAGATAATGCATACCCACCTTACACCACCAGCAACGTATGCAGTCGTTGGGCAACTGTTGTTTTGGTTATACGAACTTTTTTCCCCAACCAAATTCGTCTTCTGCCATCTATTTGTCGTTACATAAATCGACTCTCATTTGACCAATGAACATTTTGTTAGCTTCTCATGTTCCGGCGTCGATGGGCATTAGCCCTTTGAAATCTGATTATACGGTGTCTGGCTAATAGGGCAGGTGCCTTGACAACACGACGTGCTCTTAGGTAGCCTCTATGAAGTCACCAGAACAATGTTCGAACTCTAACACGACCACCTTGAGGTCAATGGTGTCTAAGCTGTGGGGCAGGAGTAAATGGGTTGTCTTTGGCAGCACGACCAATAAGCAGTCTGTCATCAAGATCGGTAATTAAACGGGGTCTTCAGGACCTTGGTCTATCATTTACAGTTCTTATGTCAACATGACGATGTAAAACACTGACAATGACGGCGTGATTAACATTGAAATGGTTACCTATGCTCCTAGTACTCCTACCGGCAGTTCACATGTCAATTGCTTGTTAACGTTCAGTCACAGATAACTTACTCCTTGCCATATTTCACAGTGACTTGGTGAAGGTTAAATTATACCTGTACACGCGACAAAAGAAAGATGATTTACAGGTACCGAAACAGTGTATTCGATAAAGTGCAGATGACCTTTAATAAAAATTTGCTTGGCGTGTTTATCGGAATTTAATTGTTTTTGTCGTAATGAATTTGTTATATATATGTTATAGGCAATTCTTAACACAAAACATATATATTTTTTTTGCAATAGTTAAAGAATATTGCGATTTATATTTAGGTGGTGCTTAACTTTTGGCGGACTATATAAATTATATAAAACGACCCCGCTATTCTTTTATTGATGGAAAGGGTTGCAGAATTTTCGAATTTTTTCAGTACATCTTATCTAGACGTTTAAAGTGATATGTCACATTGCCCCATCTGGCAAAACCTAAAATAAAAAGCAAAATTAATAAAAAAAAAGAATTTACAAAGACAGGGTAAAAAAACGAAAATCTGAAACTCCCTATTTTATTTCATACGCTGTTTTGGTACAGCTATCTCTTATCATTTTCTTAATATTCAAGTTATTTGTTTTTGTACTTGATGTCGAAAGCCTGACATAAGCAAACATGGCCCTTGAAAAAACATAGAATAAAAACACATTATAAAGTATAAAAACAAATATTATTTTCTGGATAATCAGAAATTACAATAACCGGTTATTTGCTTACAAATAGAAATAGCGAACAGGTTTAAAGATATAAAAATAGCATAGTTAGTTGTTGCTGGAGGCAAATATACATAACATCATATCATGTTACTTAAAATTGTATAAACCATCTTTAAATGATGTATACAATTTAAAGGATTGCATAAAACAGCAAAAAGATAAAATAGTCCCTAATTGAATTCTAATAAATACAAGACTACTAAATTGACATGTTATATTACACTCACCTAAGCGCCAATAAGTTGTTTCTATCGAATCACTCTTTACTTAAAACATCACCTACTGATATGACCCCTACCTCTAGTTACCATAAAAATGAATAGTGACCCTTACTTCTAGTCACAATAAAAAGTGTCTATATCGACCTGGTAATTTTGCTTCTTACATCATATGCCGATATGATCCCTTACTGTAGTCACTATCAATTTTTTTTTCAATCGACCTATTCTATGCATATAACATTACCTGTCCTTTTCTATCGATATATGATCTTTTACCAAGGGACCATATATAGATAATATGTTTACCGGTAATTAAACATAACATAAGCTGCTGATATGATTCCTTCCCCTAGGCTCCATAACAAAGTGTTCTTTTCTACTTTTTCATTATTCTAAGCATCTCACTTGCTAAAATGACTGCTTCCCAAGGCACAATAAAAGAGTGTCTCGTTCGACCACTTTTTACTTCAAACATCATCCGCTGATATGATCCCTTCCCCTAAACGCCTTTAAAAGTGTTTCGGTGGACCATTTAGTTTCTTATAATAACATCATTTGTTGATATAATGTGTCAATGTTGAGACGTTATTTACTCATTATATATTTATATTAAACTATATCATTTCTTCTTCTTTCAGAAAACCTGTCCTTAGAATAGTATGTAGCCATTGTTATATTCGACTGTAGGATTATTTTGTATCCTGTAGACAAATAAAGAGATAATAAACTGTAATCGTATTGCAAGTGTTTTTTAGTGTTTCATAGCCTTGATCAACCAATAGCACTTATTCTCTTAATCTCTTTAATATAAGAATAGAGAGATGTTGGATTAAGAAATAACATTAAAAACATGTGTGGCACAATGAATAACTCGCGTAGCGAGTTAACTTAAACAGTGCTCAACATTTTTCAAGTTATTTCGAATAGACAGAAAAAATTATAACGGACATTCCTTATAATATATTTCGAAATTCCATTGGAAGCTTGCGTAAATCATGAAAAATACGTTGACCATGACAAAATAATGTCTGTGAAATGATAGCTAAAACACTGTCAGCAAATCAGAAGCCGTGTTACATCCACAATTAAATTATTGACAATAAGACGACAACTATCCACAAATGTATCTGAGCTATTATGGTCAACCGATATGCATCCGATAGTGACAAAAACATAGCGATACGTTACAATGAAAAAAAGTTAAATCACGAAAATACTGAACTCCGAGGAAAATTCAATCGGAAAGTCCCTAATGACATGGCAAAATCAAATGACAAAACACATCAAACGAATGGACAATAACTGTCTTATGACTGACTTAGAACAGGCATTTTCAAATGTAGAAAATGGTGGATTGAACCTGATTTTATAGCTCTAAACCTCTCCCTTGTACGACAGTCTCATCAAATTCCGATTTATGACTATTAGGCAGTGGTATACCGCTATTTCCTTTTTTCAAGAGTTGTACCCAGAATAATCTAGATGATATTTTGAACTTCGGATGAATATGTCCTGGCCTTTTGTGTTACCATTCTCTTTGACAAGCATTGGTTCTGAAAAAAGAAATATTTCATTACGTTTCTCGTTTGCAATTATTATTTCAAGATTAGAATAGTATATGAATCAAGAAACTCATTATCTGTTACACTTAAATTTACAGTAGAATCGATACTTTTTTTAACTTTAATTTCGCCTTATCTTGCAAACGATCAGTAAAAGTAGATAAACACCTGCTGTATGAAAATTTTCCTAAGTATCTGAAAGGTAACAGGAAGACGTTCTGATAATGGTGTCTTTGAAAACGTCGGATTGCTGTATGACAATTTTCCTAAGTATCTGAACGGTAACAGGAAGACGTTTTGATAATGGTCTCCTTGAAAACGTCGGATTGCTGTATGACAATTTTCCTAAGTATCTGAAAGGTAACAGGAAGACGTTTTGATAATGGTCTCCTTGAAAACGTCGGATTGCTGTATGAAAATTTTCCTAAGTATCTGAAAGGTAACAGGAAGACGTTTTGATAATGGTCTCCTTGAAAACGTCGGATTGCTGTATGACAATTTTCCTAAGTATCTGAAAGGTAACAGGAAGACGTTTTGATAATAATCTCCTTGAAAACGTCGGATTGCTGTATGAAAATTTTCCTAATTATCTGAAAGGTAACAGGAAGACGTTTTGATAATGGTCTCCTTGAAAACGTCGGACTGCGGTTATTTTTATATTGAGAATAAGCTTACGGAGTGTCGATTTATTTGTATAGTCGAACAGATGTAAGAAGTGAATCATATTTTAATTAATCAAAGTTATCAAACCACGATGCTAGAGGTTTTCCCCATGATGAATTAATTCCTTTAACTTTGAGATGAAGAACATCACTACACAAATAATGTGATATGGTGTCATGATTTGAAATATCATATTCCGAGGAAAATTCAATCGGAAAGTCCCTAATGACATGGCAAAATCAAATGACAAAACACATCAAACGAATGGACAATAACTGTCATATTCCTGACTTAGAACAGGCATTTTCAAATGTAGAAAATGGTGGATTGAACCTTATTTTATATTGTTTAAACAGTAACTCATTTGATTGTAATCGATGTCGGATCCGTTTATTTAGAATAAGACGTTGTTAAGTTTGATTGACGTTTTTGTGTTTTAATGTTTTACAAAGAACACAAACACCATCCAATAAACTTGCTCCTGTTCTCTGATGATTTCAATCTTATTACTTCAGAGATTCTCGCAGTTTATAATTGTTTTTAAAAAAATACTGAATATTTTCTTAATCAGGAAAAGATTAACTTAGCTGTGTTTGGCAAAACTTTATAAAAATTTTCGGTCATCAACGCTCTCCAACCTTGTGCATCGTTTGGGCTTTCTAATTGTTTTATTCGAGCGTCACTGATGAGTCTTTTGTAGACGAAACTCTCGTCTGGAGCAAATACAAAATTCAAATCATAGTATCAATGATGAGTTTATTTATCAACATTCAATTATGAATTAGTCTATATAAACTTGATATTCAGATCACATAGAAAGAAAAAAAACATCAACCAAATACTTGATTTAAATTAAAAGCCCGACTATATTTCCATATTTTGAATATCATAAAAGTGTTAAACAAGATCTAGATGAACATATACATTAACAACTAAAATTTCAATTTAGGAAGAGCTGATACTTTTTATAACCAATAAACGACAACAAGAAAATGTGCGCTTTAAGCTTAATATTCCAATCCAATTTTTATACATCTATATTATCTTTTCCCTTATTGTGACCTACTGAAGTAGACTCATCACAGTGTTTGTACGTTCATGGGCCGCGTGAACGATTCCACATGTGGAGCAAGATCTGCTAACACTTTCAGTACACCTGATTCAGTTTGTTTTCGAATTTTGAGTTTAAATAACCCTTTAGGTATCTTTCATTTCTTTATTACATTAGAGAACGTTAAAAATAGGAGTATATACAAAGAAATGGAATATTTTCTGAAGGGTTCACATGTCAATGAACATGCGTACTAACTAAGGATATCAGTTGATTTCAATGTAACCTCATATTGACCTAACCTAGCCCAAACATTTCACTTCAACTAAGAGGGACTAACAGACGTTCTGACAGAAAGGCTAATAGGTTGACGAAAACAGTAATGCCCAAATCTTGATGACGGGACATAATTAGAGGCTCTAAAGAGCCTGTGTCGCTCACCTTGGTCTATGCACATATCATAAACGAATGACACAGATGGATTCATGACAAAATTGTGTTTTGGTGATGGTGATGTCTTTGTAGATCTTACCTTACTGAACATTCTTGCTGCTTATAACTATCTCTATCTAATGAACCTATGAATCTATCCCAGTAGTTAAAATCTTATGTAAAAATTTACAAAATTTACAAAATTGATGAAAATTGTCAAAAATTGACTATAAAGGGCAATTACTCCTTAAAAGTTCTATTAACCATTTTGATTATGTTGACTTATTTGTAGGATTTACTTTGCTGTACATTATTGCTGTTTACAGTTTATCTATAATACTATTCAAGATAATAACCAAAAGCTGCACAAATTTTCGTAAAATTACCAATTCATGGGCAGCTTCCCAACAACGGGTTGCCTGACTGGTCTGAAGATTTTAGGGCAGATAGACCTTGACCTAACAAACAAATTCGTCCTGTCAGATTTGCTTTAAATGCTTTGGTTTTTAAGATTTTAGCCATAAACCACATTTTACCCTATGAACTATTTTTAGCTATGTCGGCCATCTTGGTTCCCAAGCCGGGCCATCGGACACTTTTTTTAAACTAGATACCCTAATGATGACTGTGGACAAGTTTGGTTGAATTTGTCTCAGTAGTTTCAGAGGAGAAGATTTTTGTAAAAGATTACAAAAATTTACGAAAAATTTACAAATATTGACTATAAAGGACAATTACTCGATAAGGGATTCAACTGACCATTTTGGTCATGTTGACGCTTTTGTAGATCTTACTTTGCTGAACATTATTGCTGTTTACAGTTTATCTCTATCTATAATATTATTCAAGATAATAACCAAAAACGACATAATTTCCTAAAAACTACAAATTTAGTGGCAGCAACCCAACAAAGGGTTGTCCGATTCATCTGACAATTTCAGGGCAGATAGATTTTGAACTGATTACCAATTCTAGCCCATGTCAGATTTGCTCTTAATGCTTTGGTTTCGGAGAAATAAGCCAAAATCTACATTTTACCCCTATGTTTTATTTTCATCCATGGCAGCCATCTTGGTTTGGATGGCCGGGTCACCGGACACATTTTTTAAACTAAATACCCCAATGATAATTATGGACAAGTATGGTTAAATTTGGCCTATTAGTTTCAGAGGAGAAGGTTTTTGTAAAAGATTACAAAAATTTACGAAAAATTGACAAAAATTGACTATTAAAGGCAATAACTCATTAAGGGGTCAACTGACTTTTTTGGTCATGTTAACTTCTTTGTTGATCTTACTTTGCTGAACATTATTGCTGTTAACAGTTTATCTCTATCTATATTAATATTCAAGATAATAACTAAAAACGGCAAAATTTCCTTAAAATTACCAATTCAGGGGCAGCAACCCAACAACAGGTTGTCCGATTCATCTGACAATTTCCGGGCAGATAGATCTTGACCTGATTAACTATTTTACCCTGTCAGATTTGCTCTAAATGCTTTGGTTTCAGAGATATAAGCCAAAATCTACATTTTATCACTATGTTCTATTATAAGCCATGGCAGCCATCTTGGTTGGTTGGCCGGGTCACCGGACACATTTTTTAATCTAGATACCCCAATGATGATTGTGGCCAAGAATAGTTAAATTTGGCCCAGTGGTTCCTGAGGAGAAGATTTTTGTAAAAGTTAACGACGACGACGACGACGACGGACGACGGACGCTAAGTGATGAGAAAAGCTCACTTGGACTTTCGGGCCAGGTGATCTAAAAACGGATGATATGTATCAATCTACATGTTTCTTTTGTGCATATTACACTTGTTTCCAAGAGAAAAAAATAAATAGAATATTGAAGTATTTGACTCTGTAGTTTATGATAAAAAACATATCTCTTCTCAAGAAAGGAACAACAGTTGGCAAAATATGTGAAAAAGTAACTATGTTACGTGTAGACTATAATAACAAGCTGAAGGAATTATAAATTTAAAAAGTAAATCAAGTTCATTTTAAAGTGTTGTTGTCCCGTATACTGTATCGTCTGTTTGTTACTTTATATATCAAGGACATTTCTCGTATCATGCTATAAACAAATGTTAATTTAGCCACTCATCTTAAGGTATACAGTGTAATAGGTATGTCTTAGAATTGAAGTTGGTGCTCTTTCATAGTGAATTATTCTTATCTTATTTAATATTCTTTATTTCATTCTATACTGTGAGGGACCACTTCCTATTGACAAGATGATAGGGCGTGCCGATTGAATACGTCGTCTTTTCAAGCTTGTAAATATGTGAATAGGTCGGGGGAAACTATTAAATTGTATAAGAAACACATGATGAAGCCATTGAAGTTCTCAAAACACTTCTTTGTCTGTCGTCTGTATTCAAAGTTTGTGTTTCTGGTTGCGTTTTTATCATACAATTTTCTCTCTTTTGACACTTTTGTATTCCACTTGTAAATTAAACACCACGAAACCAAAACAATATTGGTAAAGGTAACAATTTTACCAACACAATATATATGAAAAGGTATACATTTTTAAGATCTAAATTATATAAAAAGGATGGGATAGCAGAAACACATCGACATTTTTAACAATTAAGTATTGAATAGTGCTAACAATGTTTTAAAGTAAGCTGTTTTCTCAAATGAATAGTATCTTTAATAGCTGACAATACGGTATAAGAATAGGCAGTTGCAGTATACCACAGCATGATAGTCATAAATTATGTTAACTGTCACAAATCGGTATGTTTTTGTCATTATCGGAGAGAAATCAGTTGGCAATAATCGCTAACATCCACTCCATTTGTGGATTGTTGTCGTCTCATTGTCAATTATTCTACATCTCCTTATTCTTGTATTAAAGAGATTAGAGGAATAACTGCTATTGGTTGATCAAGGCTAAGCAAAATAAATAACACTAGCAATATGAATTTAGTTTATTATTTTTGTGTCCCAAGGAAAAGAAAGGTTCGTCCGTTGGAATATGACATCGGCTACATTCACTTCTACGGACAGGTTTTCTGGAAAAAATTATATAGTTTAATATAAATATGATAATATATGTATCATTACTGTAGTTCATATACATTCATTGAAATAAAATATTTAGAAATGACTTGATCAATATAATCCAACTTAAATTCAGTGGTTCACAATACTAATTTTTGTCAAAAGAATATACAACGTTTTCTGAATCATTCAGACCAATAAACAACATTCCTTACCATGATCAATATGATGAGTGTCATATGTTTAGCAGGAATTGTTTACTCGTAACATGCTTAAGTTGCAATTGTTTTGTTTTTGTTTTGTTAATTTCTTTAATTGGAACTGTTGAATAAATGTTATATTCATGTATAGCGTTCTTCAATTAACGTTAGGTACTCTCGTAATTTTTTTTGTTCTACTTTGTTTAAAATCATTCTTTTTGTAAAAAGACAAAACATTGAATATTGGTCTTGCACGTACATGAGTCTAAATGCTTCAGCATGTCAAATATGATACTAAACATATATTCAATATTTTCAGAAATTCCTAAAAGAATGTTCATACTAACCCTTGGAAATTCGCAAACAAATCTTTCATCGTCATCACAGTCTTCATTTTCCCATTCCCAGGTATTATTAGTGTTATCAAAGTCTATGTGGAGACAGCTCTCCCCAATATCATCAAGGTCTACTGTGAAAACAAAAAAGGTATGTATCTTTAAGATGTACACCTCTGTCTAGAATTAAACCTTTTTCTTAACCTGATTTTGGGGTTTATAAGACTGTAAAAAAATAATAAGTAAAGAAAAAATCATATGGGGGTTCACTTCTTTTTTTGCTACGGCCTTTCGAAAATACCCAATTTTTATGATTTTCTCATTTTTTATCACTTTATACCTATTTATGGGCTATTATGCTGAGAGAAAAAAACACATTTCCACAAATAAACTTTTTTTCGTACTTTCACTAAAGATGAAGTAGACCAATCTGAATCAATGTAACTTAAAAAAAACTATAGGTAGGTGTTAATATAAGAAAGTTTTATCATATTTTGATTTCTTTCATTCTCGCAAAAAGGTTAATGCGTAAGTCCTCAGTCAGTGAACTTGCTTATTTTTTTTTTTTGTAATCCATTGTATCCGTTTGCTGTCTAAGGGAATCTGATTATCTCAGGTAAAACTACTGATCTGCCTATCTAGGCTCAGGACGATTCAATAAAATTTAGAATGAAAATGGAGAAAATGTCAAAGAGACAACAACCCGACCAAAGAGCAGACAACAGCAGATCTAGAAAAATTGTATACTTTGAAAATTTAACAACCTGACCAAAGAGCAGACAACAGCAGATCTAGAAATACTGTATACTTAGAAAATTTAATGTTGACTTCGTTGTGTCAATTGTTTTTTTTTTTATGTAAATCGGCCATTGTTTCTTAGACATATATATTTCCTTTTTCGTCATACATATTAAAGTATTTCTTGAAAACACATCCAATAACACCAGATTATTAGTCGTATAAAGAGAACATTTTAACTAAACGCGCATGTCTTACTAAAACATCTTAAAATAATAAAACTTACATTCTCCAAATGGAATACTGAACAATATAAAAGCAGCATTGTTATCCATGTTATCGGCAAATACATAATTCTAGTCTTGGGTAGGACTATGTCCGCCAGTCCATACTTCCTCACCATTAGCTTAAAAAGAATTGAATTGTAATAAGTATCATAGGAAGATTTATTATTCAAATCATTTACATAATACAGAGGGACAGTCAAACTCATAAAGCGAAAATAAACTTACAACGCCATGGCTAAAAATGAAAAAGACAAACAGACAAACAATAGTACAAATGACACAACATAGAAAACTAAAGAATAAACAACACGAACCCCACCAAAAACTAGGGGTGATCTCAGGTGCTCCGGAAGGGTAAACGGATAAACTACTGTATGTCATCAACATGGCTTTAATTAAAGGAGCCACCATTTTAACCAACTGCTAGAAAAGTTGTCGGAAAATTGTACATTCGGTTCTATGTAATTACATCCCAGCTCATTTGTTCTAACAGGGGTGATCTGAGCCGGATCATCCCTACCAGATCACCCCAGCTTGAGTTTCTTTGTTTTGCATGCTTTCCTTTGTTCTGTACCATTTTGGCGGGAATGTCAAATCCACTATTAAACTTATAATCAATAATACGGAAAAGACTATCTATCAAAATTTACGTAGAAAAAATCCAGTGTAAATGCTGGGATTCGAACTCAAGACCTTTAGCATATCAACCCAGGACACATACCACTACACCAGGACAACTAGATACCAACTATCAGTAATTTAAAATTCTTAAAGGGAGCAAGATATTTTTCAAAGTGGGGTGAGTTGGTAGAAACTTTATTCAGTGGAGTTTAAACCATTTTGTGAGTTGTCAGACTGATTGTTCAATTTGATTTTACACTTTTTCAAAAGTGGGGCGAGTCGGTCAACAATAGTGGGGCGATCCAATGTGGGGCGATTGACCAGTGGACGAGTTAACATTGTTTCATATCTACTCATCGTGTTCTGGGTATTAAAAGGTATATATTATATAGTAATATATAAAGTATATTATACTGATTGTGTGGCGTTCTAAACTAAATTTTATTAGACCGTTGGTTTTCCCGTTTGAATGGTTTTACACTAGTAATTTTGGGGCCTTTTGTAGCTTGTTGTTCGGTGTGAGCCAAGGCTCCGTGTTGAAGGCCGTACATTGACCTATAATGGTTTACTTTTTTTTGAATTGTTATTTGGATGGAGAGTTGTCTCATTGGCACTCACACCACATCTTCCTATATCTATTTATTAATTGTAAATGGTTTTTCGTCTGATCTAAAACAGCTGGGATGTAAAATAGTTATCACATTCGGACTTGGTGTGTCAGTGTTAGATCACCCTCGTGACTCCGGCTGTGTACATGTCACTAAACTAATTGTAAACATGTTTACTGTACATGGCGTTTGGTATGAAAACGGCATAAGCTTGAGAAACACAATTCACATTTCAAGTTGTGACATTTTTTCACTCTTTAAAATTAATCACAATGAGTAACCTAAACCAGATGTCATTGATCTATCCATATTTTATGTAAAAGCATGCAAGACAAATAGATGACAAAAAAACTATGTGTCTCGATACATGTATTAAATTGGTATTTGTTTAAAACTGATACCGACTTGTTTTTCATTTTACTTAGCATAAGTACAAGAAAGTGATTTGTCATTGATTACATGGCATACTCGATATAGTTTTTTATACTTAAATGAACAAAATCTTCAAATTATTAACTCATAACTTACCGAAATCAAACGTATTTTTGACAGCATCAGCTTCTGCTCGTGAATTTGGCCTCCATAGGTATGCTCCTGGTGTCGCGGTACATGCCTTCTAAAATTGAAAAAAAATATGATATATCAATTATGCAGTTTCTAAGTTTGTATATTATATTGATATACAACAATCCTCGAATCCTGCTTCATTACTCAAAAACTATCATGGAACAAAAGTTTGTAGAAAAACATTGTGTTCATAAAAGATGTTTGAAACCATAAATCTAGCAAAGGAATACTAGGCGTATTTAATTTGATCTCAAGTATGTAATTTTGTATAAATACTACTCCTGGACGAATAATAAATATCAATAAGATAGTTAAATTAATCATTGGAAATGCACTGGTAGCATCAAACATGTCCGTAAAGGATTTCCAAGACAATATATGACTCAGACAAGTACAATGATTGACATAAGAAAGGTATAACTATTTGGTTTTTTTTTAATGGATAATTGGATGAAACCATATTTTGAATTTATTATATGCGTTGCCTGCCAATAAAAACGAAGCCTACTCTAACAAAGAGTAATTAAATCTGATACAACATAACACATACTCACCCGAGCATCAGACCATATTAGATCCGATTGAGTTCCGCTGTCGAAGTAACAATTAGAACTCGCAGTTTGGTCATTCAACAACCTATAGTTTGCAGGGCAATTTGTTGGAACACATTGTGCTATTCATATAAAACAAAATAAGTTTATAATTTAACTGAACAGCAACAATATAATATTAACCTGGTACATAAACAAATATTACAATGTAAAACAAACAAATGATTTAAATATATTTGGAAAAACATAATTTTGGCCAATGAATCCCCCCAGTTTATATACCGACTAACACAAATATTAATCTATATATATATATAAAATTATTGTATAAACAAGTAGATAGTGCAATACATAACTTATTAATGTTCGTCACAAGTCAAAAACACTGCTTTAATTTGGTGTATTTTAGCTGCAACTGTGACCGTCAGTTTTCCTTATTAGGCAACGGTGGTGAAAAGTTTGAGAAAACGATAATTGTTTGAGACTTGAATACATGTAACGTAAGATGCAAACTAGAATATGGAAAAGTACTTTACACAACATTCTATCATATAATAACTAACAACGTGCCCATCATGAGAAACAAATCACTAAGCTTTTCACGTCACGTAGGTTATCGATTCTTTATCAAATTAGTATATTGACTGGATGATATGCACGACTAACGATGAAGCAAGGCTTATTGTAGGCTTAGGCTTTAATGTGAGACGACACCCTTTAAAGATGTTGCTTAAGACAATTGAAAAGAACAATTTGATATTTACCGCCCCTCCCCTCTCCCACAATAGAAAGAAGAAAAAAGAAGAATAATAATAACATAATGATGATGGTCATGGGGGGGAGGCTAATGTGGCATGAAGAGTGGTAGAATTTGGATGAACATTTTGGTGGAAATGTATTTGTATTTTTTTATATATAAAAGTTGAAGCGTTCATAATTAACGTTATTAAGGGGCGAACAGCTTCAATATCGACAAACTGAAAACCTGTTATTATTTTTTGTATGGTTAAAATTGAAAATGGCACAGAACGCAATTTGTGATCTCCGCAAAATATAAAAAAGGTGAAGGTCCATTATCCATAAAAATACTAACTTGTTCGTACAGCGGATTGTGGTGTTGGAACAGTCACCGACACAGGTGTTGGTACAACAGGCATTGGTGCAACACTTGTTACAGTAGTACTCATCATTGTCATCATTACCATTGGTATCACGAGTAACGCTAAGGCTAAAAAAGGTATAGTAGGGAGTCCAAAATTTGATCCTGTGCCAAAATCAGACCATCCAAAAATGAGGTTTCTGAAAATAAGAAACAAATGATTATGTTATGAAACGCAAAGATGAATTGATGATGTTTGGAAACTATTCTTCAGAATTTTATCTCCTTACCCTTTCTGGATACTTGGAATTACCGGAGATTTTAAGTTTTATGCGTGTTTCTTTTTTTTTTTTTTTAATTTTGAAAGTTTGTCTTTGTTGTATTAGTAATCAAACGTACCAGGCTTATACTTTAATACATATCATTACAAAACAAATTGTATTAGTGTGTCGATAACTTTGTATCCTCTGCAACTTTTGTCGTCTGCGTCTCGTGTAACTTTTTGCGTTCCAAGTTTATGGAATAATTTCGATGCATTTACTGTTTACGTCGACTTGATATACAAAATATTTTTTTTTATCTATTTGATATGCCGGTAACAAACAGGAAATATTGTATTAATTTTTATACTAGAAGTTAGTTGTAGCACACAAAAAGCAAGTCCCTTAACAAATGCAGTTCTAGATGGAAGAAATTGTGTATTTCACGTCCCCATATCATTTATATATCAATTTGAAAACATATGAGATATATCTAGTCAAATAGCATCTGAAGACTCTATCTATATAGTTTTATGTCTTCTGAAATAGTTTGTTCTGTACCCTATGAATAGGTCCAAGGTTTAATAATACCCGGTAAAACAGAATGTTACATAATGCAACAGGTATACAAAGCAATTCATTCTAAGACAAAGTAGTTACTAAGATTTGTATGAAATAACCAGTTAACTTTATGTTACATTATCTATTCCTGCAAATTGTCGCATAATAAGGATACTCAAATTACAAAATATGTTTAAAAAGTTATGGTCCTTCATATTTGTAATTCATGAGTTTGAAATTAAGACGACAACTAACAATCATGGTTACCACAACATATCAATACCTTAATTGAACACATGTGCACATATGATGAAATATGAATTTGCAAAATACAAAATTATTGTATATGGACAATTAATGAACATTTTTACAGAAAAAAAAATTACGAAAACTGTTAAAAATTGCAGTAATAAGAGATGCATAAATTCCTTCTTATCCCTTACTTAGATACATTGTTTCAAACATTTTAAATAATGAATTAAAAAAAAAACATTTAGTATTTCAAAAAAATGAAATAAAGTATTATTCCTACCTTGTTATACTTCATCATTCTTCCTTCGGGTTGACGTTTTGAATAAAACATATGGACACACTGACTGTTGATCATTATATAGTGTGTATAAGCAGGAACACACCTTATGCATTTCAATTTGGTTTGATAATTAACCAATCACATTGCTTTATCAATCATGCTGAATCAGTCTTTTTTTGAATGATGAACTATTTTGTCAATGTGAAAATCTTACAAGGTCGGCTGTATTGACTGCATGTCCTATTTTTGTATAAACGAACGTTTCGACTACGGGCTATACATGCATTTTTCATGTAATTTATAAAAATTATTAACACCAAATATCGAGGATATAAATGCATTTTTTGGTAAAACTATTACCGTTCTCCATTTCTGTTCGAAATAATTTTCATTTACCATTGTACATTATTCTATTTGGTAGTATTTTGTAGAAGGTCATGGCTGGTTTTCTTAAATTGTTTAACATATCACCCCTTCTTTTATTGATTTTTTATTTAGATTGTGTCAAACATCAAATTTATTTGTTCAGTGTATATTCAGTTGTTTTTGTTAATAGTCTATTGATTGAGTTAAGTCATTTCAAATGATATTTTATAGTATGTCTTTCTATATTGGGATGTTACACTATTGTTTCAGGTATAGGCCTAGGTATATTGCATCTCTGAGCAACCGTCCTAAGTGTTTCATGAGGGTTTCTCTAAATTTCATTTGTTAAACCGTTGGTTTTCCGATTTGAATGGTGTTACGCTAGTCTACAATGGTTTACTTTTACAAATTCTGACTTAGATGGAGATTTATCTCATTGACACTCATACCACATCTTTTTATAAGTATGAAATTTACACTTTACCCCATGATGGTAATACATATGTGTAGACGTAATACAACTAAGCAGGAATTTGCAATTTGGACAAACTTAATTCAACTCCAAAAATTGTTAAGATCAGAAGTGAAGACGAAATTTGGATCATCGATAGACCGCATCATGGAGTCTTATCAAATGACCATAGGTCTGTGAAGGAATTCATCATCCGCTTTAAACTATTACCCCTTTACTGTTGTCTTTACGACATGACCCTCATAGTTGATTTTGAAGATATTACCTTATTTGGACAATAGATAGATCTCACCATGACGTTTTATCAGATGAGGTTGCGAAGGATTTCATTATTCCCTTTTAGAGTTATCTCCATTTAACAAATGATTTTTGTTGTTGCATGTATCTTAAATATAGGTACATATAAAGTCAATCTGACAAGGGCAACATGTACAAGAACAGATGGCAGTGTTAATTAACATACATATTAACACTATATATAGTTACACAATCAATGATAAGAGTTAGCTGCACTTACACAGCGTATGAAATAAAAATAAGCAGTTTGAGATTTCTTATTTTATCCTGATTTTGTAAGTTTTATAAATTCTACATATAACATTGATATTGCTTCTTTTGCTTTGGCTTTGTAAAATTATGTTATGTGACATATCACTTTTATCGTCTTAATGAGCTGTACTCCAAAAATGAAAATGCTACACTCCTTGCTCATTCTAAATAGAAGATCAATGTCATTCAGTGCAAAAAATAAAACTTCACAGACGTTAAGGTTGTTGAATATCAAATGAAACTACTTAACGTGTACATTTCAAATATAGTGACATATCCCAAACATGAGTTGAGAAGATCGTTGATAGCAACATTGTAACTGTTTTAGAATGTAGAGTTGTAAAATATCGAGTGAAATGTCATCAAGCGTACATTACAAAATTTACATACTTCCATTTTCAGATATAAATGTTATTAAGTGCAAAAAATGAAAAGTTTACGACGGTTTGCATGTCGTATACTTAATAAAAAGATTACCAACATCAGACTTATAAAGAAATCCCTTACCATTTGTTTTATAAACAGCTGCGATACTAGCTGTTTAATTGGTTGTAAATTCGTTTCGACTTTATTTTGTTTAACTTATCATTTTTAACTCTACTGGCCGGAAGAAAAGACGAGTGATATCTTGGTGATAGTTTGTCTGATGTATTTTTTATTAATGTACTGATATATGCCAACTTCATTGATCTGATCATGCAGGGCATTTCAAGTCATACATATATCACAAAAGTTGTCTTAACCTAAATGATCCTTAGCTTTACCTAGTTCTTCCTGGTACATATCTAAATACAGAATAAGTCATTTTCATATCAATATAAGATTAATTATTACAACATATTCATGTAAATCTACCTAATAACAATTTAAAACATTATCCAAATCTTTGCTGTTATTCAGTTAAAAAGACAATCGAATAAATGTTTGTTTGAAAAAAATGCATATTATTGAAAAGCCATAACTGTCAACCAAATTTGAAGTCCAAATCAAAAACTATTTGAAACATTAAAATTTACGCTGTAGACTAGAATTTTTTTTTATGGTCTATTCAAATTTGAGGATCTATAGAGCCTATGTCGCTCATTGTATCATTTACAGCATATCAGAGGCATTTTACGTTAAATAATTTCTATTATCATACATGCAGGTTATATAATAGTAAAGAATGGTTCAAATGAGAAACTTTCTTAATAGCTTAAGGAGGCTCATATCAGCAGTTGGTATTATAATATAAAAAAAGAAGATGTGGTATGATTGCAAATGAGACAAATTTCGACAAGAGACCAAAATGACACAGAAATTAAAAACTATAGGTCACCGTACGCCCATCAACAATGAGCAAAGCCCATACCACATTGTCAGCTATAAAAGGAACCGAAATGACAATGTAAAACAATTCAAACTATAAACTATAAGTAAAGAAATGTTTGATAGAGACAACTTTCATAGTGCCATTAGAGGGAGGGGTCACATTAGCAGGTGATGTTTTATATAAAGAAAGTGTACATAGAGATACTTTTTTATGGTAATTAGGGGAGGGTTTTGTTGTTAATATAATCCTACACAGTACATCATCATTTAATAATGGTTTATTTTTCGAACAATACATATATGGAAAAGTAGTATTTCATTATAAAATATTTGATTTTTCCATTTGGCATTCATTACAGAATTTCATGTCATGTATTGTTGTCTGTGGCCACAAACAATCGATCATGCTATGTAATTTTCAGATGTTTAAAGATGGTCGTTATTTTTATTTGCACCTGTAACCAGTTCTTGTATTTTTTAATGATCAAGATTATTATATATATGTTTTTATACTTTATAATGTGTTTCTATATTCTATAATGTTCTAAGTATGTTTGTTTGCTCTTCTCAGACTGCCGACGTGAAGTAGTAAAAATAACTTTATAGTGGTTGTAGCTTATAGGAATTATGTTTAATCAAATGGTAACAGCGCCATTTCAGTACCTGTACCACAACTGTCAACTTTATTTGCAAAAAAACAAGAGAGACAGAGTACCAAAACTAACCACCACTTCCAACACGAACAACCCAATATAAACACAGACAGGGTTAATTACGAGTGGAAATACTTTCCCAGTATCTTTGGTGAGCACAACTGGTGCTCTTTTTATACTTATAATCAAGAGTACCATTTCAAGGAATTCGCAATTAATGAACACAGAAACCAGTCACGATACTGACGAACATTCATTAGGTTAAAGTTCCGTAGACTCTTCAATGCCATTGGATACATTTATTCATCCATAGCAAATAGCTGGTATGCACAATGATATAGCTTTTAATATTACTCAATGTACCAGAACTAAAATTCTATACAGTGAATATATATTGGATTGATATTATATTGTTAACAAACAACAGTTCAACATAATTTGTTGAAAATACACGAAATAAATTTGGGTCTATTGGCCGATGGACATTTAGATTCATAATATCAATAACATCCAAGTAGACTTCAGGATGTGTTCAATTACATGTCGGTAGTTTGCTTAGATACAAAGCGCAATATTGACAGTCTTATTTTTTCTGATGTTTTTGTTACCCTTTTTACTCACTAAAAAATGCTACAGTTCATATTTAGATGAAACACATAAATATTTCTTAGAAGTGCACTGCAATTGCATGAGAAATGTAAAACCAAAATGATTATTTAAAAAAAAAAAGAGTTAAATATGATTCAAAAACTATCCATGAACCAACTGACCGAAGAACGAAGATTTGAACAATCACATATCCCCCATTTCAATTCATATGTCTGGTACTTGTTGAAAAATAAATGACACTTACAAAACACGAGAGGCGAAAGTAAACAGTAAATCAAATTGTACAGGAGGTCGACAAGAAAAAAATTCAATTGTCTGCTTACAAAATGCTTTTTCAAATGAAGGTGACCGTTTTCAAACTGGAATATATGCCACACTGAACGTTTCGGTATGTTTATGGCGATCAAATGAAGCTGTGTATTCCAAAAGAATATTAATTTCAAGTTTGTGTTTATCATGACTTTCGATCTAAAAGACGTTCCGAGATCTTGTATTGGTGGGATCATAACTCGGCCAATACAGAACAACAATTTGGCCAAGATATTCTGTATTGGCTGAGTTGCAATTTGTATTGCATAGGCAGTTTTCAGCATATCAAGCCCAATAACAAAGAAGTCTTTTAATAACTATATGCATTGACTCAGAAATCCACGTGAAATGGCTAGTTTGATTTTTTTTTATCGATGCATATCATTTCCAAGCGAGCGTTGGTAAGGTTCTTTAGGATGTCAAATAATTCTTCCCCGTTATGTAAATTGTCATTGAGACACCTCCCTATCAAAGTCACAATGTATAAGACGTCATCAATTGTTGGTCAACGAAGTCTACATTTTTACGAATTTAGACGAAAAGTATTCGATTTTTGGGAAGTTCGATTTAGTTTATTTAGCCTTAAGTGTTTTCAAATAAATCATGTTTTCAGCTTTGACATTTTTCTGCTATCTTCTGAGAATATGTGAACGTGTATTTCATAATACGAGCCAATATTTGTAGAATTTCAAATTTTTAGATATGCACAATTTCATAATACTTGTCTCAGTTTTGACAATGTTTTTGATGATGTTGTTTAGCTTATAGATAGTATAGGTAGTATAGATATTAAAAAGTTCATTGTTGATTTTGATATTTGAATAAAGTCTACATTGTTATACAATTAACATTTTAGACCAACAAATTGTCTTTTTCTACGAAAAAAGGTTGAATCACAAAAGAACTGAACTCCGAGGAAAATTCAAAATGAAGAGTCCCTAATGAAATCTTGGAAATTCAACAAATATTGGCTCGTATTATAAAATATACGTTCAGATATTCTCTCCAGCAAAAGTAATGTTATTTGTCTCAAACGTATTACGTTCAATATTTTGTATTAGAATGAAGGGTTCAATATCCCCTGCCTGCAAGGTATGAACTATCGTGACAAGATTTGGGACGTTGACATCTAATTTAGAAAATAGGATAAGAAAAGATAAGAGGTCAGTTGTATGCTCGCGCAGCACGTGTTTACTTGATAAAGATATCAGACAAATTGTCACAAAATGAAAACATGGTTAAAATTGAAAGACCAAAGGCAAAACCATATGAAATCGAAACTATGTAGAGAAAGAACTTGACATATATTGGTTGAAACAAGTAGAGAAGCGATAAGACGTCATGTCCTCGCGAACACCATGTAGTTCTTGTAGAAGATAGCAGAAAAATGTCAAAGCTGAAAACATGATTTATTTTAAAACACCTAAGGCTCAAGAAACTAAATCGACTTTCCCAGATAGGAAGAGAAAATATAAGAGGTCAGTTGTATGCTCGCTCAACACGTGTTGAAAATCTTAAAATCAAATGAAGTGTTTTTGCCTGTAGTCTTTCTGTATAAACCATGTTTCATTTGTGACAGTTTGTCTGATGTCTATATCAAGTAAACACGTGTTGAGCGAGCATACAACTGACCTCTTATATTTTCTCTTCCTATTTTTAACCTAGATATGTATGTGAACGTCTTTAATCTTGTCATACCTTGAACTCAGGGGATATTGAACCCTTCATGCTTATACAAAATATTCATTTAACATAACACGTTTGAAAGAGTGAACATTTACTTTTGCTAGAAATATTATCCGGAATTGTAAATCATAATACGCGAAGATACCATGCTTAGTTTTGTTCAATCACATTGTTGGTTCTTTTTTTAATCAGTATTCTAGAATTTCTTTGTTTTATACTAATCACATTTTAGGTAATATTTCTCAGTTTTGACAATATTTCGATAGTTTTGGCAAACGTATAGGTATTATATGATTAATAGGTTAAACTTTGCGAAGATACGAGTTCTAATTATTGCAAAGAAAAGAAGAAAGAATCATCCATGTAGTTCACGTCGTAGTATGCATACTTTTGATCAGTTGCTACAGGCCGATATGTTTAAAATTTACATTGAGCTTTTTATTAAATTGACAATGAACTTTTATATAACTTTTAAAATAAGTCCATTTGAAAGTGCAAGAAAGACCTTTTCCATATGGACAAAAACCTGTCCAATTATATAATTAACTGCCTTTTAAATTGTAGATCTCAAAAAAGGAATGCTAGTCGTTTCGTAATCTGGGGGCTTTGTGCCTGGTCGATTTGTAATTAAATTGATTTGTAACTGTGACGTTTCGTACCTGGATTACATGACTTTTTTTTGTACGTTTAACATGTATGGTTATAAAGTGTGCCTCTATTAGTTTTGTCTCTGGAAGTGTATATATCTCTCAAAATTGTCTATATATTGAAGCAAAATTAAATTCTTAAGTTTTGTTCTTGTCATTTATTATAAATGATCGAACTGTGCAACTCATAATAAAAATGTTGTAATATTTGTTTTAAATTTTGAATTTTTGGCTAATTGGTGATAACCCTTTATGGTTTTACAACAGCAATTGACAAGTGATAAAAGTTATTTAGGTGTAAAATGATGAAGAAGATGTTTAAAAATGGCTTAAGGTGGTACTTAACACTTTCACTTAAATTGATTTGGCTCGTTTAATTTTCATAAAATTTTGTCAAAGTAAATCTTTATCAAAAATATAAAACTTTCAAAAATTTTGAACCAACCGTTTTGTCAGAAAAATTACACTAGTTATATAGCAGTTTGACAAACACCAATTTTGATCATTGAGAAGCTTTATATTCCCTTTACAACACAACGTAATTAAAACGTTAAGCTGACTTTACAGAGTTATCTCCCTGTAGTGTTAGGTACCACCTAAAAATGCTAGTGAGCATTGATAGTTTTAGACATTTCGTCTGTGTGACCCAAATGTTGAATTTTCCTTTAACAAAGCAGTGCCGCTGACAATTAAAAAGTCAAAGACTTTTTTAAATGAACATTTCGTAAAAAACTTTTCATTTCAAGTTCATTTGATATAGATTTACCTAAAATCAACAATTGAGCCATGCAAACAATACCTATTAAGAAAATTTTGAGTTTTGTATGTAGCTCTTTCAATTTC
This sequence comes from Mytilus galloprovincialis, assembly GCA_037788925.1. Lineage (NCBI taxonomy): Eukaryota > Metazoa > Mollusca > Bivalvia > Mytilida > Mytilidae > Mytilus > Mytilus galloprovincialis. The sequence continues at coordinate 55,427,831 of CM075336.1, forward strand.
AACTTTACAATGATTTTCACTGAATTTGCCCAACTAGAATACTCTTTAGGAAAAAGGTTTTCAAAGAACAAAATCTTTCTATGTTCTTTTAATTCAAAATCAGATATTAAATGTTAATAAAGTCTCATTATACTCCAAACTGTTGTTTTTTATATATTTTACTAATGTTGTATGGTGTTTTGCATAAAATAAAACATGATATTTACATGTTTTCATTTTTTTCAGTTTACCTTGATAACGCATAATTTCTATTTCTCAGAAAGTACTGAAATCCACATTGAGCTAGCTCCTTGCAGTGAATAAATGCCAAAAAAAACCATATACCGGTAGCAGTTTTGTAGTTCACTGCTACATAGGCTTTCACCTGTACTTTCGAAACAACAGATCTTTGAAACTGTTCTCAAATACAATGCTACATAGAAATTATACATAAACATAAATAATATATGCATGTATGTGAAATTAGCATTTGATATTTTTACTACTCCGCAACAAGTAAACTTTTAAAAATCCTTCTGTTTTCCTGATAAATTATTCCAGATAAAAATCAATATTTTGTTTAACCTAAAAACATAATTCAATTCAGCATAAACTTTTAATCAATCAGAAGACATTGAATCAGAAAAAAATTCTGAAAAATGAACTGTTTTATTTCACTCCATGTTTTAACATCCGTCGTTACCTTAAGTTGTTATAAATGACTGGTTTGACACATCTCGCTGAACACATAGGAAGTGGAAAGATCAGAGTTCAGTTTTATGCCCGCACAACATATTTTGCTTGAATAAGATTGAAGAAAACTGTCACAAATTAAAACATGGTTTATACGAAACACAAAAAAAAAAATGTTCGTATTAATTGTATTATTGTGTAATAATGCAGGCTTCTTTATAATATTAGAACTAACCATTAACAGTTTGACATGTCGACTCCAGAAAGTCTTTTAAACATCACTAAATCTGTGTCAAAAATTTATTTAAAAAAAAGACAAAGGCAAAGTTAATTATCCAAACAATAAAACAATTATAAAATTAAAAACCAATTGTTCAGAGAACAATTGAAGGTCTTTCCATCAAAACAATGTATTTTGATATGAAAGTTGTGAAACTAAGTTTAAAATGTCATTTCAATCGTCAAATGATAGCTTCTAGTACGCTGATTCCAAAAATATTTGGTTTCCATACATTTTTTTTAAATAAGGGAGATAATTTGTTACTTCCGGTTTGAAAAATGTTACTTACGATTATAATTGAATATTTACTTGACACTGATTCCAAAAATATCTGGTTCTATATACTTTTATATTAATAAAGTACAAAAAATAGCTACTTCCGGTTTACAAAAGGTCACTTCCGGTTGTTTCTTTCAAGGTTAAATGGTTTGATACCTTTTTCCACAAGTTTCATAGCTTTATCATGTATACATATAAAATAAAAGCAAAGGTCAAAATCTAGAACGTCAAATTAAGCTATGACCTTGAGATCAATTTCAAGGTCATGAACTAAGGACCTCAAATCAAAAGACCATAGGTCTTAATTATATTTGGTTAATGACTTATATCACCAAACACGTATTTTTAAATACAAGAGGGGAGAAAACTCCTTTTTACGTTCAACGTGCCCCTTCAATAAAAATTTATGTGTTACGACATGTCGCAACTAACAATTTAGTAAAAATAATTTGTTGATATCTTATACGGTCTTTGGATATAAGTGAAAATAAGCCAAATTCAAATATTAGAATATGACCTTGACCTTTGACCTTGACCTAATTTTCATTTTTTTGGACCAAGGACCTCAAATCAAAAGATCCTAGGTCTCTATCACTTATGGTTTATAAGATAGAAATGCATATCACTTATATCAGATGCATAAGGGGAAATAACTCTCATATGGAGCGGTCATATTGCTTCGGTCAAAATAGGACAAATCATGCAAAGGATATAACGAGCAATTTTGTAAAATAAATTTGTCGTTATCTTTTACGGTTGCGAAGGAGTTGTGAGCACAAGGAAAACAGTGTTTGGGGAGATAACTCCTACAAAGAAAAATATTCGGTTACGCAGGGTAAATTTCAAAATCGCATAAACTGTTCGATATCATATACCAAATATCAAAGCGACATATTGCGAAACAAATGTTTATCGCAAGAACAAAATTAGGCGGAAGAAAAAAAAAAAAAAAAAAAATAATCAGAAGAAAAACAATAGGTCTTTCCACAGAAAAGTGGAAAGACCTAATAATGCTTCTTAGCTCTAGTTTTATATATTGTGTAAAATTTAGTTCTTCATTCTCAAAATTGACAGAGGAGACCATCTTTATATTTTAAAATATTGAACAGTCCTAGTCTGATAATGACATTTTTTTTAATTTATGAAAATATAATTGAAACCCAATACCTACCAGAAAAAAATCAAAGATTTAAAGAGTCGTCTAGCAAGGCAGAGATTGAGAAATTAACAGTGGTCAGATCTGAGCCAAGACCGTATGGGGTGTAAAACTACTTTTATGTTAAAACCTTAAAATGCAAACTAATTGCAATCGAAAGAAAAAATACAAACATAAGTTTGTAGTAAATCGGTTATCATAAAACCATTAAACAATATAAGTGATAATAAGCAGAAAATCGTGAGGTAATTATGGTAACAGTAAACGGTAATGAATCAGTCTAATCTTTAGATTATTGTTCTCATGTTCTTGTATTTGTATTGTATTCCTGTCACCTATTGGTGTCATTTTATTGTTATATTTAACATTGCCATAACAGTGCGAGGTTCGGCTAGCCACTAAATCAGGTTTAACTCACCATTGTTTCTTAAAATTTCCTGCACCCAGTCAGGAAAATGGCCATTGTTATATTATACTTCATTTCTATGTGTGTTGAATTTTAGTGTTGTTTTACTGTTGTGCCGTTGTTTTCCTCTTATATTTGATGTGTTTCCCTCAGATTAAGTTTGTAGCCCGGACTTGTTTTTTTCTGCAATCGATTTATGAATTTCGAACAGCGGTATACTACTGTTGCCTTTTTTTTTTATTATCCAATATATTTCAAATGTTTGTTCTTCTTTATTTAGATATATTTTCAAATTTAAAGTGAAACCATGTAAAGCAATATGGTGTACATTTCATAACAAGTACGAGGTACTTTTGTACATATTATAACTTTTATTTTTGCACTGTAAAATCTATAACGTGTACAATATTTCTGTTTTTGATATCATTGTTGTTCAAATACTAAACTGATTTTAAGGCTTTAGTTTAAAATGCCAACAACTCTTTTAATCAACAAAACTAGACCGTCAAAACAATTGGTAACTCTCATATCTGAGGAAAGAAATGTATAACACAAGTGTTAAGTCTGATTTTTTCCAAAACTTGGCTATACCTTTAAGATTTAAAAGTTATTTTCCAATAAGTTTTTAATGTGTTGGCCTCGAACATAACGGAAGACATATTTCTTGTAGAAATGCACATTTGTTGTAGTAAAAAGTGTACCATTAATTTAATTGCAAGAGATTTTGTACATACTTTTGAGATATAACCAAATACGATCACTTTCTTTTTAATTTTTGGGAGAGATCAACTGTTATATGCTTGTAAACTTGTTATATAATAATTTAAAACTGGCTGAAGATTTAAATGGTTCACCATCCTACCTGTGATACAAAGCGCAATAACTCAAGTTTTATACATGTTCAACTAGCAACTACATTTTTTTAAATCTAGTTTATGTATGAATATTAGACAGTTTATTACTGGTAGCAATTATATCATCGATATGATCAGTGTACTGTAACAGATAAAGTCTGAAATTAAAAAAATCAAAACACACACGCACAGACGATACAAGTTATAAGAGCATTGAGACTACACAGCAAGAAAACAATTCTGTAAAACTAAGTCAATATTGCATATTTTAGAAAAAAAGGCCAAGAAAATATTAAGCTTTCGCAAAGACTGTCCTCATTATACATGATATAATTTAATTTTGAATGTAACGCGTCTTCTGATTAGCTGACGTTATTTTGTTATCAGACCATAGACATAATTTAGTCATGTGACCGTGACGTCATCAACGTTTTTCGTGGTTTTCTACGGTTTAAAATGGAATTTAGAATTAAATTATAAGAAACGACTGTAAGTTTTTTTCTGTCTATTCGGAATAACATAAAAAATGTGGTGCACACTGTTAAATAACGCGCGTAGTGTGCACCAAATTTTTTATGTTATTTCTTCATAGAAAGAAAAAATATTACAGTCATTCCTTAAATAACAAAAAATATAATAAATACGAACAACCTTTTTTGAAGCATGAAGAAAAAGTATCAACGCACAAGAAAACTTAACTGTACAACAACTTTATCAAAAACAGATTTATTGAAACCTTAGAATGCTATTGACAACATCTGGTAATTAACATAAAGACGTAATTAAGTAAAATTATTCTACGAATGCTAAATCGGTAGATCTTGAAAAACTTACTTTAGGCTAAATATATAAAATAGAGAATAGAAATAAGGAATGTGTCAAAGAGAAAACAATGGACGTCAAGTTGGTTACTTATTCCTTATTCGTTTCTTATTCCGTATTCGTTACTTATTCATTATTCCTTATTCGTTACTTATTCCTTATTCCTTTTTCGTTACCTATTCGTTACTTATTCCTTATTCCTTATTCGTTACTTATTCGATTTTTGATATCCTTTCCCCTTTCTAATTGTTTATATTTTTCTATCTCGTAATAGCTCTAAATTTGAAGAGGTAAACTGACACTTTTATCACCTATTCATACGTGTTTGTACTCAAACGATCCTGTTACTTTATGTTCGATACCTATTTGTTCCTTATTTGATTTTTACCGGCCTTACCATTTAACTGCTTTATATTCGTACCTTTGAAGATGGTTCTTGGTACGATGAGGTGAAATCACCCTTTTCGCGCTTGTATAAAAAAGAAGATGTGGTATGGTTGCCAATGAGACAACTCTCCATAATAGACAAAAATGACACAGACATTAACAATTATAGGTCACGGTAGGGCCTACAACAATGAGAAAAGTCCATACCGCAAAGTCAGCTATGAAAGGCTCCGACATGACAATATAAAAAATCATCATGTACGTACCCGTTTCAGCGCTCAGCTGATACCCTGTTACTTATTCGCTTATAATACGTGTGCTATACGTTGCACCTTTTAAAATAAATATTGTGTGTGTCTCTGGTGGTAACTTTGGGTTTTTTAAGATGAAATACCCCTATTAGAACATATGTACCCGTTTCAGCGCTCGACTGTTACCCTGTTACCTATTCGTTACGTATTCGCTTTTAATACGTTTCTTTTCGTTGAACTTTTAACAAGAAATAGGTTCGTGTCTCTGGTGGTATCTATGTGTTCCTAGAGGAACCTATGAGCGCGTATCTACCCGTTTCAGCGCTCGACTAATACCCTGTTACTTATTCGTTCCTTATTCCTTTATAATACGTGTGCTATACGTTGCACTTTTAAAAAGCAATAGTTTCTGGTGGTAACTATGAGTTCTAAGAGGTGAGATACCCTTATGAGCGCGTGTGTACCCGTTTCAGCGCACGACTGATACCCTGTTACTTATTCGTTCCTTATTCGCGTACAATACATGTGATATACGTCGCATCTTTTTAAAAATGATTTTCAATTAATTTATTGTCTCTGTTGGTAGAATTGGTTTCTGAGAGGTGATATAACTCTATAAGCGCGTATGTACCTGTTTCTGCGCTCAACTGTTACCCTGTTACTTATTCGTCACTTATTCGCTTATAATATATGTGTTATACGTTGCACTTTTAATAAGAAATAGTTTCGTGTCTCTGGTGGTAACTATATGTTCCTAGAGGTTGTCTTTGTTGGTAGAATTGGTTTCTGAGGGGTGATATAACTCTATAAGCGCGTATGTACCTGTTTATGCGCTCAACTGTTACCCTGTTACTTATTCGCTTATAATACATGAGTTATACATTGCACTTTTAATAAGAAATAGTTTGGTGTCTCTGGTGGTAACTATATGTTCCTAGAGGTTGTCACTGGTGGTAATTTTGGATTCTTAAAGGTAAAATAACCCTATTAGCGCGTATATTCCCGTTTCAGCGATCAATTTATACCCTGTTACTTTTTCGTAATTTAACTGTTTAACTTGTGACCTTGTGCTTTCATGAAACTTTATTCATAATGCTTTTCAGGAGAGAAAATATAGATAATATAACAAACGTAGGAATCACGGGTAACATTCTGTTTATCAGGATAATAATCGAGAAGAAATGATTAACGGTGCTCAAGCATTGCGATCAGGTCGTGAATGATTTGGTATACAAATAGGATCGTGAATGAAATATTATGCTCAGTCATGCAGTAAATGGTCTTATTTAATAAATTATGAAAAATATTGGAAAATAAAACTGTCAAATTAGACCGTTAGTTTTCTCGTTTGAATTGTCTTATGTTGTCATTTCGGGACCATTTATAGCTGACTATGCGGTATTGGCTTTGCTCATTGTTGAAAGCAGTACGGTGACCTATAATTGTTTATTTCTGTGTCATTTTAGTCTCTTTTGGAGATTTGTCTAATTGGCAATCATGCAACATTTTCTTCTTTATATTCAAAATTTAGATAAGTATTATTTTTTTTACACCAGAGTGCCACGCTAAAATGTATCGCCTTCTTTACTAATCATTGATATTAAGTTGATCATCCTAAATATAAAGCTTTACCTCATCTATCACATAAACTTAACATGATTTAAGAAAATGAGATCACGGTTATATAAATCAAACAAGAAATACATGTACACCTTACAATCATTCATTGATACACTAAGTATAGTTGACCTATAATTGCTTATAGTTTCTATGAGACAGACTTAACCAAGAAAACTCTCCAGCAATGAACAGTGCAAAAAAAATCTGTCAGACTGACATGTATATCCTACAACATTTCCATACACCAAATATAGTTGATCTATTGCATATAGTGTTATAAAAAAATAATTTCAAAACTTTGACCACTGAACAATGAAAATTAGGTCAGATGACACATGCAGCTAAACATGTGTACCTTACAATCATTCCATACACCAGATATAGTAAACATATTGCATATAGTATAAGAAAAACAGACCGAAACACAAAAACTGAACTATAACCACTATACCATAAAAATGATGTCCAGGCTAGATAGCACCTGAAATTGGACATGTACACCTTACACTTATTCCTTACACCGAATCCACTAGACCTATTTCTTATAGTATCAGAGATATGGACTTGACCACCAAAACTCAACCTTGTTCACTGATCCATGCAATTGATCAAGTATAAACTGTCTGACGGTCATGAGGACCTTGCAAGGTACGCACATACTGAATACAGTGATCCTTTTTATCATTATAAGAGAGAAATTAGCTCTACAACAAAATTACAATTTTTCCAAGTAGTCACTGAACCATGAAATTGAGGTCAATGAGGTCAATGGGCATGTGACAAACGTCACGAAAACTTAGTAACATGAGGCATCTATATATAAAGTATGAACCATCAAGGTCTTCCACCTTCTAAAATATTAAGCTTTAAAGAAGTCAGCTAACTCCGCCGCCGCAGGATCACTTCATTATGTCAAGCTTTCTGCTGATAAATTACAAAGGGCAGATTTCTATTCGAAATTTCAGAGAAGTAAGAATGTAAATAAATATGATTTTTTTTCGTCAAATTTCAAATACATAAACTATTTATACCTTAGAAATATCGTTCAATATTACTGCAATAGTTCTGAAAGTTATTCTGATTCAGTTTACAAAAGTGGTAATATTTGAAAAAAAAAAACAAAAACCAAAAAAACATAAGTTAACAATATAATATATTAGTGTCTGTCCGCCCTGCATAAGTTTAATGGTGTCTGTCTGTCCTGCATAAGTTTTTTTTTGGTTGAAAAGTTAAGATTGTCTCGTCTGATGCCCATTAGTTTTTAAAATGTTTTTATGCAGTCATATCTATAAAACAATAATCCTTGCTGAAGTTTGTAAAATTTGATAAAAGAAATTTGTTTAAAACAAAATAGCAGATAAACAACTGTCATAAATTATTTCTGATTTGGCACAGGCATTTTTCTAAACAAATTGTGGTGTTCTTTATTCCATAATAATGTCAAATCAGGGGATCAAAACTAACATACTAAATTGTTTTTACGTTGACATAATTATATGGAACCTATCAGCATGCATCGCAGACATACACTCCAGCTTTATTTAATGTTCAATATATATCAGAAGATGTGGTATATGAGTGCCAATGAGACAACTCTCCATCTAAGTCACAATTCGTAAAAGTAAATCATTATAGGTCAAAGTTTGGACGTCAGCACGCAGCCTTGGCTCACACAGAACAAACATGCTAACAATCGATTCAAACAAATACGCCAGCCAAAAAAAAGTTTTTACATGTAGTTAATTATACAGTCAGTATAGTTAAGCATAACTAAGTAGCCCCTTGAGTGACTATTGAACTTGTGTGCATGATTTTCAAACTGGCGCGCATGACTTGCAAACACGTGCTCACGACTTTCCATGATGGTGTTTGCGAACTTCAAGATCTGGTGCGCATGACTTTTGAACAGGATTTCATGACTTCAAACTATTGCGCATGACTATAAAATTGTGCGCAGGATTTTCAAACTGGCGCGCACGACTTTCGTAGATGATGTGAAACATTACGAACTGGCGCACATGACTTTCAAACTTGTGCACATATCTTTCAAACTTAGGCACATCTAATAACTTTCAAACTTGTTCATATGACTTTCAAATTTGCGAGCACTACTTTAAACTCGTGTGCACCAGTTCACAATTCGAGCGCACTAGATTTTGAAAGTTATGCGCACCAGTTTTTAAATATATTTGTGCGCACCAGCTTAAATGTTCGGCAAATAAAGATATTTCTGTTAACTTGGCACTTAAGGGGCTCCACAAGAGATTCTTCTCATAATGACATATACGCTAATCCGAATAAGTTCATAAAAATATAAAATATAAGTAAAAAGATAGACAAAAGATCACAAAGGAAACTACGCTTAATAAATTATTATGCGTCCTTATCGCATTGTTGGACGAACCCACATTAAGAACGTTAAAAGTAAAAAATCTGAAAGCTATATGAATATATACCGAACCACGACAAGAGGAATACGATCAAATGGAATATAATTCTATATTTGTACAAAGTAAATCAAAGTGCTGAAGTACTGAACATTGGATGACCGCAAGTTATTGTGGATGGTCCGACAAGCACTTGTCCCAGTAAATAAAATCACATCTCTATATCTGAAAGTGAGGTTAATGTACAGATATATTTTTTTTCTTAGGGCCTGGATGATAAATTAATGACAGGGAATTATACCTCATCGTAATGACTATTATATTGTAGGTTTATTATAGTGATATACTATATATTAATATTTGTATTATTATAGTTCCATGTATTTATAATTTCCATATATTTGTATTATAATTCTATTCCACTTTATTAATAATAGTGCAGTGCAGTGCAAGTGCACGGTGGACTCTCTTCTGTAATAATTCGATTTGTCTAATAGATTGGATTTGAGAAGGCATTAGTATTTTCCCGTTTAATCTCCCATGCAGAGTTATCGTTCTCTAAGATTGCAAACGTTCTTTAGACACTCTTCCAAATGCGTGTGCTTAGATAGTGATGATTTTTTTTACTTATATGTATTCAAAGATACATATATATCTAAAAAAAATCGATAATTGACGCTCGTAGAGGTCCTTTTTTTTTAAATCAACTTTATATCTAGACACGTTTTTTTAGATATTGTTATAACTCTCGAGGTAAATAAAGGGTTGAATCCAGAAAAAAATAAATGAAAGATTGTTGTTCATTCTTATGAAAACAGTTTATTAAAAACAGGGTATCAACCAAAAGCTTAAACGGATACATACGCACTAGTAGGGCTTTTCTACCTGTAAGAGACAATAGTTACCACCAGGGACAAGTAAAAAATTGAAAATCTATTTTTAAAAGGTGCAGCGTTTAACACACGTATTATGAGTGAAATAGGAAAGAATAAGTAAGAGTATCAGTCGTGCACTGAAGCAGGTACATACGCGTTAATAGGATAATTTCACCCCTTATAACCACACACTACCACCAGAGACAAGAAATAGAAGAAAAAAATCTCTTTTTTAAAAAGAGCAACGTATAACAAACGTATTATAAGCGAATAAGTAACGAGTAAGTAACAGGGTAACAGTCAAGCTCTGAACGGGTGCATACGCGCTTATTGAGTTATATCACCTCTTAGAACCCACATCTACCACCAGAGACAAGAAAACAATTGAAAATCATTTTTTAAAAGGTGCAACGTAAAACACACGTATTATACGCGAATAAGTAACAGGGTATCAGTCGTGCGCTGAAACGGTTATATAAGCGCTCATAGGGGTATTTCACCTCTAGGAACATATAGTTACCACAAGAGACACGAAAATGTTTCTTTTTAAAAGTGCAACGTATAACAAACGTATTATAAGCGAATAAGTAACGGATAAGTAACAGGGTAATAGTCGAGCGCTGAAACGGGTACATATACGCTTATAGAGTTATATCACCTCTTAGAACCCAAATCAACCACCAGAGACAAGAAAACAATTGAAATTCATTTTTAAAAGGTGCAACGTATAACACACGTATAATACGCGAATAAGAAACGAATAAGTAACAGGGTATAATTTGAGCGCTGGAACGGGTACATACGCGCTAATAGGGGTATTTCAGCTCTAAGAACACAAAGTTACCATCAGAGACAGGACAATATTTCTTTTTAAAATTGCAACGTATAACAAACGTATCATAAGCGATTAAGTAACGAATACGTAACAGGGTGACAGTTGAGCACTGAAACGGGAACATAAGTTCTAATAGGGGTATTTCTCCTTTAAAACCCAACGTTACCACCAGAGACACAAACATATTTCTTTTTAAAAAGTGCAACGTATAGCAAACGTATTATACGTGAATAAGGAATGAATAAGTAAGAGGGTATTAGTTGAGCGCTGGAACGGGTACATACGCGCTAATAGGGGTATTTCAGCTTTAAGAACACAAAGTTATCATCAGAGACACGACAATATTTCTTTTTAAAAGTGCAACGTATAACAAACGTACTATAAGCGATTAAGTAACGAATACGTAACAGGGTAACAGTCGAGCGCTGAAATATGTACATACGCACTCATAGAGTTATATCACCTCTTAGAACCCAAATCTACCACCAGAGACAAGAAAACAATTGAAAATATTTTTTTTTAAATGTGCAACGTATAATACACGTATTATACGCGATTAAGGAACGAATACGTAACAGGGTAACAGTCGAGCGCTGAAACGGGTACATACGCGCTCATAGGGGTATTTCACCTCTAGGAACACATAGTGACCACCAGAGACACGAAAATATTTCTTTATAAAAGTGCAACGTATAACAAACGTATTATAAGCGAATAAGTAACGAATAAGTAACAGAGTAACAGTCAAGCTCTGAAACGGGTGCATAAGCGCTTATTGAGTTATATCACCTCTTAGAACCCAAATCTACCACCAGAGACAAGAAAACAATTAAAAATCATTTTTTAAAACGTGCAACGTAAGACACACGTATTATACGCGAATAAGGAACGAATTAGTAACAGGGTATCAGTTGAGCGCTGAAACGGGTACGTACACGCTATTTTTTTACATTGTCATGTCGGAGCCTTTCATATCTGACTATGCGGTATGGACTTTGCTCATTGTTAAAGGCCGTACCGTGACCTATAGTTGTTAATTTCTGCAGTGTCATTTTGGTCTATTATGGAGAGTTGTCTCATTGGCAAGCATACCACATCTTCTTTTTTATACAAGCGCTTAAAGGGTGATTTCACCTCTTCGTACCAAGAACCAAACGTACGAGTATAAAGCAGTTAAAAGGTAGAACAGGTAAAAAATCAAATAAGGAACAAATAAGTATCGAACATAAAGTAACAGGATCGTTTGAGCACAAAGACGTATAAATAGGTGATCAAAGTGTCATTTTACATCATCAAATTTAGAACTATTACCATAGAGAAGAATATAAACAATTAAAAAGGGTGAAGGATATTAAAAATCGAATAAGTAACGAATAAGGAATAAGTAGCGAATAAGTTACGAATAAGGAATAAGTAACAAATAGGTAACGAATAAGGAATAAGGAATAAGTAACGAATAGGTAACGAATAAAGAATAAGGAATAAGTACCAAATAAGTAAGGAATAAGGAATAAGTAACGAATAAGGAATAAGTAACCAACTTGACGTCCATGAAAATAATTTACTCTCTCTAGTATTTTGATACTATGCATTAGAGACCTGGTATTCAATTTTTGCATATTAAAAAAATGGTGCAGGAGGGTATATACTTTAAAACGTTCAGCTTATGGAATTGTTCATTAGATTTCAGATGAACAAGTTATTTACTTTGTTATCTTCTGTGTTGCCATAAAACAATTCATTCGGCAATCCTCGGTAGAATCCGCTACTCTCCTTAGATGAGGGTACGGAATCGGCCGAGTTGAGACGAATGAAAACAATTATGCAATCATTGAACAGCGTCACACTTCTTTGGGCCATAGTGGCATGCATAAAACATACAATGACTTTAAAACGCATTATGCCAACATATCAAGCTGTGATGCGGTGAAAACGTTTCTGAAACTTTATGATCACTGTGCTCTTAAGAAAAAACATTCTCAACTTATGATACAGATACAACCATATACCGTATATATATATACCGAGCAATAGCGGGTTATTTTCGCGGGGTGAAATTTCGCGATTTTCATTGAACAAGTTATACGAAATATTTTGTCGGTTTTTATTTTGGTGGATTCAAAGCCTTTTAATGTGCCGTTTTAATTTGGCGGAATTTATTTTGGCGATTTTTTTTTTATCCGCGAAAATAAGCGAAAATTTACACCCCGCAAAAATAACCCGCTATACGGTATACGATAATATCTTATTTTCGCACCTCGGCTAAATTATCACGTTGTGATAGGATTAACGACATCATCAGTGGCGGATCCAGGCATTTAATAAGGGGGGTTCCCAACACATGACAAAAGGGGGGGGGGGGGGGTCAAACTATATGTCCACATTCAAATACATTGATTGGCCAAAAAAGGGGGGTCCAACCCCCGGAAACAGTTGAATATGATACACAGGATGATTTTTGGAAGATAAATACCACTAATGGACCTCTTTGTTTTCTTTATAAGGTCTCTTTTGGTCAATTCATACCTCTCATTTCCTCAAAATTTCAACTTTTCAGGCCAAAAAATAAAAATAATGGGGTCACTTTCACTCAGTTATGGTAGAAATGTTATGAGAAATGAGTAATTGAAGCATTTTAGCAGAATGAACAATCCATATAAAAGTTTACTGTCTCCAAGGAGGTTTCAATAAGTCCTTATGTAAAAATTAAATTTACGCCGCGTTCCAAAGAGGGACATAAAAGGCTTCTCTTTTAGTAAATAATTTGTCGTTACGGCATAAAAAATAATTTCATCTACTTATAACTATATATTTATTTAAGTATTTCCTAGGAATATGTTCTATCATAGCAGAATATAAGAAATAAGGAGAAAAAGCCCCCCCCCCCCCCCTTTTTAGTATGGCTTGTTCTGTCAACTGAATATTCATGGTAGAATCCTATTTCAAGACAATTTTATCATAAAATGTGTTTTGGAGACTCAATTCACTCAGAATATTTCATTTTTTGAATTATTTCACTTAAATAGCAAGAAATTTCAACACATGAGATTACTCACAAGGTCAAAGGTGCATGTACAGCTTCCCATATTAAAGAAGACATTTTTGTTCAATAAACTGAATGTGACTTTTTTTCTTTGTAATGCTAGTTATTTCAAGCATTTCTGTTAAGTTTTGTCATAATCAGTTCAATAGTTTGAGAAAAATCTAGTATAATGAAAGACGACATCTACAGCGATTCCAGCAAAATTTCTTCCACAAATCCAAACCAAGCCGCATCAAGATAGAATAGAGTGTGGACCAATAAATGATCAAATATCTATCTTATCTGCCTATAAACAGTTGAATATGATACACAGGATGATTTTTGGAAGATAAATACCACTAATGGACCTCTTTGTTTTCTTTATAAGGTCTCTTTTGGTCAATTCATACCTCTCATTTCCTCAAAATTTCAACTTTTCAGGCCAAAAAATAAAAATAATGGGGTCACTTTCACTCAGTTATGGTAGAAATGTTATGAGAAATGAGTAATTGAAGCATTTTAGCAGAATGAACAATCCATATAAAAGTTTACGGTCTCCAAGGAGGTTTCAATAAGTCCTTATGTAAAAATTAAATTTACGCCGCGTTCCAAAGAGGGACATAAAAGGCTTCTCTTTTAGTAAATAATTTGTCGTTACGGCATAAAAAATAATTTCATCTACTTATAACTATATATTTATTTAAGTATTTCCTAGGAATATGTTCTATCATAGCAGAATATAAGAAATAAGGAGAAAAAGCCCCCCCCCCCCCCTTTTTTAGTATGGCTTGTTCTGTCAACTGAATATTCATGGTAGAATCCTATTTCAAGACAATTTTATCATAAAATGTGTTTTGGAGACTCAATTCACTCAGAATATTTCATTTTTTGAATTATTTCACTTAAATAGCAAGAAATGTCAACACATGAGATTACTGACAAGGTCAAAGGTGCATGTACAGCTTCCCATATTAAAGAAGATATTTTTGTTCAATAAACTGAATGTGACTTCTTTTCTTTGTAATGCTAGTTATTTCAAGCATTTCTGTTAAGTTTTGTCATAATCAGTTCAATAGTTTGAGAAAAATCTAGTATAATGAAAGACGACATCTACAGCGATTCCAGCAAAATTTCTTCCACAAATCCAAACCAAGCCGCATCAAGATAGAATAGAGTGTGGACCAATAAATGATCAAATATCTATCTTATCTGCCTATAAAAAGTTGAATATGATACACAGGATGATTTTTGGAAGATAAATACCACTAATGGACCTCTTTGTTTTCTTTATAAGGTCTCTTTTGGTCAATTCATACCTCTCATTTCCTCAAAATTTCAACTTTTCAGTTGAAAGTTGCAATACGTGTTTCTCCATCTACTAAAAATGTCCGAACAAAAAACTTCAAACTGATACCTGCCGAAATTAAGAAGGACAATAAAATTATAATTCTACAATGTGAATCATTCACACTTTATGTATGTAATATTTCTTCGGAACTGTTGTCACCTGTTAAGAAGAAATGTGGAACACAATCTGAACAGAATGACACTGATAGCATATTGTTATAAATGGGTATTGATAATAATCTCAAAGAAACAACTCATTTTATATTTCTAAATTTTATTGGGATCAATATCTGCAAACTTGAAAAATAACAGCCTTAGATGATTTTCATACACTAAGACAACTTTGGCAAACTCAATTTGGGGAGATCAAATTGCATATTTTTATAATAAGTACCAATTTTATCAGATAACATAACATTTAACATAACGTCTATCAACTTATCAAGTTGACATAGCGGTAAAATTCAACTGTCAGTTAACAGGCACTTCGATCACGATTTTCACGGGTCTACATTAAATTCACACTTTCAGGGGATAATGGGTTTGTAAAACATGTTTGTTGTTACCTATTCATTCAGTCTCAGTATTATTTGACACATCTTTTGGGTAGTTTTCCCTTAAATTCCATCGTGGCGAGTGCTTCACGGTTTAAGTATATTGGAAGTTGCCATTCCAACGAATGGTCAGGCCATAAAAAAGAATAGGTTTGTTTGCCCAAACACTACCTACCCAGAAAAAAGCTGCCTACTCAAATTCTTTTATTGTCCTGATTTGAAGAAGTTTTTTTTTAATCAGATAGGCATGAAGACTAATAAACACCCGATACTTCAATTTCTCATTTTGAAAAAAAAAATAAAAAAAAGTGCCTACCTACCTACCCACTGTATCAACCTTTGGGTAGGGTTTGGGCAAACCAAAATATTTTTAATTGTGGCCCCACTTCCGGGTAACGATACTTCTTTATAAAGTTATAATAATACATAAAAGTATTATATAGATATGATTAAATTACTTGCTGGCCTTCCTTTTATTGTGTAGGATATTTAATAATAAGATATAATTACGTTAAGTACGTTTTTGTGAAGCGCCGTTAAGGAACTATTTTGTGATTTCAATGACGTCAGATATAAAGGTGATAAGGCTAAGAGTATGGAATTTTATATATAAGGTTTATATTTATTATGTCACTTATTTATTGGAATTAAAGGCAAACTTTCGCGATTTTATGTATTTATAACGACATTTTGGGACATGAGACAGTGTTTTCCTTGGTATTTCAAAGTTATAGTAGATTTTCAGTTCTGTGAGTCGCGGATGTATTTCACCGTCAAGTATAAATACGGCGTCGCACTAGCACTTTGGCATATCGTATTTGGCTACCAAGCAGAGCAGAACAATAAACAAAACAACCCTTAAAGTCAACCAAGCTATTTAGGTACAGGATGCGTTCCGATATAAAGCTATTTTACCTTAAACTATGCGATAGCATTTCAAGTCTATATTTATCTTTTTACATCTTTTGGAATATTAAACTAAAAACTTACATAAGGACGTCTAGGAACCAAATACCGTTTTTATAAATATTCCCGCTTAAGCAGGTCTTCAACAGAAAGTGGCTTCATATTTAGGCAAGATGCGGAACCAGTTCAATGTTTACAATTTCTAATAGCAGTTTTTGGCAAATTATACAATTATTAAAGATGTAAAGATACGATGTCCCACCACATTGACAACTTTCTAATATCGTAATTTAATGAAATAAGTATATTTCATTCTCTCATTATTGTCTGATTGATAGGATAAAGTCTTGTAAATCTGTATATATAAGTTACATCTGGGGTTCGGAAGGCCAGCATCTTACTATTCAATTGATGATTATACTATGTTATTGCTGATATTTGCATGCGTTATTTATTGAGATATATATATATATATATATATATATATATGCATACTGGACAAGAATAAAAGTCATTCTTTTACGCTTGATTCATCATTTTATATATGATTATGCTGGAGTCAACAAACTATACTTAAAACAAGACTAAGTAAAGGAACACTATCAATAATCAATCATACGGAATTAAAAGTACACTCGACCCCTACTCGCCCGCTTGTAACAAACTGGTGTCAGAAGTGGGATGTCACAGTCCAAAGTGGCATCCAGGATGCGAACCTCACATTTATTTTTAAATTCAACTATCTACTAGTATACCAATATAATATGTCAACGTCTACGATAAAGATGGATCTTAACGTGGTGGAAATTTAATGTTATTACAATAATTATTGTACGTTATATATATCTAGGTTAAAATCAGTCTAAGTCTCAACATGGCCGAGTCGCCAGATCTGGAAATCAGATTTAAATCGAAAGAGAGAGAAAAAGAAGCAAGACATGAGAAAAATACCGAATTTGAAGATGCAAATGAAACTTTAGAAGAACACAGAGGAAACGTATATGCACATGGGGAGGGAGACGTAAATAGAGAATATGGCATGTCTGGACAAAGAGGACAAAGGGGGATAAATACTGACGGATTCCGATACAACAACCCACACACAGTCTCTATTAGACCAGAACCATATGATGGAGGAGAGGATTGGGAGGAATATATTTCACACTATGAGGTGTGTGCCGAACTTGGGAGATGGCTGGACGCAGACAAAGTATTAGCGCTAGCAAGGACATTTTACATTAGTTTAGAACAGACTGAAAAACGGGATTACGGTATTTTGACTCAGAGATTAGAATTACGATTTGGGAGTACAAGGCAACAAAACAGATGGCGTTCTCGTCTTGAAATGAGAAAAAGGAACCCAGGAGAAGCAATAGCGGCGTTGGCGGACGATCTGCGCCAGATGGCTCAGATAGCTTATATTGATCTTGATGCAAGGGCTCAGGAAGTATTGGCACTTAACCAGCTGTACAAAAGCGTTACACCTGAAGTAAAATACCAATGCACTAACCAGGGATTTAGAACTGTTGCAGGAGCTGTAGAGGTAATAGAAAGATATGAAGCTATAATAGGAGATGGCTCAGAAAAGAAGAAAGGCAGTGTCAGAATGACAACAGATACACATTTAGGAGAAGCATCTTATTTTTCACAGGAACCTTCGGAAAACCAATTTCACGATAGCATTAATGGACTAACAAGGAGGATTTCAGAGCTTGAAGGTACAAAACAGAATTATAGCAACTCTTGGCAAAATAATAATAACAGAAGGCCTCAATGGGGAAATACTAATAACAGGCAAGCTAAATGCTTCATTTGTGAGAGCACAAGTCACTTATGTAGATATTGTCCCTTTTATCTCCGATACAAGCCGGAAAATGCAAGACATGACAATACTGGAGGACAGCAAGGCTCCAAGGACCAGGATAACAGAAACTCAGTATCAACTTCAGTTCCCCATTGGCTCGTTAGACCGGGAACCAGTGGGAAATTTACGGTCACAGGAATTAAGTCACAATATTAGGATAGGACAAATGGGAAATACATGTGGTATATGGGATAACGGATTTTATACAAAAGGATACCTACAAAACTTACCTTTGACAATATTAATAGACAATGGATCAACCTCCTCTATATTAAATTATAAAATTTACAGACAGTTGGCTGATGTACTGAAAAACGCAATACTAGAACCAAACACATATAAACTTTTTGATGTAAATGGCAATCCTTTATGCTCATACGGGACACTTAAACAAAAATCACTTTAGGGACAGCAGATTTTAACACAGAAATTCTTGTCTGTGATATCAAACAAGATGCGATCTTGGGGCAGGATTTTCTATTGGATCATATAGACAAAATTGATTATAAGAGACAGATATTATCTACAAAGGATACAGATATACGTTGCTGGATAGGAGGAGAAGCAAATGCAATATGTAGAGTCATTGTAAAGGAGACAGTCACTTTGCCGGGAAAATCTAAAATGCTCATTCCAGTAATAATAGAAAATGCAGAACACTTAGGACCACTGGGATACGTTGATAAAACTCAGAAATAAAGGAAACAGAACACAACATCACTAGGGTAATTTTAGATCCACACCAGGAAGACATTAGAGTACAATTAATTAACTTTCGGGAAGAACCAATTACTGTACATGCCAAGGAACAGATAGGTGTATGTGAGTCATACTACGAAATGCCAGCGGTAGGAGTATGCAATTACATTGGAACAGAAAGGACCAGTTCAGACAAGCTTCCATCACATATTGAGGACCTATTTAACAGAAGTATTGTACATTTACAGGAAAAAGAAAAGCAACACCTGAAGGAACTTCTTCGGGCATACTCAGACGTTTTTGCAAAATCAGCGGATGATTTTGGGAGGACTAATAGAGTACAACATAGGATAAATACAGGCACTGCACATCCGATAAGACAAGCACCTAGGAGGCTACCATTGGGGAAAAGGGAAATAGAAAAAAAGGAAATAGTCAAAATGTTGGACCGAGGAGTCATTGAACCATCAAACAGCCCTTGGAGTTTTAGGACAGTACGTATAGCGATCATTAACAAGTACGCCTATCGCTTGCCCCGTATGGACGATTGCTTAGATTCGTTAGCAGGAGCCAAATGGTTCGGATGTTTGGACTTAAATCAAGGTTTTTATCAAGTGGAGCTCTATCCGGATGACAGAGAAAAGACAGCATTTTCGACCAGTCAAGAACTCTTTCAGTTTACAGCTACCTAATTTGGCTTAGCCACTAGCCCAGCAGTTTTCGAGAGATTAATGGAGGACGTACTTAGAGGACTACAGTGGAAGGAATGTCTCTTGTACATGGATGACGTAATCGTTCCAGGGGCAACGTTTGAAGAAGAACTACTTAGGCTAGAGCACGTATTTAAAAGAATGGGGGAAGCCAACTTAAAATTGAAACCATCAAAATGCATTTTGTTTCAGAAAAGTGTCCAATTTCTTGGGCATGTAGTCTCAGAGCATGGAGTTCAAACCGATCCTGAGAAAATAGAAGTAGTTCAAAAATGGCCAGTTCCACGGAATGCAAAGGAAATAAAGAGCTTTTTAGGACTTTGCTCCTACTATCGGAAATTTGTTAAGGGTTTTACTGATCTATCCAGACCTTTACATAAGGCATGTGACAAGGGGACCAAATTTATTTGGACAGAAAACTGCCAGCTTGCTTTCAACTCACTAAAAGAAGCACTAACTACACCACCAATATTGGTTTACCCAGTTACAGACAAACCCTTCATTTTGGACACAGACGCCAGTAATTACGCAGTGGGAGCCGTTCTCTCACAGGAACACGATGGTCGTGAGCATGTTATTGCATACATGAGCAAGGCACTCAATAAGCACGAAATTTCATACCGTACGACTAGAAAGGAGTTACTAGCTGTAATCATTGCCTTAAAGAATTTTCATCCATACGTTTATGGTAGACCAGTTTTACTCAGAACTGACAATGCAGCCGTCAGTTGGCTTCAAAGTTTGAAGGATCCTACAGGTCAGGTAGCAAGATGGCTTCAGACATTAGGAACATATAATTTCAAAGTTACTCATAGGGCAGGGAGGAAACATACAAATGCTGACGCAATGTCAAGGAATCCATGTAAGTCATGTAAACATCAAGAGGATTTAAATCAAGCTGAAAACGATAATGATAGGGAGAAAAGTGAAAACCCTGTAGAATGCCATTCAAATTTAGAAAAACAAGAAGAAACAGTAGAACACCTTGCTACACCCCTCACTAAAGCAGATGAAACACCAGATATCACTGAAATTACAGGGTTAATTCCAGGAAATATCCGAGCTGTAACAAGGAGTGAACTCAAGGAGCAACAGAATGGAATGAAAGTCAATGAGGCAATGGGAACCATCGGAAATAACACAACAGCAATTAGAAGATGATATTATTGGGAAAGTATTTGCAGCATTTGAAAGCGGATCTCAGAAACCACCATGGGAAAGTATTTCTAGTGGAACATCAGCATTGAAAACTCTTTGTGGACAATGGGACAGATTAGAAAAGCATGGAGGAGTTTTATACAGAAGGTCTGAGACAAACATTGGTCAAACAGCCAGAAAACAAATGATTGTTCCTAAGAGTCGAACACAAGAGCTATGACACTATTTTCATGACGTACCATCAGCTGCTCATTTGGGCGTAGACAAGACACTGGAAAATATCAAGAATGGATTCTATTGGCCTAACATGAAGGAATATGTTCAAGCATATTGCCGTTCATGCGACAGTTGCTTTGCAAGAAAACCCATGAAAGAATCAACTAAAGCACCTTTGGGTACATATGTCTCAGGAGAACCAATGGAAAGAGTAGCATTAGACATTTTTGGACCACTGCCGTTAACAAAACGAAACAATACGTACATCTTAGTTATCTCAGATCTGTTTACAAAATGGACACAGGCTTTCCAAATCAGGAAAGTTCAACAATTTGTACTGCATTGATAGACCATTTCGTAACAAAATTTGGAGCCCCTCTACAACTACACTCAGATCAAGGAAGAAACTTTCAAGCTGATATTTTCCAGAGCATGTGCAATCTACTAGGCATTCATAAAACCAGAACTACGAGTTTCAGACCACAATCCAACGGTGGTGTGGAACGTTTTAATAGAACACTTGCTTCTATGTTATCGATGTACTGTAAACAAAAACAAGATCAATGGGACCAGTATCTACAACAGGTGATGATGGCATACAGATCGTCCGTACATGCATCTACTTCCAAGACACCAAATTCCATGCTCTTTGGAAGGGAGATAACTTTGCCACTGCAGGCTGTGATCCCACAGCCAGATACTGAAATTCAAGAAAACCGGTCGCCAGATGACTATGTAGCACACCTACAAAATAAATTAAAAGAAAATCATGCATTTGCAAGGAAAGCACTCAAAACGGTCTCTATATATCAGAAAAAGAGATATGATCTTAACGCCAAGAAAAGAATCTTTAAAAGGGGGTAAGCTGTTTGGATTTACGACCCAATAAGGAAAAAGGGAGTATGCTCAAAACTCACACCTAATTGGAAAGGACCATTTATAATTGAAAAGAGAATAGATGATGTTACTTACCGAGTTTCTGTGTGTGTTACAATTTAACGTTGCGTCGTTTGTTTTCTCTTATTTTTGAGTGTAAATTGACATTGCGATAAGACGTGTCACGGTACTTGTCTATCCCAAATTCATGTATTTGGTTTTGATGTTATATTTGTTATTCTCGTGGGATTTTGTCTGATGCTTGGTCCATTTCTGTGTGTGTTAGTTACATTGTAGTGTTGTGTCGTTGTTCTCCTCTTATATTTATGCGTTTCCGTCAGTTTTAGTTTGTTACCCCGATTTTGTTTTTTGTCCATGGATTTATGAGTTTGAACAGCGGTATACTACTGTTGCCTTTATTTGAGGCAGCCGTCGACTGTTTATTATGTGGATCGTTTAGCACTGTATCAAGTGAGGAATGTACCATCGTGGGCAAGCAGATTTCGAAGAATGATGGATTTAGAGGAAGCAAATAACGACCAGCAATGGGATAAGCCAGTTGGCTAAATGTTGGAGGAATATTAAAGGTCCTCAGCATTCTGTACCTGTTCATACTTTTATTTTTGGATATACTGCAGTATATATTTTTATGGCAGATCTGTCGGAGAGCGATTTGGGGTGGTCCGATCAACCACTAGTCAAATCATTGCGATTTGGGATAGGGATCCTGACTGACTAAGGAGGAACCTAGTCAAGTTTATTTTTGGATATGAACAGTTATAGATATTTTTGGAGTTGTTTCGTTGATGTTATTTGCATGGTTTGAGTTGAGTTTACCTGCCTACGGATGCTGGCCTTCCATGAACACATTTATAGAACGGGACGGAGGAGGATTTTAACTTATTGTATAAACAATACAGGGAATTAATGGCAGTATTCCTTGTATTTCAAAATGAGTTCAGTGGTGTCAACAAAATGATGGTTATGTCCGGTAACATATGAGAAGAAAAAGGACCTCAAGAGCCATGCCATCTCAGAACATTCAGTGTGCAGAGTTGTGTGTCCATGGTGTGTGGATAGTGAGAGGACGTTTGGCAGAATGTCGGAGCTGACCAAGCATAGTAAGAGGAAGCATAATGATCTCATCATAGACCTCCTGGAGGGGGATTTTTTTACAGAGCCAAATGGATTTTGGTTAGCCAAGCGGCCAACGGATTATATAAGAATAATAAAACCCTCAGAATGGACTAGCACCATTGCCATCATAACCAGGGCAGCACTGTTGGGATGGGTGGAAGCCACCAAGAAGGAGGGAGCAGGCAAGAATAAAACGACATAGGAAGAAGGATGGAAGAAGGCACTGGGTCATTCCGTTTCCAGTGAGCAGCCCACCAGCTCCAGGAAACGGAAGTACAGTCCACCCAGGCCTCTAGTGGACCTCCCTGAACTAGCTGTTGCCAGGATTGACCTATCCTCTAAGGGGAACATATGCTTTCTTAGAATGGAGGAGTCGTCTGCAGAAATTTGGTTCAAGGTAGAAATGGTACATTGGGTCATGGTGGACTGCAGGGCAAAAAACAATTTGGTAAGGAGAATGGGAATTGCAAAAACAGACCACGAGCCACCACAAAGTTTTGGAACAGAATTAAAGTTGTCAGAGCACACCTTAAATCAGGTAACCAAGGCGTTGGGGATTGGTGAGAGACATGTCAGGAAGCTCTTTAGGGGAAAGGTGACATTTGAAGCTAAGTCCCGGAAGAAGGCAGAGGAAACAACGAGGGAAGAAACTGGTAAGTCCGATATTGGAGAAGAGCCGGAGTATGAGATCATGGACTCCATTGGAGAGGTAGACGACCTAGAAATTATCTCAGAAGAAAAGGAACAACCAGAAAAAGCTAAGACCATCACAACAAACCAGGAACAATCAGAAAAAGTTAAGACCATCACAACAAACCAGGAACAATCAGAAAAAGTTGCAGATGTCGTACCTACAGCAGAAAAGAAAAAAATCAAGCAAACCAGTTCCAATTGAAGACAGCCCTCTTAAGAAGCTAGACAACGAGGAGACTGCTATAAATTTACCAATGCTGAGCGAGGACGAGGAGGAAGAGGAGGCAACATCAGAGACGTCAGATAAGCGGATAATAATGGTGAGCCAAAAGGAAGTGTTTGACATAGAAACTGATGAGGAAGAAACTACCAAGATTCCACTTTCAGAGAGGGCGGAGACACTATTAAAGGCAGGAGGGATGCCTCTATTTCCACCAGGGAGGAGACAATGGGCCGGAGAAAGGCTGCAGGTTTCTATTAAACCAACACCAATGTTCTGGCCGCCCAAGGAATGGAGCAGTGGCGGATCCAGAACTTTTCCTAAGGGGGGCCCGCTGACTGACCTAAGGAGGGGGGGCGCTTCAGTCATGCTTCAATGATTCCCTATATAATCAACCAAATTTTTCCCACGAAAAGGGGGGCCTGGGCCCCAGCCCCCCCCCCCCCTGGATCCGCCTATGTGGAGGAAACTGACAGCTGATCAGAAGCTAACGGCTTGGAGGTTTGCCGCCATGACCTTGGCAAGGGAGCAAGGAGCTGACACCGTCAAGGAAGAGAGGGACGTGCTTGACAAGTATGCCATGCTTGCCTTGCCGGGTACTGCTATAGCTAGTCAACCTGGAGAAGACATGGTTATCAAGGCTCGGTTGGCCAACTATCACTTACTGAAGGAGATATGTCTCGGAAAACTGGTAGGAAATGAAGCTCAGGAATTAATAACTATGCTAGAAGCTGCAACCCAATCAAAACCACCAAACGACTTAGTGAAACTATTATACAATGTACCTCTGAGATTGTCAGAAGATGTAAAATAGGACAAATGATATTCACTTTATACACTTTTCATACTATCCAAGATGACGACGACCATCACCAAGAATAATGAAGATCAAGATTATCAAGAGAGACTTAGAACTGTCAAATTTTATTGTTATTGTTCTTTTGTGTTTTAATGCTTTTAGTTCATTGCATATATATTAACATGTGTATAATACAAAAGAGAATTCGGGAGAATTATTATTTTTTTATTGGGTGGGGAAAGTGTTATAAATGGGTATTGATAATAATTTCAAAGAAACAACACATTTTATATTTCTAAATTTCATTCGGATCAGTATCTGAAAACCTGAAAAATAACGGTCTTAGATGACTTTCATACATTAAGACAACTTTCGCAAACTCAATTTGGGGAGATCAAATTGCATATTTTTATAATTAGTACCAATTTTATCAGATAACATAACATTTAACATAACGTCTATCAACTTATCAAGTTGACATAGCGGTAAAATTCAACTGTCAGTGAACAGGCACTTCGATCATGATTTTCACGGGTCTACATTAAATTCACACTTTCAGGGGATAATGGGTTTATAAAACATGTTTGTTGTTACCTATTCATTCAGTCTCAGTATTATTTGACACATCTTTTGGGTAGTTTTCCCTTAAATTCTATCGTGGCGAGTGCTTCACGGTTTAAGTATATTGGAAGTTGCCATTCCAACGAATGGTCACTTCCGGGTAACGATACTTCTTTATAAAGTTATAATAATACATAAAAGTTTATATAGATATGATTAAATTACTTGCTGGCCTTCCTTTTATTGTGTAGGATATTTAATAATAAGATATAATTACGTTAAGTACGTTTTTGTGAAGCGCCGTTAAGGAAATATTTTGTGATTTCAATGACGTCAGATATAAAGGTGATAAGGCTAAGAGTATGGAATTTTAAATATAAGGTTTATATTTATTATGTCACTTATTTATTGGAATTAAAGGCAAACTTTCGCGATTTTATGTATTTATAACGACATTTTGGGACATGAGCCAGTGTTTTCCTTGGTATTTCAAAGTTACAGTAGATTTTCAGTTCTGTGAGTCGCGGATGTATTTCACCGTCAACTTTTATTGAAAAAACGCCCATATAGGGAAAAAAATCTTAGACAAGTGCGTGTGTGTTATATTGAGGTATATAGGGAAACAAATCTGAGACAAGTGCTTGTGAAATGATACATGTAATTTGAAAAAAAAGCTTTCTTAAGTGTTTTTTTTTTTTTAGGGGTGAACATTTTTATGTTAATTATCTTGAATATTTAAAATACTCAATACACGGTATTTATTGCTTACGTTTACGTATTTATTCACGGATTTGACAACTATTTTTGGACATTTTATATGAAAATCGTTAGTTTTTTAGCGACTTGTAACATAATACGGCATTTTTCCTTTGAAGTTTTTACGTGATAATCTGCTTAATAGATCGGTTTCTGAAAAACAATGGTTTAATATAAAGATTGGTATGTTATTCCATTTAAAAAAATCACGAAGTACATTGTACTTTGTTCTTGCAACTTCGTGTAGATAGGCGAAGCTTGGACTATGGTATAATCAGGGTTGAGTTCAATATCGTAGCAGCTACGTAACGGCTATATGTTCATGTAGAGTCAAATTAACGCTATTGACTATCAAAAAGTCACATCAGCTTTCTTGGTTTTTTGAACATTAAGTTACTTAATCGTTAAATAAGTTCACGTGATATTAAATAATGTGCAATTCAGAGGCAACCATGGAAAAATAAGACTTATTAAAATCATTTAAATGTTTACCGTCTAATTTGTTGTTATCCAAGATAGTTCTCTTATTTTTATTATTTACAGTTTCATCATGTTTAGCATGGTGGGTATGGTGATGTGTCTAGGATACCTAATGCTATTGTCAAACATAGCTTATGGATGTTGGGTCAAATCTACAAACTGGAATGACGCAGGAAGAGGAGATACTGTCTATCTAGATCGTCACAGACTTAGTTGTGGATGTCGTGGTAACGTTATTAATATGTTCAAACTAGAACGATCTGGAAGTAATCCCAATGCGGTCCGTTACACGTACAAGTGCTGTAAACATACTGGAAATGCATGCGAAACACGGAGGGTCAACAATGCGTTTACTACTGATGGAGGTAAAGGAGAGGTGATTTACTTGGATAGACAGAAGGTTTGGATAGACAGAAGGTGTCATGTTTTAACGGTCTCTTAACCGAATTCAAATTGGATAGAAAACATGGTGGTGGTAGTTACAGATATGAATATAACTGTTGTGACCTAGACAGCAGATTGAGTTGTCAAAATAAAAGCACGAGAGAAACGGATGAAGGTAACTGGACAAACTTTTATTTGGACAGACAAATGGTTGCCTGTAGTGATGGACAATTTCTACAGTCTTTCCAGTTGAAAAGAAATAATGGTCGTCTGCGATATGATATCAGTTGCTGTCGAGTTACATGTTAGTGGAATATTTTTCCAATTAAATTGATAAATTGTTTATAAACCTTGTTTTAATCTTAATTCAAATGCATACGTAAGCTTGTTAAATGAAAGAAAACTGTTTGCATGTCGCTGTTTTCAAACTTCTTTACTGTGACATTTCTTCCCTTTTAATGTACCGGATTGCCACCCTTATCTTGAACAAATTATTCGCAAAAACTGGCTAGCCTTACTGTCACTATTCGGCTTTGATCAGACGTCAAGGAACCTTTGCAACATTACATAGAGGGTTTGCCGGTGGTCAAATGCCTGCCCTATCCAACAAGTTGTTTTTCTAATGATATTCTGAATAGGTATTACATGTTTATGTCTACAAACATAAGTAGTAGCTACCTATTATATTCCAGAATGGCTGACAATACCAAAGGAAAAAAAACAAACATTAAACAAAACCATGGCTAAAACGAAAACGTCAAAGCAAGTTTACAATCGACAACACACAACAATAAAGACCTGAACAATATCAACCTCACAACAGTAAAACCGGGCTGATCTCAAGTGTTGTTGCGAATTTAGGAGAGCCTACTCCACTATTAGCACCCGTCATATTGCTTCAGACAAGTTAAAATACGGTGAGAAGTCGCAGTCAGTGACCAAATGACAATAAAGTTACCCGCAATTACGTCAAGTCTTTGATGTTCAAATTGGTCTCGTCTTGGATATCTTGCTTGTAGGCTTTATCATGTTCGAGAATGAGTAATGATAAAATTACCACAAATCTAAACATTTCAGGGGCATTAACTCTATATGGTACAATCAGATCGCTTTGGACTGAATGTACTATTTCTCCGTCTCAAAAACCCAAACGCGTTGTCACCTATTCGTTTGTACACAATTTTTACCGTTTGAGAGGAGATGCACACACAAACAAAAGGGCAAAACTAAGAACATGTTCTAGACTTTTGACCTTGACTTGAGTAGTGAGTTGGTCCAGTTAAAAAAGGTCAAAGTAGTATGTCTGAAGCTATCAAACTGAATTTTTAAACCCCCTTAACATAGGATTGTAAATTGAGTTAGAGCTGGTAGACTGTTCTATAATAATGATATTAGTACACTTCACTGTAAAAATCGAGATAGAGCAGGTGCATTTTTTTAATTTGAATTTATAGTCTAAAAGAAATACACTTCGAAATAACTGTTCAAATAAGTCCATATAGCCGAAATTATCAGTATACTCCTCATAGGTGTCATTGTTCTTGATGTTTTAACAAACCATAGTAGGTAGTAATATCAGAGCTGTAATAATAAGTGAAAGTGACCGCAATCGTCAGTCAACTCATTACAGCTTCATTGTACTTGAACAGCAAAACTGTCTGATTAGCAAATGAATACATAATCTAAAAAAAAGTTAATTTGAATGAAATGGTTTATTTGCCCTAAATGACCATTTTAACCCATTTTTTTTCTTTCAAAATAAAAAGGATATACCGAAACCTGGCCTCACGGTCATAAAACTTTCGGGCATGATTTTTGTACTCAGACTCGAAAATTAACCAATCAAATTGCTGGATTTCATGTTTCGAGCATGATTTTTGTGCTCCCAGCACTGATCAAAGTTTTATGCCTTCAAGGCCAGGTCCAGCAACATTTATCAGCAATATACAAGATTTTGACTCATTCAAAACAAACATTCTGTTGCAGTGAATCATTTTAAGTGCAAAAATGCCAGTTGCAGCCGTTAGTCGCGTTGACATTTTAAATAAAAATTTACTTTCATGTATTCCAAATTTTTTGCAGTTTTGTTTTGTCCAAAAAAAAATGACACAGAAAATAAATATTATCATTTTGGATTTTTTGAACTTAAAATGTTCGATAATAATCCTATCTAGCATGAATTGGACAAAAAGTTTCAAAGAAGAAACAGGAAAAAGAGGGACGAAAATATCAAAGGGACATTCAAACTCATTAGTTGGAAACAAACTAACAATACCATGGCAAACAAAAACGATCAAAAGACAGTACACAAAACATAATATAAGAACAAGACTTAGCAACACGAACCACACCAACAACCGGGGTTTATCTCAGGTGCTCCGGAAGAGTAATTAGATCCTGCTCATGAATGTGAAAGTTTACGGACGGTAGTCACAAAAGAAATTAACAGCTCGCATAACCCGTCATGTCAGGGTGAAAGCTAAAAAGTAAATAAAAATTCAGAAGAAGAAAAAAATTTAAACCATTCATTCCAATTAGATTTTGTTGAGGAAGTTACCGCTTACTGCACCAGGAAAACTTTAAGACATTTGATTAATGCAAAGAAGGTTAAACTCTTTCGCCTAAAAAATATGATAATTTTTTTTCCGCTTAGCCTATGTATACATCCATGCAATCTCTATCCTTATATGATAAATAAGTTGAACGGTAATCTTTCACATGACTTTATAATGTTTGATGCATATGTATACGTATACGTATAACAATGACTGTTGTGAGCACAAGATTCAATGCACAATCTTCAAAGTTCTGCTTAAAAATATGATTGTACTGTGAATTTAAATTTCAAATTTGTGCGAACTTTATTGTATGTGCTCCGATTAACATTTTAATCTTGAAGGACATGGCTTTATCTATTAGCTAAAAATGCGGCTTTGAACTAACTTTCAGTAGCTACAAGCCCGGGTACTCTTAGTTCAATAATTTGGAGTCTTTTTAAGATTTTGTTTGTGTGCTAAATACCGATATGTCAGGTAGACACTTTCCAACTGCGTGCTTTTTACAGTTCGTTCTAATGTTTTGTTATTACACCACTGTACTAAATTAGCGAGGAAAGGGGAGGGATAGGTGGGGTAGGGTGTTAAGCGCACATAAACTCGGTCACAGGTGTCCCAAAACCAGTGGTTGTCTCTGGTTTCTGTTTCTATTACTTGTTTTTTAAATTAGGCCGAAGGTGTAACTTTTCAATCGTTTTCATTTTATAGCTAGTAAATGTTATGGTTTTTGCTCACTGTTGAATTCAGCCATTTTAAAAGGGGGGGGGGGTCCCAACCCAGAGTAAAGGATGGGGGTCCAACTATATGCTCCATTTCAAATGCATTGATCGTCAAAAAAAGGGGGTTCCAACCCCCGGAACCCCTCCCCCCCCCCCTGGATCCGCCACTGGTCACGTGGTGATCCCCTATGGATCCGTAGGCGTTAGTAAATTCCAAAGGGCGTTCATGACGTCACGTCTAACGTAATCCATTAATGTTGGTGTGTTTCATTGCTTATTTTTCTACAAAAATTCTAAGAAAAAGTATCGCGTGCGATAAATTCGTTATACGGTTCACTTCTGACCCCCTGTCTGTCTCAACTAAGGAATCAGTAAATTAGTGGAAGTCGTTTGTTGCTGTAAAGTATATTGTTTTTTTTTTTTTCATTGTATTGTTCATAAATCAATTGTTAACTTGTTTGTCATTTGGTCTGTGGGCCAGCGTTGTCTGTGGGCCAGCGTTGTCTGTGGGTCAGCGTTGTCTGTGGGCCAGCGTTGTCCCATTGAAGATCGTACCATATCTTCTTATTTTCATATTCAAACGGTTTTGAGGGAGATGTGGCCCGACCAAAATCACGTTTTTTAAACATGTTGCATTCGGCAACAAAATTTGCGAGACAGATTTCAGACTACAACCGTACCGTTTTCCCTATAGATGTTGTCAGTAATTTACAAATCTTTACATTCACGTCTATCATTTTCATAATAATTTCGTTCTTCATTCACAGTATACATAACATAAGGGCCTGGATGTGTGTCGTGAGATGGGAGAGTTTACATCATTACTATAAAGTCTTATTTCTTTTTTATAATTTTATCATTGTTTTTGTCTATTTTACCTTTTAATCTCAATTCTTGTTATTTTAACACCCCATTATTCTTTATTCTATAACTTGTTGGATTATTTTTCTCATTACTTAACCTATTTTCACAGTACTCTGCACATTTTTCTCTTATCTAAATCCAGACGATTAAAAGATGTTGCGCTTACAAGAAACTATTACAATAATTTACAGTTATACTGATGTAAGCACATTTGATCATCTCTTCTTGAATATGATGAACTTTCTGTATATCTTAAGGTAGTATTCTACTATTGAGTAAAGTTTCGTTATTATTCACCTAGGCATTTTGGAGAAGTCACACTAATAAAACACATATCTACGCACGGGAATACGGGGTGATTTTTGCGATGGGTATAAAAATACCATGTCAAAGTATTATCGATTGTTTTAAAAGTACTTTATAAGAACGTGTTATTTTATTAGAAATTATGCTGGCTTAAACTCTTTACAAAAAGCCACAAACATGCACCAGCATGATGTGCAAACTACTGTTAAAACATTATGGGGTTGGGGTCTCTGCGGTTTGAGTTTATGTGTACATTATTTAGCTGTCTAGTGAAGTACTGTTTGCTCAATTTCTGTTATAATTTCAGACACACTGTCCACATTACAATATTCGTCACTGAACCGAGATAAAATGCACGAGCCTCAATTATCATAGTTACAAAGTATTTCCCCCCCCCCCCAATTTATCATAAGTAAAATGTATGTGTTCCAAGTAATGAGGAGTACAATGTGTTTGTTCCCACTTATCATATTAAGTACAATGTATGAGTTCCCACTTATCAAAAGTATGATGTAAATGAATATGTTCCAACTGATCAACAGACCAATGTATGTGTTCCAATTTTAAAATAGTGTATGCCCAAGAGTTAGACATCAGACAAGTATTTCTATATCAAATTATTTTAAGACTTAAATAGTTATAAATGGGAAATCTGATACATATGGTATTTCCAATCCCCATAATGAAAACATTTTACATTTTATTGGTTAAATACCGCATAATGTCGCGTAAGCATCAGCGCTACGCGACGGGAAATATTTCTCTTATTTGCTCGAATAGGATCATTTATCAGCAGAATTTTATAACGACTGAAATGTCGGATAAATACTGTTATATATGATGTTATTGTAGTAGGATTCATGAAATTAGACAACTTTCACAAGTTAGACAAATGATATACAGTGGAGATCACTTCTAACCTCTCATTAGAACTGTCAGAATAATCTGCCATAGAACTGTTCTAACCTGTCCTAGAACAGTTTTACCCTAGAACTGTTCTAAGTAGAACTGTCAGAATCAGTCCTAGGTAGAACTGACTAAATCAGTTCTAGGTAGAACTGTCAGGATCAGTTCTAGGTAGAACTGACTAAATCAGTTCTAGGTAGAACTGTCAGGATCAGTTCTAGGGTAGAACTGTCCAAATCAGTTCTAACCGTAGAACTGTCAGCAGAACTGACTAAATCAGTCAGGACTGTAGAACAGTTCTAAATGACTTTACTGCAGTTAGGGCACTTTAGAATTTAGAAGAAAAAAATCAGTTCCACTTACTTTACTATATAATAGCAGATTTTCTATATTGTTTACATTCATGTCCAGTGCAGGATGTTTATTCAATATTGTCGACATTGCGATATCTACAATGTTAACACTATATCGTGTCAACATTGTTTACATTGTTTGAACCCTTATATAATGTTTACATCGTTGACATCGCGATGTATACAATGTTAAAACGATGTTGTGTCAACATCGTTTACATTGTTTGAACCCTTATATATTGTTTACATCGTTGACATCGTTAACATTGCGATGTATACAATGTAAACACGATGTCGTGACAACATCGTTGACATTGTTTGAACTTTTATATATTGTTGACATCGTTGACATCGTTAACATCGCCATGTTTACAATGTTAACACGATGTTGTTTCAACATCGTTGACATTGTTTGAACTCTTATATATTGTTTACATCGTTGACATCGTTAACATCGCGATGTACACATATAAGAAGATGCGGTATAAGTTCAATTGAGACAACTGTTTATTTGAGTTACACGTTTTATAAGTAAACCACTATAGGTCAAAGTATTGTCATTAACACGGACTTTTGGTTTTTATCAAGTATCTATAAAAGGCACAAAAAACACTAGTGTAAAACTATTTAAACAGGAAAAATAACGATCTAATACATGTAAAAAACGAGAAACCAGAAACACGTATAAACAATTCAACAAACGACAACTACTGAACAACAGATTCCTGACTAAGGACAGGTGCAAACAAATGCAGTTAGTTTAGCGTGTATATACGTACCATAGACTCAATATAAAATATAAACACGATTTTGACACAATATTGTTACATTGCCATGTGAATAATTTAAACAGAAAGGTATATATAAAAAGGAGAGGTGGTATGATTGCAAATAAGTCAAATGTCCAGTACATACATACTAAATGGCACATCTATAGATAACCGTATGGCCTTTAACATTGAGCAAAGTTTATATCGCATAGTTAACAACAAAAGACGCCGACATGACAAATGGAAAACAATTTAAACTATATAACTAACTGCTTAACTTATTTAAAAAAAAAAAAGAACAAAAAAAAATGTATATATACATTTTTTTTTGTTCTTTTTTTTTTAAATAACTTATACAACAACAACAAGATGTTGACACTATATTGTCAACATCGCGATGTATACGATGTGAACGATGTAAACAGAGAGGTATAGACTCTATATATACAATATAAACACGATGTTGACACAATATTGTCAACATCGCGATGTATACGATGTGAACGATGTAAACATAAAGGTATAGACTCTATATATATAATATAAACACGATGTTGACACAATATTGTCAACATCGCGATGTATACGATGTGAACAATGTAAACAGAAAGGGATAGACTGTATATCTACAATATAAACACGAGGTTGACACGATATTGTCAACCTCGCGATGTTAAGTTGTGAAAGATGTAAACAGAAAGGTATAGACTCTACATACACAATATAAACACGATGTTGACACGATATTGTTAACATTGCGATGTATACGATGTGAACGATGTAAACAGAAAGGTATAGACTCTACATACACAATATAAACACGATGTTAACACGATATTGTAAACATTGCGATGTATGCGATGTGAACGATGTAAACAGAAAGGTATAGAACATATTGATAGGATACAATGTAAACACAATAACGACACTATAAAGTTGACATTGGCATTTGCGATGTTGATAATATCGACAAAACATCGTACACTGGACATAGTTCATTGTTTACTGATCAAAAGTTTATAAATGTATATACATGTACAAATATCGAAGTGGATAGAAGGTTATCCAACTCATCGGAGAAATATTTTTATAAGATTGCAAATGAAACATCATTGTTTACGTTTCTTCGTTCCCTGTTTTTAACAGTCTCTTCCTAAATATAACTCTGCATTAAATTAATTCATGGAATTTTAATCGTAATTTACATTCTTTGCCTTGGATTTACATTCATGATTTAAGATTCTGTTTTGACAAATGTTCAAACGAAATTTCTACAGTGGATGAATTATGGGATATTAATGAAAAAAGTGTTGTATAGCGTAAAAAACTATGTACACTACATTTGCACCATCTCGTCAATTTAGCCAGACATAGTATCCATAACGACTATAAATAATATCTGTGAGTCTGGAACGTCAGAAAAATATAGATCTGAACATGGATGAAACATTTGCCCCTGGACGTTAGGCTACAAACAAAATTCTTTGCCTTCTTCAAATTATATTTACATGATTAACAGTATACTATTCCAAGAAGAGAACTTCTCATACATGTACTTTTCATTTTAAAATAAAGTATAAGAATCAGTCATGTGAGTGTTGGATGATGCCGTTAAATAGTTTTGTTTAAAAAAACAAACCATCACTATCTACTGACTTAAAAAGTCACTTTAGTGACGGTTCATTATTATAGATACAGAGAGGAAATAATGGTGCGCTAAATTGATGTGGTATACATTGTGTTCCAAAGTTCAGGTGTCATCTTTATCATACGATCCATCCTGACATAGAAATATTATTAGTTTACAATGAAGCCATATATATATTTACAAGATAATAAAAGTGTAAATATGTTCAGTTTTGGTTGATGCTGTCACATACATGGATGGTCAGTTTTGGTTGATGCTGTCACATACATATATGGTCAGTTTTGGTTGATGCTGTCAAATATAGTCAGTTTTGGTTGATGCAGCCATTAAATTTGTTATATGAGTCAGTCTGAGATATCAAAACTACTGAAATTAGTTCACGATTCAAAATTTTGAATAAAAAGAGGACATGTTGGCACTATAAACTGATGCGAGAATAATTTCGTAGTCATTGTTTTCCAATATTGCTTTAATTTACATTAAACAATCCATCCTGATAAAAAAATATAAGTGA
Organism: Mytilus galloprovincialis; assembly: GCA_037788925.1. NCBI lineage: Eukaryota > Metazoa > Mollusca > Bivalvia > Mytilida > Mytilidae > Mytilus > Mytilus galloprovincialis. The sequence continues at coordinate 55,463,672 of CM075336.1, forward strand.
TTTACTTTGCGGCTATTAAGATTTACATCATGTAAATATAAATAAAGTGCAAATATGGTCAGTTTTGATTGATACGGACAAATAACTTTTTTATACCAGTCAGTCTGAGGTATGAAAACTACTGATATTTGTTTATGATGCAATATTTTGAATAAAAAGAGGACATGCTGGCACTCTAAATTGATGCAAACGAAATAAGGTAGCATTGTCTTCCAATATTTCTATCATTTTTATTATACAATCCATCCTTACATAAAAATATTACAGATTTACTATGCGACTATAAGAGTTACATAAAAAAGAGTAAATATGGTCAGTTTTGGTTGATGCGGTCAAATATGGTCAGTTTTGGTTGATGCTGTCAAATACGGTCAGTTTTGATTCAGACAAATAATTTTATCATATGAGTCATTGATTTCCAATATTGCAGCTATCTATATACTACAGTCCCTCTTGACCTAACATTATAACTGAATTACTGTGCAGCTATATAGGTTTACATAAACAAAAAGCAAATTTGGTCAGTTTTGGTTGATGCGGTCAAAAGATTTTATTACACGACTCAGTCTGAAGTATGAAAACTACTTATATTTGTTGACGATTCAACATTTTGAATAAAAAGAGTACATGCTGGCACTATAAATTGATGCGAACAAAGTTTTGTGGTCATTGTTTTCCAATATTGCTGTAACTTTAAAAAAGAATATGTGGTATGATTGCCAATGAGACAACTGTCAACGAGAGACCAAAATGACAGACATTATTAACTATAGGTCATCGTACGGCCTTCAACACTGAGCAAAGCCCATACCGTAGTCCCTCTTGACCTAAAATTATAACTAAATTACTGTGCAGCTATATAGATTTGCAGAAAGAAAGAGCAAATAATGTCGGTTTATATTGATGCGGTCAAAAGATTTTCGTTAAACCATGTAAACAGGTCCGTTCGAGGTATGAAAACTACTTGTAAACAAATATCACATTTGTATACGATTCACTATTTTGAATAAAAAGAGGACATGTTAGTTCTATAAATTGAGTGCAAACAAAATTTTGAAGTTATTGTTTTCCAATATATCTGCTGTCATTTTTACAATACAGCCTTGCCTAAAAATATAACAGGATTACTGCAGTGTGCGGCTAAATGTATATAGATTTACATGATGAAGAGCAAATATGGTCAGTTTAAGTTTAATTTAAAAACATATTTATTTATAATAGTGGATTGGGAAACAAGTTATTACATTTGGTTAATGAGGTCAGATAATTTTGTTATGTGAAACTGAGACTACTATTATCACAGTGTGAATCGAGCCATCCTGACTCCCGAATGACACATGTAAAACATTTCAATTCAAATAATAATGCCCCCCCCCTCCCCCCATTAATACTAACGGCCTAAATTGTATTGTATGTACAAAAAATGAAAGAAAAACAAATAATGAATTACAGGCTCCTGACTTGGAACAGGCACATATATGCAGAATATGGCGGGGTTAAACATGTTTTCTTGCCGATTAAAAATCTGAAAAACGGCAAAATAGCAAAACTCTATATAATATTAATCGCCATTTTGCCGGAGCCTTACAAAGAGTTCTTAAAACTTATAAATCAATTCTAGCCGTAGAATATATAAATCAATTTTAGCCGTAGAATTTGTAATTAATTCTAATCGTAGAACTGTTCTAGAAGTAGAACTGACCAAAGATTTGGTCAGTTCTAGGTAGAACTGTCTAAAACTGTTCTAGGGTAGAACTGTCAGGATCAGTTCTAGGGTAGAACTGTCAGAATCAGTTCTAGGTAGAACTGTCCAAATCAGTTCTAGGTAGAACTGACCAAATCAGTTCTAGATAGAACTGTCCAGATTCTGACAGATTTAATGAGAGGTTAGAAGTGATCTCCACTGTAGGTCTTCATAACTGAGAAAAACGCATACCGCAGACATTTTGTAGCAAGCTATTAAAGTTCCCGACAGGACAATTTTGAGAAAACTAGCGAATGTGAAAGAAGTGAATTATTTCCTCATATATTTAAAAAAAAAAAAAAAATTAAAAAAAAATTGGTTAAACCGTAAGTTTTCTCGTGTGAATTGTTGCCTAAATATCAGGTGGTTTTTGGTTGAAATATCGTACAAGACATTAAACAAAACACACATAAGATTTACAACAACAACCTACAACCTCCGAATTACTAGCCTGGGGTCCTGGCTAATCTTGTCACAGCTAGATATCGGGCCGGGATACCAGGCTACCGAATTACAGACTCCATTGAAAAGGCACATACTATTTGTATTTCTTTTCTCTGTGAATATGTTGGTGCTGGATGTGTTTTGTTGTACTGTTAAATAGCATTGACATCTCTGTCATCCTTTAAATGTATAACTTTTTTGTAACCAAAAAAACAACATTTCATTTCTGCGCATAACTTCAATTATAAAGAATGATCTGACCACATATAATGTTCCTCCGCGCCGATATAGTACAACACTGTGCAGGACAAATTTGCCATTCCAGGATTGGCAAATCTGACTTTGTCGGTTTACAAGATATCAAAAATATTTTTTGCCCAAGTGATAGTTAATCAAAATTATAAAATTTCCCCATGTGTCCCGGCTGATTAAAAGTACATTTCCCATGGGAAATTTAAAAATTCCCATGGGAATATTCAAAGTTCCCATGGGAAAAAGTACTTTTCCCATCGGAACATTGGTAGATAGTTTCTTCCCATGGGAAATTCTACATTTCCCAAGGGAATTTTTCTTCCCATGGGAACTATTTTTTCTTCCCATGGGAACACCTTTTTCCCTTGGGAACATTTATTCTTCCCATGGGAACTAAAATTCTTCCCATGGGAAGATATATTTTTCCCATGGGAACATTATTTGTTCTTTTTTTCTTTTTTTCTTCTTCAGAATTTGTAAAATAGCTGTGAAATATCGCAATGGACTGACAGTCACTAGTAACAATGACTGGAACAGTTTAACAAGCATTCCATTTGATAAAAAGGTGTTATTTCAACAAATTAAAAGTATTTATATCATACTTTTACACTCAAAAGTCTTTTATTATCGTTGAATGATTGATAGAAATTCTACCGTCCAGCGGCTGATTTTTCAATTTGAATCTCTCACCTTTGTGTTCGGTCAATAGCATCGTGTATTTCATGTAATAGTGTTCGCTGAACTGTCAAGTATCAGAGCCATGCTTTTGTATTTCAGAATTTAATTTAAGATTGATTGATTGATTGTTGGTTGCTTTACGTAGCATTAGCACAAAAAGGCTATATTGCGGCGACAGCTAATTCGAATATTTTTACAATATAAAGCATATTTTTAAAATAAGACAAAAAGGCCTTCAATATACTAAAATTCTAGACTAAAGCAAATTGATTATTTACAAATAAATTTTATTTAAGAATAAAAATTATAATTCTGTTTTAATCTATATACATGGGGAATCATGAATTGTGTTTAAAGATTATTCTAATTAAAACCCTATAATTTCATGAAATTGACATCATAATTATTATTAATGTACTTATTCTCTTTCGTCGACGTAACTCGATATGCGTGGTTTTCGCCACTAGAAAGATGTGCACTTATTTTTTAAAAGTTTATTTCATTCATTTGGTCAAATTTCCTAATCATGGTAATGCAATGTTGTTACTACGGTGGCAGAATGCGGCCATGAAAGAAAAAAAATTATGTTGTTCCCTCAAGATACTATGTCGTTTCCTCAAGATGCTATGTCGTTCCCACAAGATAGTTATCTCGTTCCCTCAAGATACTATGTCGTTCCCTCAAGATATTATGTCGTTCCCTCAAGATAGTTATCTCGTTCCCTCAAGATAGTTATCTCGTTCCCTCAAGATACTATGTCGTTCCCTCAAGATGTTATGTTGTTCCCTCAAGATAGTTATCTCGTTCCCTCAAGATGCTATGTCGTTCCCTCAAGATACTATGTCGTTCCCTCAAGATGTTATGTTGTTCCCTCAAGATAGTTATCTCGTTCCCTCAAGATACTATGTCGTTCCCTCAAGATAGTTATCTCGTTCCCTCAAGATAGTTATCTCGTTCCCTCAAGATACTATGTCGTTCCCTCAAGATGTTATGTTGTTCCCTCAAGATAGTTATCTCGTTCCCTCAAGATACTATGTCGTTCCCTCAAGATGTTATGTTGTTCCCTCAAGATGCTATGTCGTTCCCTCAAGATACTATGTTGTTCCCTCAAGATAGTTTTCTCGTTCCCTCAAGATTTTAAAATTGTATTGAAATATGATTCATTTCGCCCTTCGAAGCGGAACTGTAGACGTGGCCAGATCCCAAAAGTAGAATATTTGCATAATAATAATGATATAATAATTCTGTATTTAAAGAGAATAACTGAGAGGGGATAGGAGGGGTCCGGATCCAGAAATCCCGGGCTTAAAAACACGAAATCTCGAAATCCCGAATTTAAAAATGTAAATCCCGACGTCCCGTAATCCGAAAAAAAGAATTCCCGGATCCGAAAGGGTCAATCCCGAAATCCCGAGCTTAAAAACACCCGATCGTTTTATATGGCATGTATACCAGGGACTCAGTTTTATATAGAGGTGACCTCGAACAGGAACATATATACTGTTCCCAGCCTCGAATAAACATGTTTGTTTACTGTACTGGTCACCAAACCTGTGAAGGGTGTGTCACTTCCTGTATTATGGTACATATAGATGTGTCGCTGGAATGGACTTCCTTATCAACTTCGCAAATATATTACTGTCACTTGGCAAGAACTTTCTACTTAATATTTGACCGGGTCAAAATTAGACTAAAAACATGAAATATAAGACGGTGCTGGAATAAATATTCATACTAATATTGTTCTTGGCCGCAAATTTTGGACTAAATGTTGAAAATTTCAGAAAAAAAGATGTAATGTGATTAGAATTGGAAATAATGTACATGTACAAGTTCGGAGACAAAACGACTAGAAAAGAATTAACATTGAGGGGCATATTGCTCACATACTAGGCGTCGGAAAAAAAAACCCCAGTAGTTTCACAGTCATAAAAGGAGTTTTTAGAACAAGTATGCAAATTTCATGTAGATCTATTATATATACATGTAAAAAAGAACTGTATTTATTTCTTTGTGTGGATAAATATACTATATATATATAGTGTCTAAAAATAGCAACAACATTCAATCTATCTAGGTGTGGATCAGTTTGTAAATAAACTGATGCAGTTACTAAATTAAATTATATAAGTGTCTAAGAATGTAACTTTAACACACTAATGAGTGTTATAAAATTAGTTGTTATATTTTATATATTATTCACGCAATATTTCGCTAAACAAATTAGCTTCATCGGGCGTGTGCATCTATCTAGGTGAAATCGGATGCATGACAAAAAAATATCTTTGTAGCTTGACGTTTTTGTGTAAAAGTTTAAAATATTGATTGATGGGGTATATACAAGATATTTTTGCCGTTTATTGTACATAATAATTTTTAAATCTAAACAAATAGTTGTTTTAGTTAAATAGAATGAAATTCATGATTTATTCCTTTGGTTTTGGGTAGAACTGTTTTTCATCCCTCTCATTAAGTCCATCAGGTTGAAGAGTACGTAGCTGATGCATCCAGAACCTTTCTCTCTGTTTTCTCCTTTCGGAGTCCCAATTTTGATTTACCTCAATTATTTGAAAGGTGATATTATCAAAAGTATGTCCTGTTCTTAAGAGGTGTCTCGTAATTTAGGAGAAACTTCTAAATTTGGGTGTTACAAACAATGCGGTAGAAGCAATTGTAAGTGCTGTAAAGCCGCCAACACTGACCACTCTTTTAGCAGCACAGTAACAAAGCAGCGATACAACATCTATGTTACATCTAATTGCAAAACGGAAAATAGTATTTATATTCTTACTTGTGGAACTTGCAAGCTGCAGTATGTTGGTGAAACAGAAACTACATTCAACATCAGACTTAACAATCACCGGTCGTTCTATACAAAAGGAAGAAACTGTCCAATTACGAGACACCTCTTAAGAACAGGACATACTTTTGATAATATCACCTTTCAAATAATTGAGGGTAAATAAATAAGTATCTAAACGGGAGATATCAACAATCGGAGGTTATAAACAATGCGGAAGGGGCAATTGTAAGTGCTGCAAAGTCGCCAATATAGAAACCCAGTTCATCAGCACAGTCACAAAGAAAAATTACAACATATTTATAACATCAAATTGCAAAACGCAAAATTGCATTTATGTTCTAACGTGTGGAACTTGCAAATTACAATATGTTGGTGAAACAGAAACCCCATTTAACATCCGACTAAATAACCATCGGTCATTTTATACAAAAGAAAGGAACTGCCCAATTACAAGACACCTTTTAAGAGCAGGACATGATTTTGAAAACATCACATTTCAAATCATTGAGAAAAATCAAAATTGGGATACACAAGGAAGACAAAAAAGAGAGAGATTTTGGATGCACCAGTTACGAACTCTTGAACCTGATGGACTCAATGAGAGAGACGAAAAAAGATTTCAAAGCAAATCAAAACCATAGTTATCTTGAAATCATACAAATTAATTTATAAAAATTCATACAATTAATCGAACATCTATAAATGTGTTAAACTTTTATTCCAACTTCATGTAGTTGTAGCTACAAACATATTTTATGACCGAATTAATATGTTACACCCATCCCTCAAATCTTGTATAGATTAAGCTACAAAAATATTTTTCTGTCATGCATCCGATTTCACCTTGAGAGATGCACACGCCTGATGAAGCTAATTTGTTTAGCGAAATATTGCGTATTTCTATTTAACATCTAATAGAACTTTTTAATGTATCAATTAGTGTGTTTTAGTTATATTCTTAGACATTTATATAATTTTAATTCAGTAACTGTATCAGTTTATTTTCACAAACTGATCCACGCTTAATTAGATTGAATGTTGATTGTTGCTATTTTTAGACATTATATATATATATATATATATATATATATATATATATATATATATATATATATATATATATATATATATATATATATATATATATATATAAAAGTACGTCTGAGTCAGTGACAACCCTACAACAGATGTATTAGATCTGTAAATTTGCTTTCGCAAATTTTGGTTCTTCCCTCGCCGGGATTCGAACCCATCTCTTTTTTTTGAGAGCCCAGGTGGTCGTGTGGTCTAGCGGGACGGCTGCAGTGCAGGCGATTTGGTGTCACGATATCACAGTAGCATGGGTTCGAATCCCGGCGAGGGAAGAACCAAAATTTGCGAAAGCAAATTTACAGATCTAACATTGTTGGGTTGATGTTTAGACGAGTTGTATATACATTATGTACACAGCCATGTATCACCATCATTGATGGCGATCCGATGGATACATCTGTTGTAGGGTTGTCACTGACTCAGACGTACTTATAAATATAATTATTTTCTGTGACTGTATCTTACATTAATTTGTAGGATCCTTTACTATAGATAATTTAGCTGATCTGTAACAATAACATCTTCATGCCTTATATATCATGTACTGCAGTACGCCGCTAGATTAAAACTGATGTGGAAAGGTAACACACGGCCAGCGAAAGCTCTTTTTTTTTTGAGAGCCCAGGTGGTCGTGTGGTCTAGCGGGACGGCTGCAGTGCAGGCGATTTGGTGTCACGATATCACAGTAGCATGGGTTCGAATCCCGGCGAGGGAAGAACCAAAATTTGCGAAAGCAAATTTACAGATCTAACATTGTTGGGTTGATGTTTAGACGAGTTGTATATATATATATGAGGAGGTGGTACCACAACTTGAGTTATTTAGTACTCAATAAAAAATTTCTTGAATTGTACATGTCGCTTATGAATTTAATAATAATTCTAATCATATCAGTCTCACCACACGTCTACAAAAAAATAAACCTTACTTCATTAGTCATATTTAAAAAAGAGGGAACTATTTCACTAATTTCGGAAAACAATTGTTCTCTAATTATATTTAGTTTTATATATTTTAAAGTGAAATGAAATTCATCTTCTACTTCTAAAAGGTACAAAGGACAAATTATTTCTTCTACAGGAGTTTTAGTGTGACGCCCTTCTTCAATTCTAAGAACACTATTACTAATGCGAATTTTGGGAAAATGTCTTATTACTTTTCTGTCAACATTAAATAATAAAAGGTTTTCAAATTATAATTTTCTTTAAGCTGTCTATATGTTCTCAGCTTATTACCGTGTACTAATTTATTATCACAAAATATATTTTCTTTCCAATAATTAAGATATCTATCATTAAGTTTGGTATGAACACGGCCGACACTCGGCTAACCGAGAGATTGGTCGGTTAATATATATTGAGTATGCGGCTATATGGGCGACTGGTCTGTTAATCGGGTTGGTTATACGTCTGTTAAGAGTAAAACGCTTAATTTAATGTTAAACTCTATTAAATATACATATATATATATAAATATTTTTGGCATTTTATAAGAACCAATTCAAAAAAAGAAAAGTGTCTGACAAAATGATGTCTATCATAGAACATTTTGCACTTGTAAAAACATTTCTTAGTCTGCGCAGTTTTCAGTAAAACTAAAAGGCGTCGCGCAAGTATGTAGTATTTGCTTATACGCATAACAATTTTTTTAATAAAAGGCGAAACAAACAAATTTAGATATCATTTAAAGGACAAAAAATAGTACTGTGGTTCTAAAAAATAAATTGAAATTAGTCAATATTTCATAATTGTAAAATAACGTGAATAATACCACGTTTTAGTGAAAATTATGGGAATAAAGTCTGTTAATGGGTTGGACAATTGAAATTGTGTCAGTTAAGAGTTTTTTAGCCACGACAATAATTTTGCTTCCTTTATATTTTCCTCTTGAAAAATTTAAGAATGAGATGTTCCTGAGTAAACAAAAATGACAATACGGTGCCACAGTATCCTAGAAAGAGCATTTTATTTTGACTTTCTTTGCATTTTATTGAAGGGTGTGTCACTTCAATATAGCGTAATATGGATTGGCCTCTGGAATATGCATGAGTTTTTTATTGACGTTTTCAATCAGCCTTACTTTTTGTGTCTGTTCGAAGTAGCACGCTCTCAATTCCGACTGAAAGTGTATTTCTAATACATCACAGGGTACATATAACGGGTTCTCGTTCACATATGAACATGATATTTGTCACTGGACGTTAAACCCTAATTCGTCAGCATCATCCAATTGGTTCCTTTCTTCTATTACCTAATCATATGTTGTTTACAAATCACTCTAAAGAAGTAAACGGAAAGGAGCGAATGCAGCTACATTTGGTTATTTTAAGTTTCAATTCATTTTATTCCGTTTAGTTCCTTTCTACAGAAGTGCAAAGGAGAACTACAGTTGTCTATGGTGGCCGGTGAAGTCCATTTCGCGTTTTCGCGATTTCACCTTTCATATTCTATAGGGCAAAAACGCGAAATCGCGAAAAGGCGAAATTGCGAAGTCCAAAACGCGAAGTCCAAAACGAGAAATCGGTTTCGCGTTTTCGACTTCGCAATTTCGCGTTTTTGCTATATAGAATATGTAAGGCGAAAACGCAAAATGGCATTAACCTGCCACCATAGTTGTCCGCATGTAAACTTCTAGAATTTGTCACCAATATAAGTACATCGCAATCCGTTACTGTTTCAACAGCCATCGGTGTTTCATGTGTGTATTCTTAAACAAGTATTATTTTTCTCTCGTTTTTAGCAATGTATCACTCTCTACTGTCCTTATATATTATTCTATATTCTGCGTTTCCATCCAGATTCTCGTGTATACCATGACGGTCCGGATTGGGGGTATTGTTTATTTCTGTATTCTTTAAATTGTTATGTCATTTTTTTTCTACATTTTATTTATCTTACTCATTATTCTTTCTTTATTTTTCATATTTTGTCATCCCAATATATTTTACTTACTGATGTTTAGTTACATTACGACGTTTATCTCTGATTTATATTCTGATTACCAATGTAGATGACAACTTGATTTGTGTCATTCATGACAATTAAACAGAATCAACATGATATATGCGATCATTCTTGGATGAAATCAATATTACTTTAATATTACACTTTTTGAAACCATTTTTATCAATTTTCAATTTCATGTGTTGTTTCCGTATATGTTATGTTTCATTGCTCATGTGTTGTTTTCGTATATTTTAGCCGCTCGTCGTGAGCCTGCTCATTTGATCCAATAACACCCCATGTAGCAATAAAATTATACTTTTATTGCCATTCATAACTCTTAACAGACCAATTAACAGACCGGGTTTTATACATCCGACCCATTAACAGACCAGGTTTTAAATAAAGATTGATTCATGTCACCAAAATACAGATTTTCGTGTAGATTTTTCACACAATGATATCAATATGGTTCACAAACATAATGCCTTTCTTTTTTCGATGTTCAAAATATTGAATGCAAGTAAATTTAACCAATGTGTCATTTTGTGTACATTTTATGTGTGTAAAATGTGTATAAATTTATTGATGAGTAACCCACCTTTTCATTTTATAGATCGTACATTGAAGCTAGAAAAATAATAATTACACCACTGAATTCAGTACATTGAATTGTTTTGTTAGACATGAATACATTTTATGATGAAAATATATTTAAAAAGTTATACAATGAAACATGCTGAACTTTCAATGATTTTCTCGATAACACCTGATTAACAGACTTTAGCCAACCCGATTAACAGACCAACCGCCGATATAGCCGCATACTCAATATAGAATAACCGACCAATCTCTCGGTTAGCCGAGTGTCGGCCGTGATGAAGTGCATATAATAAACGCCTTTTTGAAATAGTATCATGATTTTTCCAAACATGTGAAAAATTTAATGTAGCAAGTACTGTTCAATCTTTTTAGAAAATCCATTGGTTAATTCACGGCCGACACTCGGCTAACCGAGAGATTGGTCGGTTAATCTATATTGAGTATGCGGCTATATCGGCGGTTGGTCTGTTAATCGGGTTGGCTAAAGTCTGTTAATCAGGTGTTATCGAGAAAATCATTGAAAGTTCAGCATGTTTCATTGTATAACTTTTTAAGTATATTGTTGTCATAAGAATTATGCATGTCTAACAAAACAATTCAATGTACTGAATGCAGTGGTGTAATTATTATTTTTCTAGCTTCAATGTACGATCTATAAAATGAAAAGGCGGGTTACTCATCAATAAATTTATACACATTTTATACACACATAAAGTACACAAAATGACACGTTGGTTGAATTTACTTGCATTCAATAATTTGAACATCGAAAAAAGACAGGCATTATGTTTGTTAACCATAATTTGATATCATTGTGTGAAAAATCTACACGAAAATCTGTGTTTTCGTAACATAAATCAATCTTTATTTAAAACCTGGTCTGTTAATGAGTCGGATGTATAAAACCCGGTCTGTTAATTGGTCTGTTAAGAGTAATGAATGGCAATAAAGTATAATGTTATTGCTATATTGGGTGTGATCGAATCAAATGAGTAGGCTCAAGACGAGCGGCTAAAATACTAAAATAAACGGAAACAGCACATGGGCAGTGAAACATAAAATATACGAAAACAACACATAAACAATGAACAATCTAGACAATGGAAACTGAAAATTGATAAAAATGGTTTCAAAAAGTGTAATATTGTAGTAATATTAATTTCATCCAAGAATGGTCGCATATATCATGTGGATTCTGTTTAATTGTCATGAATGCCACCAATTTGTCATCTACATTGGTAACCAGTATATAAATCGGAGATAAACGTCGTAATGTAACTCAACATCAGTAAGTAAAATATATTGGGATGCTAAAATATAAAGAATAGAGAAAGAATAATGAGTAAGATAAATAAAATTGAAAAAAAGTGACATAACAATTTTATTAGCACAGAAATAAACAACACCCCGATCCGGACCCTCGTGGTATACACGAGAATCTGGATGGAGACGCAGAATATAGAATAATAGATAAGAACAGTAGTGACTGATGCATTGCTAAAAAAAGATAGAAAAAATAATATTTTTTAAAGAATACAGACATGAAACCCCTGAGTGTTGAAACAGTAACGGATTGCGATGTTCTCATATTGGTGACTAATGCTAGCAGTTTACATGTGTAGTTCTCCTCTGCACTTATGTAGAAAGGAACTAGAAATGGAATGAAATGAGTTAAAACTTTAGATAACCTTATGTAGCTGCATTCGCTCCTTTCCATTTACTTCTTTAGAATGATTTGTAAACAACATATGATTAAGTAATAGAAGAAAAGAATCAATTGGATGATTCTGACGAATTAGGATTACCGTCCAGTGACAAACATTATGTGCATATGAGAACGACAACACATTTTATGTACCCTGTGCTGTATTAGAAAGACACTTACAGTCGGATTTGAGAACGTGCTACTCTGAACACACACAAAAAAGGCTGATTGAAAACGTTAATAATAAATGCATGCATGTGCATATTCCAGCGGCCAATCCATAGACATATCCTTCCATAAAATGCAAAGAAAGTCAAAATAAAAATGCCCTTACTAGAAGGATACTGTTGTACCGTATTCAGTGTCAATTTTTTTTTTAACTCAAGAACATCTCATTCTTAACTTTTTCAAGGGGAAAATATAAAGGTAGCAAAACTATTATCGTGGCTAAATAACTCTTAACTGACACAATTTCAATTGTCCAACCCATTAACAGACTTTATTCCCATAATTTTCACTAAACGAGGTATTATTCGCGTTATATTACAATTATGAAATATTTACTAATGTCAATTTATTTTTTAGAACCAAAGTACTATTTTGTGTCCTTTAAATGAAATCTAAAATTGTTTGTTTCGCCTTTTATTAAAAAAATTGCTATGCGTATAAGCCTAAATACATACTTGCGCGACGCCTTTTAGTTTTACTGAAAACTGTGCAGACTATGAAATGTTTTTACAGGTGGAAAATGTTCTATGATAGATATCATTTTGTCAGACACTTTTCTTTTTTTTTATTTGGTTCTTATAATATGCCAAAAATCTGTATATTAAATAGAGTTTAACATTAGAGTGTGCGTTTTACTCTTAACAGACGTATAACCAACCCGATTAACAGACCAATCGTCCATATAGCCACATACTCAATATAGATTAACCGACCAATCTCTCGGTTAGCCGAGTGTCGGCCGTGTAATTGCAGGTTTGAACTTTATACATCTTCAAGTAACAATTGTTATCAGATTTTATTACATGCAACCAGAAGCCAATTGACAGTTTTAAAGCTTCTATAAAAACTAGATACATACCAAGTACAGCTAGTACTGCTAAATTGACAGCTGTTTTATTTACTCCAATTAAAGTTTTTGCAAATTTAATCTGAACTTTAATGGTAGCCACATACCAATATTTTGACTCTAGATTTGTAATATCTTTTATCGTATAAAGAGACTCAACTTCACTACAATACAGAAGTATAGGTTTAACACAAGCATCAAACAGCTTTATGTGAGGTCATACATTGATATCTTCAGAAAATAACAGTTTTCTAATACAAAATATAGCTTTTGAGGCTTTTTTGGAGGTGTCCTTCAGCTGGCCCTTACACAAATATGTATACTAGTTCAGTGATAATGGACGTCATACTAAACTCCGAATTATACACAAGAAACTAAAATTAAAAAATGATACTAGACTAATAAAGGCCAGAGGCCCCTAACTTGGAAACCATTTAAATGAAATTTTTAAGTCGCATTTAGTAAATTGCTTGATTAACTTATATATACATACATGTATACATATATATTTGGAATTTTGTTTTAGCAATGGTAATACCCTAAGGTGTTCTTTAACTATATACTAAATCTGGACAGTGTTCTATACAACTAAATGTGTATACCATAACATGAGCAAAGTTTACCAAAACTAAGATGGCGAAAGCAACTATGTCGATGCAGTCCAATCCATTTTAAAATGAAGTAAACTTAGAATTCATTCATATACCGGTATGAATGACAAACGAAATAACGAACAGTTACTGTACTGAAAAACAGTGTGATAAGTATAGTCCCAAAATGACGATGGCCAATACGAAGACAGGAAATACGCACGTGCAAGCATCAGGAAACACTGTAAACTTAAGCTTCGAAATATTAACTGGTATCAAAAAATGGTACATTTAAATCTAGAAGCATTACCTTCAAAATATAGTTAGACATATAGAGTGACAGTTCGTGTACAAATTATATCAATTGTGTGTACATAACTACTGTATCATTGACATTTAATAGAACTGTTGAAAGAGATTTCAACTTTGGCATGAAACAAAATTCCCTCTGTTCTTTTGTTCTTTGAGTTGCATTAAAACTTTTGTGTAAACTAAAAGCATATTTTAGTATATATGAAAATAGGAAAGGCTGAACACAGAAACTAGATGATGTAAACTACATTCAACAAAGACAATTGTCATTGTTAAAGCTATAAATTTAACATTTTTCTGATATTTCTGGATTTTTAGCAGCACAATCAATATTTATTTAACAAAGGCTTATTAATTCAAACACCTGGTTTGAATAACGTCTTGCATGAGACCAACAGGTAAGGATTAATTTTAATAATTCCAACTAAATTTTCATTTGATATTTTATAAATTGTTTTTAAGTGAACAAATTTTCATTTAATTATTATGAACAATTAATGTTTCTGATTACATGCGTTCTAATGTAAATAATGTATATTTCCATTTAGTTTGATACGGAAAACTGTGACGTAGACATACTATAGATGTATCTCAGCCTCTCAGCCTCTCATTTCAGTACCTTAACATTCATTTCTCTGTATAAGGAGGAATTACGGTTACAACAATAAATATACATTCCCACTTTACTGAGGCGACGACTATTGATTTATTTTTTTTATTGATTTTTTTTTGTGGGGGGGGGGGGGTCGAAAAATAAAAATCATTGCGCGGTAATTATTACTGAAATGGTGCTAATGTTGATAAACTGGTCTTTTTCGTGTTAACACGGGATAATTCGTCAAATTAAAAAGCTCGCTAAGAGATAAATCCTAAGCTAGTCCATACAATTTCATTTCGAACATCTCCTGAATGGCGAGATTTGGAATTGGAATCTGTTCTTCTATTGCAGTGTTGTAACGTTTTATCAAAATGAGTGTCTAATTTAAGGAGGCTCGCGGGTATAAGATTTTTAGAAAAAAAAAAATAAACATTAAATTTTCGTTACAAGTTTTATTTATTACCTTTAGTAGTTGTTACTTTATCGTATGGTACAAAAATCATTACAAAAAAATCAATTCGTGTTGACCCCAGGTGACTTTAAAAATGTAGATATCATTGAAAAAGCTCCAAATTATCTCCCTTTGGTGCAAAAATGCCATTTTTTTGGCATTAAAATTGAATATTTTTTTTAGCTCATCGGTGACCTATATGTTTTATTGTTGTTTTCGAATAAGCTGTACATAAACTAAATAATTGTAAAATTTAAGCGATTTTTGTAATTTAGTTCTTTTTTTATTTCGTTATTACCGCTAATTCTCCTATTTATTCAACAACAAAAAAATGACATTAACAAAAATGTATGCTTCTTTCGAAGGCAGATTGTGAGCGTAAATGAACGGTGACCCCATTTTTTTATTTCATTTTTCTATTAAGTATAAGAAAAAGTTCATTTATAGAAAAATATATAGAGAAATCCTATATTAGATAAAAAATTTGGTTTAGACCCGCGAGCCCCCTTAACAAAAATGTTAGTATCAACTAGTCCTGGTTGTACCAACAACCTTTGAACGAGACTGCGTCATTCTGTTTAAATTGACGGTGGCTGCCAGTCTTTGGTCGGGTTGTTGTCTCTTCGACATCTTCTCCTTTAAATTTTCAATTTTATGTACGACTATTTCTTCAACAGACATTATTCCTGCTCTTGGTAGGTGTATCAGTCGCTTAATCTTAATCGACTTCAATTGTCATTTATCCTGCCGAAGGTAAGTGTTTTTTTTTCCGGCCACTCCGGATCCTCCACCAATAAAGACTGACCGCAACGAAAAAGCACAAAGTGCTGAATGTGGCGTAAAACACCTCTCAATCATCAGACGTAAAAATAATTTCGTTTTGAATATAAATGCAGAAGTCCTTGAAAACACTCTTAAATGTTCATTTGCAAAAGAATTCAGCATATATATGAATGTTTTCATTCCATTTTATATGCTTCAATATTTTCGAAAAAAAATCTTTTTCTGATAATTTCTGTGCTTAGAAATGGTTCCAAATTAATTTTTAGTCAGCCGATTCGGATTAAAGTTTATTTCCGTTTCAAATGCCGAAATAAGGGATGAGGTAAACCAACAACATATCTATACAACGAGCAACCACAACGTATTATTGAAAAGAAAATTTCACCAAAAACCAACCAAAACTTTCAAACAACAAAGTATCACGTAAATGGCCTAACCCTAAACATTTGACTCCAAATCTTGAAATATCTAGTTCAACATTCGTAATTCATGTACTTGACAACGCAATTTTGAAAATAAACACAGAAATCCGATTCACACGATTCTAGTTGTTATGATGATGAATAGTCGGTATCTAACTGATATTAGAATAACACATTTGTAGTGTGTGAACCACGCAAGAATAATCAACGAAGATTTAATTCTTTTTTCAAAAGATATTTCTTTTTTTTTTCTGATTACAACACACGATTCCTTTGTCTTGTTGCACATTTAATGTATGACTTCTATGTCGGCATACGCAGATCATGTGTTTTTTTTATATATATTTGCACGAAATCAAAATGTGTTGATGGAAAATTACATAAAACGCTAGTAAGGATAAACTAAAATTGGGGAAAATGTCAGAGAGACAACATCCCGACCAAAAAGAGAAGAAAATAGCTCAAGGCCATCAATGGTTCCTTAGCACAAAGAACAAAAATTATTCACCAGGAGGAGGGCTTCAGCTGGCCCCTAAACAAAGATGTGTACTAGTTCAGTGAACATGGACGTCACACTAAACTCCGAAACATATAAATGAACTACAATTATTCAAACATACAAGACTAACAAAGGCCAAAAGATTGTTATTAACAGCAAATAAACCATAGGAGATTGACGCATTTTTAGAAAAGATATTTTCAGATGTATTTATACAAAAACCAAAGTTCTGTATGATGCAAAGTACACAAACATATTTACATAAATATGTTTAATTCTCAGTATGGTATTTTAACCTCTGACATTTTGCTATTTTATATAGTGTCATTTGATTTAATTGTTGATGTTAACCCATCAAAACCTTATTTGTTAAGGATTTCGGTAGCTTTAATAGCCGATATTTCACTAGTAAATATGCAATCTGGAAAAAATTGGAATTTAAACTCTATCATAGTTTACAGTTTATCAAATAATTAACTGGTTGATAGGAGGTTGCTTAATTCCGGCTCCAATTCTTAATAAAAAAAGACAAAAATGATTTAAAAGAAAATCTACAACAGAAGAAGAAGTTCCTAGATACACTGAATGAACAAATTGAGAACGCATCGGAAACAAAAAGAATTGATTCTTTCGCTTTGAAAAAAGTTTCAATGTGAATGGGCAAAAAAATCGATAAGGAACTGGCTATTAACCATTTGTTAAGGATTTTTTTCTAATTTTATTGAAAACATTTTTTTTCAGAAAGGAAGTAACAATAAGAGTTTGTTTTCTTTGAAAATTAGAGGGGAAATGATTACAAAACAAATTTTTGATTCTGTATGTTATTGAAAAACAATATTTTGTTTTTATTTTAAGTAAAACTAAAATATATCCTTAATGACAATCAACACCCAAACACAAGAAAAATAGTCGGTATCTAACTGCTATTACAAGAACACATTTGTAGTGTGTGAACCACGCAAGAATAATCAACGAAATATGATGCATCCATTCTTGAACATGATGAACTGTCTAATGTTGACTCTTATGAACCTTGGCTGTATTAAGCTATAGTCTACCCAGTTCATTTTTTCTTGTTTACTTGCGTTAGATTTGCGGTAAGATTTAATGGTAATACGCATCATGATCTACAAATGGTGTCTACTATTTATCAAGGACTTACATCCAAAAATAAATAGGGGATCGAAGTAATAGAATAGACGGACGGACATCAGAAACGACGAAATACCAAAAACTTGTTTAGAAAGAACTGGTATGAAACATTACTGAATTGTTGCTTGATTGATAGTAAAAGAATGGAACTAGATAACAAAACTCATAAGTCGAAACATGTCAAAAAAGGTAAAAAGACCAAAGACAAGAACTTTCTACAAAACACAACAGAACTAAAGACATCTAGCTAGCTAAACGAACTTAACCTAAAGCAGGGGCATAGTCGAGGGAAAGGGCCTGTAAATCCTGCTTTACGTGTAATACCCGTCGTGATACGCCTCCAAAACACTTTGATGATTGATCTCAGGTGATTAGGCATTAGACATTAGCGGATTGGTAATTGACTCTAATCTTTATCTTTTTGTGTGTATATTACCAAATTTTTATACCATATGCAGTTTCTTTTGAACAAAAAAGACCGAACCGTTTGTTTGACCGGTTCTGTTTTGACACTAGCGACATCCTATCTATTTGATATTCTACAGATATTCATCCAGGAACTTTTAAAATATAAAAAATAGATAAAATACGAAAAATGTTTAAAATTTGTCTTAATATGCCAACTATGACAGCGAGAAGTTTATAACAATTACATTTACTGCATTGTTTACTTCAGTACGGTGTCTTTGTTATCGTGTCTTGTTTACGCACTTGTGGTGCCCGCGCAATCGACCATGCAGAGGATGACGCCTTATACTCGGGTTGTCTTTACATAATTTGTAAAAAGAGAAACATTGTATTACCAAACTTTAAATCAGTGTTTTTTAAAAGATTGTCCTAAACTGGGACATACCAGTATAATTTAAAAAAAAATAATAATAAAAGGATGGAAAAAATATAAGTTTTAAAGCATTTATCCTGCTACTCAATTCCTGAAAATTTTCAACGATTCCACCTTTGAAAACAGGATATTATAATATGTTATAATTTTTCAGTATCGCCCTCCAATCTTTGCAAATTTAGACATTCTAATCAAGTTTATTTAGAAAATAGTTAAATGAAAGAACGGAATTATTCTCTTGCACCAGCAATGTGGAAATTCAATAATATGGTTGATGAATTAATTAGACAATATACGTATAGTGTCTTGAAATATGAAATTTATTTGTATGAGGCTTAGAAACGGGAAAATGCGAGGTTCTACCGAGGGGTACCATTTTGGGGTATTTCCCTATGAGCGTAGTCTAGGCGGTAAGCATTGACAATTTAAGGAATTAGAAAGGGAAAATGAATTTAATTAATAACATTTGATAAACATGGTATATAAATTACCAATTTGAAGACATAACAGGGTTTAAATTCATAAAAGTTTGACCATTGTTACTACACGTTGTCATGGTTGTGACGTGACGTTGTAAGTAGGCGGGGCTTATAGGTGAGTTGAGGTCATTGGGAGAGATCCGTTTGCGCCAAAAATGCGTCCTTTTGCGCCACAACTTTTTTTCTCTAATGCTACGTTTGCGCCACCTGTTTAAAAATTACATGGTATCAATTGCGCCAAAAATAAAATATACGATTGCGCCAATTTAAAGAAAAACATTCCTTAAACACAGAAAATTTTTTCTATTAGTTTACTGATTTAGAAGGCAAAAGGCAATCTAAAAGTGGAATATAAATTAAATGTCCATTCCTGAATCCATGTATTGTATGCAAAAACATCTTCTGCCCCGCATACAAAGAAATTTAAAGTTAGCTTCACAACCACTGTCATATCATTTACTAAAACAAACTCTTCTTCTTTATTTGTGATCACTATACCTCACTTAACTTTTTTGAAATTCTACTGAACTTTTTGGTTGGGCAGGGAACAGTTATCTTCTCTCTCTGTACATAGACTGTCTTATGCACTTCAAGTCATTTTTCTGTAGATGTTCCTCTTCATGATGGAATAGCTCCGCACATATGATCTTAGCTGATCTTTCGGATATATTTTCTGTAGCTTTTCTTTTGCATGCTGTTCGTAGTATTTGACGCTCTAACTTTTGTGGGTCTGTCTCATGTGTATGTGCAAGACTTCCCCTCAGACAAAAATGATACTAAATATATATTAATCTTTAATATGTACGATCAATATGTGTTCAGGTGAATTGGCGCAAATGAGTTCCGAAAACTGGCGCAATTGATACATTTGAAGAAAAAAAAATTGGCGCAAATGATACCCCTGAAAAACAGTAATTGGCGCAAAAGGAGTGTTGCCAGGTCATTGACGTATAAAGCTAACGTTTATACGTATAGCTTTATTTGTATAGTAAAATAGCTGATTGCAGTATAAACAGTTATATGTTAAAAATTAATCGAATAAAAATTTAAGTGAAATATTTGAAACGTTTGCTTGACAACAAGATAATGTTATATTTTTTTCTTCTTTCTCTCTTTCTTTTGTTTGTTTGTTCGTTTGGTTTTTTTTTTTTTGTTCATTGCCATGCTTCTCCGAAATGATTTATCCATTAAGGCATTTACCATGATATAAACCTGTACCTAGTAAACCAAAACATGATCTTCCTCCCACCAAGTTGAAGCCTTTGTTCATTAAAGGTTGTTCACACACCGATGATATATAACACGAAAACTACAAGGGTCAAGGTTCAATAGAGTTTGATGCCATCGTTTGACAATTAATTGTTCTGTCAATGAATCTGTCATATAACCAGCTTTGTTTTGACAATTTTGTTATAGTTTTAAATATCATAATTGCACTAACACGTGCAAAACTTGCTCAGTCCGAAAGTTCAACTGTACCATACCAGCAATGCATTTTCACGGAAATTCCAAAATTCAACGATAAATTAATGGACAGAGTGAAATAATTGATTATTTTGGTTTTGTATACATATTTCATACGTACAAGGTAAGATCTCAGCGCTAAAGCAATCCTTAATAGTTCATGTTTTGGGTCTATGTGTACCGAGTTATTTTTGAAAATATTTGAAAATGAAAATAAAAAAACAAAAAAACAAACAGCTTATTTGCAAAATTAGCAAACATTAAATAATTTGTTATGATCCAGGAATATTTCAAATAATTCCCGCTTATATAGATATTAAAAATGTTGACCATTTAATTTTTGTCTTATATTCTATCAATTTTAGGATTTCAAATCTTCGAATGTTTTGAATAAATGTTCACTCTTATGTTTCATGGTTTCATAAGTTATGATTCAATCCGGTAGACTTTTATCGCCAATTTTAGCTTTAAATTCCGAGGCGAAATCTTACGTAAAAACTCCCGGGACTATTAGCTGCCACGTCTTGCAGCGTATTTTTTAATTTTATGATAAGGTGGTATTGAAGCGTTCCATGTTGGACATAAAGAGTAAAATCACAAAAATACTAACTCCGACGGAAATTCAAAACGGAAAGTCCCTAATCAAATGGCCAAATTAAAAGCTCAAACACATCAAACGAATGGTAACAACTGTCATATTCCTGACTTGGTACAGGCATTTTCTTATTATAGAGTTTCCTTTTCCCTTTTCATTTTCTCTTATTTGATTTTTTTTCATTATAGTCCCGAGTGATTATTAGATTTAAGATACATAATAACGTGTCTTAAGGTTTGAAATTCTGACAAAAATAATTTATTTTAATTACTTTATTACTTTATAATATTACTTGTTAAATGCTTTCCTATGTGAATAAAAGAGCAGCACATTTATTCATTTTGAAAAAGAACTTCAACATAAAGTATGTTCTTATGAATTGTTTTTATTTCTATCCGAATTCTATAGTCGATTTTCATTAAGCTTTATACAGTGTATAGTAACGCTTTGAGCGTTTCCTGGTGAAGATTAATTCAGAGAAGCACTTAAGACGCATGAAATTTACAAAGTGTTGTTTTCGTTTTTTTAGAATCATGTTTTTTTTTTTTTTTTTTTTTTTATCTTGAACCAAAATAATCAATCGAAGACATTTTGTAACTATTATATGGGTTGTAGGGATCACTGTAAATCCCATTAGAAGTCACCCAACATGTCATCTAGTTTGTCATCTTCGCTAGCCAAGAGTTACGATCCACTGTGGAGAGGAATGAAGTTGCTCGTAACCCTTGGCTAGCAAAGATGCTAGTTTGTGTTTCTTCATATTATTGCAGTGTTTGAATTTACACGAGGAACACGATGGATGTCATATGTGGAACATATGGAACAGGATCTGCTTACATTTCGTAGGCACCTGAGATCACTCCTGGGTTTTAGTGGAGTTCATGTTGCTCAGTCTTTATTTTTATTTATTGTGTTTTGTATATTGTGGTTTTTATTTTAGTCTGTTTCTTTTTTTGCCATGACGTTGTCAGTTTATTCTTGACTTGACAATGTATATGTTCCATTTCGTTCCATGGCGTTGTTAGTTTATTCTTGACTTGTCAATGTATATGTTCCATTTCGTTCCATGGCGTTGTTAGTTAATTCTAGACTTATCAATGTATGTGTTCCATTTCGTGCCATGACGTTGTCAGATTATTCTTGACTTGTCGATGTATATGTTCCATTTCGTGCCATGGCGTTGTCAGTTTATTCTTGACTTGTCAATGTATATGTTCCATTTCGTTCCATGACGTTGTTAGTTAATTCTAGACTTATCAATGTATGTGTTCCATTTCGTGCCATGGCGTTTTTAGTTAATTCTAGACTTATCAATGTATATGTATCATTTCGTGCCATGGCGTTGTCAGTTTATTCTTGACTTGTCAATGTATATGTTCCATTTCGTTCCATGGCGTTGTTAGCGAATTCTAGACTTGTCAATATATGTGTTCCAATTCGTGCCATGACGTTGTTAGTTTATTCTTGACTTGTCAAGGTATATGTTCCATTTCGTGCCATGGCGTTGTAAGTTTATTCTTGACTTGTCAATGTATATGTTCCATTTCGTGCCATGGCGTTGTCAGTTTATTCTAGACCTATCAATGTATATGTTTCATTTCGTGCCATGACGTTGTCAGTTTATTCTAGACTTGTCAATGTATATGTTCCATTTCGTGCCATGGCGTTGTCAGTTTATTCTAGACCTATCAATGTATGTTTCATTTTGTGCCATGACGTTGTCAGTTTATTCTAGACTTGTCAATGTATATGTTCCATTTCGTGCCATGGCGTTGTCAGTTTATTCTAGACTTATCAATGTATATGTTCCATTTCGTGACATGGCGTTGTTAGTTAATTCTAGACTTATCAATGTATATGTTCCATTTCGTGCCATGGCGTTGTCAGTTTATTTTAGACTTATCAATGTATATGTTCCATTTCGTGCCATGGCTTTGTCAGTTTATTCTTGACTTGTCAATGTATATGTTCCATTTCGTGCCATGGCTTTGTCAGTTTATTCTAGACTTGTCAATGTATATGTTCCATTTCGTGCCATGGCTTTGTCAGTTTATTCTAGACTTGTCAATGTATATGTTCCATTTCGTGCCATGGCTTTGTCAGTTTATTCTTGACTTGTCAATGTATATGTTCCATTTCGTGCCATGGCTTTGTCAGTTTATTCTAGACTTGTCAATGTATATGTTCCATTTCGTTCCATGGCGTTGTTAGCGAATTCTAGACTTGTCAATATATGTGTTCCAATTCGTGCCATGACGTTGTTAGTTTATTCTTGACTTGTCAAGGTATATGTTCCATTTCGTGCCATGGCGTTGTAAGTTTATTCTTGACTTGTCAATGTATATGTTCCATTTCGTGCCATGGCGTTGTCAGTTTATTCTAGACCTATCAATGTATATGTTTCATTTCGTGCCATGACGTTGTCAGTTTATTCTAGACTTGTCAATGTATATGTTCCATTTCGTGCCATGGCGTTGTCAGTTTATTCTAGACCTATCAATGTATATGTTTCATTTCATGCCATGACGTTGTCAGTTTATTCTTGACTTGTCAATGTATATGTTCCATTTCGTGCCATGGCGTTGTCAGTTTATTCTAGACTTATCAATGTATATGTTCCATTTCGTGCCATGGCGTTGTTAGTTAATTCTAGACTTATCAATGTATATGTTCCATTTCGTGCCATGGCGTTGTCAGTTTATTTTAGACTTATCAATGTATATGTTCCATTTCGTGCCATGGCTTTGTCAGTTTATTCTTGACTTGTCAATGTATATGTTCCATTTCGTGCCATGGCTTTGTCAGTTTATTCTAGACTTGTCAATGTATATGTTCCATTTCGTGCCATGGCTTTGTCAGTTTATTCTAGACTTGTCAAAGTATATGTTCCATTTCGTGCCATGGCTTTGTCAGTTTATTCTTGACCTGTCAATGTATATGTTCCATTTCGTGCCATGGCTTTGTCAGTTTATTCTAGACTTGTCAATGTATATGTTCCATTTCGTGCCATGGCTTTGTCAGTTTATTCTTGACTTGTCAATGTATATGTTCCATTTCGTGCCATGGCTTTGTCAGTTTATTCTAGTCTTGTCAATGTATATGTTCCATTTCGTGCCATGGCGTTGTCAGTTTATTCTAGACTTATCAATGTATATGTTCCATTTCGTGCCATGGCTTTGTCAGTTTATTCTTGACTTGTCAATGTATATGTTCCATTTCGTGCCATGGCTTTGTCAGTTTATTCTAGACTTGTCAATGTGGATGTCCCTTTTGGTATGTTTTACCTCTCTTTTATCGTTGTACACCATCGGTACATCTAAAAAAAATATATATTAATTCTTGTTGGTTGTTGTCAATAGGGCTTTTCACGGTTAATTCGGCCATATTGGATAGGCGGCAGATTTTCATGATGGAGGTAAATATGGTGTGAAAAATACGGGAAAACATCATTAAAACAGAACAGTTGCTTAGAAACATGCATAGGATTTCCAATACTTTTATACCATTTCCACCTCTTTCTAAAAAATTTGCCCCCTATCCAACATGGCCGAACTAACCGCGAAGAGCCCTAATATATTTGTTTGTTTTTTTTAGCTCAGGTCATTGTTGTTTTTGTTTGTTTGAATTGTATCTTATTTTTTCATGCCGGTGCCTTTTATCTGAAAAAAAAACGATACTTATTTTACTCATTTTTTAAGGCTGACCAGTGACCTTTTAACATATACTAGTAGTTGCTTAAATATGCCTCAGTTTGACTCTGTTTGATTTGTTGGGTAGCTGTCTAATTTTGCCCCATCCTCCTGATTTTAAAATGAAGAATTTAGAATATAGGGTTTAAACATGCATTTGTTTTTATATCTATTTATTTTTATGTTTTGAAGAATATATCAACTGTATGTCTTTAATTTAGCATATATTTACGATAATCATCTTAGGATTTATCATTTAGATAAAAAGAAAAATCATATCAGTTTATTTGGTTTCATATTTTTGGTATCTTTATTTTAAGCATTACAACACTACTCACTAGCCGAGGTTGACGATATACTATATTCGAGGGATCATAATAATTCTATCCTTATCTCAGCTATGCTTGTACTGAATCATGAATCTTCTGTTATTGTTTTTTAAATTATAGATTTTTTTAAATTAAAAAAAAACATGGTAACTAAAAAACACATCAACTATACCAATATCTCCACTCTTTCAGTGACTTTGTTGACTTTCCAACATCTTGATGTCAATAATTCGCAAAATATCTTTTTCTTAAAAGATACGCTTTTAAACCGTTAAAACCATATCTGGATATATTTTTTTTTTCAAATTTAAAAGACAGAACATGTGCAGGTAAGTGAAAAAAGTAGTTTGAAAATCATAAGATAATATGACCATTAAATTGAGTTGCCAATTTCGTATCCCTTTGATATCTCGTTTCCCTTTTTAGTACCTTTTGTGTCCCTCTGGAACCTTTAGCCTCTCTTTGGTATCTTTCGTGTCCCATTGATATCTTTCGTGTCCCTTTTTGGTATCTTTCGTGTCCTCTTGTATCTTTAGCCTCTCTTTGGTAATTTTCGTCTCTCTTTGATATCTTTCGTGTCCCCCCTTTTTTTGTATCTTTCGTGTCCATTTTTTTTGGTATCTTTAATGTCCCTCTTGTATTTTAAGCCTTTTTTGGGGGTATTTTTCTGGTCTCTTTGATATCTTTCGTGTTCCTTTTTGGTATCTGTATCCTTTCTTTTGTATTTTTATCTTGTTAAAGCCGTTGCCTTTTCAACCTTTACATTGAACATACCACAAAGTGAATAATCAAAACTATAAAGGGCATCTTATTCAAATGTGAAATTATGCATAAACCAACAAGTTTATCATTAATTTACTTATTTTGGTTTATTTTAGAGAATGCACCGGGATGAGATGGCACGTGTACCTCTGCATAAATACGGGTAATTAGCGATACAATGTGACTAATAAGTTTGTTGGCTGTGTCGCATCATTCCCGTGTGATGCTGAATTTTCATGCAGCCGAATCTTAAGGCCAGTGAGGATATGCAAAACCGGTTGTTAACTGATAATATAATGGGAAAAACTGGCTACAAAATTATTTTTCCGTTTTCTTTAGGATTTTTCTTTTTTAGGTCTTTCTAAAAAAATGTATATATATATATCTAAAAAATTAACGAGAGACCCATTCGGTTATTGTACTTCATTAGACTGTATAATCATAATATAATCCAATTTTTATCAGTATTTATGGATATCCCCTTTTTGGATTTACCGATATTTTTGTTATACTTTTTAATCTTAATTTGGAAATAGGGAAAACAAAATCGATTGCTAAACACTGTTATCAGTCTTGTCCTTTATTGGTAAAGTCTTTGAATTTTGTCTTATGTAGTCCTTCGATGGTCGCCTACGTAGGCCATGCATTTACCTTAGATGCTCTTGCCTCTAACATTTTGATTTAATGGTTTTTTTTAGATAACGTCATAATCAGTAATAACGTCGATTTGAACAAATATAACCAGTGAAACATTTGTACGGATGCGTATTAGCGCCACACATTTTTTTTTTTTATTTTTCTTCTTATGTTTGCGTTATAACGCAAACCTTTGCGTTATAACGCAAACCTTTGCGTTACAACGCAAACCTTTGCGATATAACGCAAACCTTTGCGTTACAACGCAAACCTTTGCGATATAACGCAAACCTTTGCGTTATAACGCAAACATTTGCGTTATAACGCAAACATCTTTATTTCAATTATTCATTAAGTTTTGTATATATGTCCGTCTGTCATTCATTTCGGATGTGATTTACTAGTAGATAAAAAAAGAAACATACATACAAGGCCAAATCATTATAATAAATATGCATAGGAATAATGGAATAATTGAAGTGCAATTATACATAAATTAAGACTGATTTGTGCATCAGAAAAGTATATAATTTAACAAGAAAATAGATATAGTATACAGTCATATTAAAATTGAAAGATCAAAAATAATGTCATACAATTGTGAAACCTCCAAGTCAAATAGACAAAATGATCTTTCTGCTTTAAAATGAATTATTAATAAGGAAACATTTTTTTTAAATCTCAGAATATGATCAAGATTCTTTGATAGAAAGTCATTGAATTTTCATTTCAATATAATGAAGTATTTTTAAGATGCTTGGGTAGCAATTTGAATAGAGAGAACATAATTTTATTAATAAAACATCTTCATTCTATACATTTATTGCCAAAGGGTAGCTTGTTTGAATGTAACCTACTTTACACAGTTCTCAAACGAGAGCTTACTTTGGAAGTATATTTATATTCGGTTATAGCTATATTAGCAGGGTTGATTTTTTTTCTTAGGTATAACCTCAATTTACTCAATTTTCTTTGTAATATATATACTAGTAGTAACTTGGATATCGTTTTTGGGGACCTTTATAGTTTGTTGTTTAGTGTGAGCCAATGCTCCGTGTTGAAGACCGTAATTCGGCCTATGATGGTTTACTTTTACGAATAGTGACTTAGATGGAGAGTTTTCTTATTGGCACTCATACCACATCTTCTTATATTATTCTGCTCATTATTAGTCATTGATATGATCTAATTATTCAAGCAGTTTACTTTGCAATTACTACAAAGGTGATCAATTTTATTATATCCAACCTCCTCCATTAAAAACTACTGTTTCCTTTGAATCTTAAATAAGAAATAAGATAAAACAAAGGTTTGCGTTGTAACGCAAAGGTTTGCGTTGTATCGCAAAGGTTTGCGTTATAACGCAAAGGTTTGCGTTATAACGCAAAAGGTTTGCGTTACAACGCAAAGGTTTGCGTTATAACGCAAAGGTTTGCGTTATATCGCAAAGGTTTGCGTTATAACGCAAACATAGGAAGAAAAATAAAAAAAAAAATGTGTGGCGCTAATACGCTTCCGTACATTTGACTAAGCAAATTTATGATCAACTACAATTAACTCAAGCATCATAAACCAAACAGCCAATGAAGGAGTGTATATCGAAACATATTTTATCTTGCATTTAATTCAAAATAGAACATGAATAAAAGCAAGTAATAAATTGTATTTTGTGTTACTGTAAACCAACTTATTTTCGTGACTTTCGCTAGTAGAAAAATAATGCGAATACAGATCGTCGCGAATGTGTAAAACTTGGATCTTTCCTAATTAAACTACATCCATCAAATTAGAAAATCGCGAAATTGAATAGCCGCGAAGAAGACTAAATAGGACAAAAACGCGAAATAAAGTATCCGCGAAAATAAGTTGGTTTATAGCAGTATTCCTGGTACGCATTATTTATTATCACGTGATGATTGTTTTATCTTTTATGAGTTTTAGGTCAAGACATAAACTGATAGTTCTGTTTACCATTGTAAATCCGGTTGCTGGGTTCCTTCTATGGTACTTAAGACTACAATTACTGCGAAAATGCTCAAATAGAACTGAATTATTGAGAGTAGAGAGACAAATGTCAACTTTAAGCTTTTTCGGAACGATAACTACATTTTTTATGATGACTCTGATGTGTCTCTTCCTGGCTATAACTGTAAGAGCAGACCACAAAAGACGCGTACCAAATCAACAACAACCATTATTTACTCCGAGCGTACAGATGAGTGGAAGGATGCAAGCTCATTTCGAAAGTGTACCTTCTGCACGTGTGACGAAAACTAAAACCGAAAGTGTTCCACTGAAATTGGAAGCCGATGGCGATAAGCATAATATATTAGAAGGAAAGACATGCGGACTTAATATTACTAGTATTTTAGACCGTTGGTGTGAATGTAGACACAACACATCTACATTTTCCGTTCCATAGACATAATTTGTTTCTAATTAGTTGTAAAAATAAAGATATTTTGTAGAAAGAAGTATTTGTCTAGCAATTACGATAAGTGTATTTGTTTTATTTATGATGACTTCTTTTTCCTGATTGCGTCTTTCTATTTCTAGAACAGAAAAGCATATTGATATGCAAATAGGTCTATAATCTTATGAATATACTTCGAAAACACTACCAAAATGCGTTACAGGAGGAACTTGGTCAATATGCGCAATTCGCCGTTTCAGAATCTAATGCATTCTGGGTAATATTTTCAAAAGTGTACACCAAAACGTCGTGATTGGTTAAAAACGTCCTAAACAATGGAAATTCAACCAATGACGTGACGTTATTTTCATTTTGGGGTACAAACAATGACATTACCCATGATGCCTTAGATTCTGAAACGGCCAATTCTTTTCAGATACACTGCAAAAATGATGTTTAGATCCTAAACACATTTCTAAGCACATCTTTTGTGCACTTTTTTTTACATCTTTAGATCTAAACGTGTCTCAGTACAATGTGTTTAGGATTGTGTTTATAATCGTGTTTAGCTTAGAAAAATGTGTTTAATTTCTATACACTTTCATTTTTAAACGTGTTTAAATTCACGTCATGTTTAAATATTAAGTGCTTACTGAAGAATGTGTTTATAAATTAAACACAATCCTAAACACGTTTAGATCTAAACATATATCACAAGTGTTTAAATTCCGAGCACGCTTTTTAGAGTGTAGGTGGTTAATAGCAAAATGTTGCTTTATTACTTTGTCCATAACCGTGTCCATAACCGTGTCCATATCGTGAACTTGAATGTAAAAGATGGTTCAGTTCTAGTACTGAGACACTTTCACTTGTCGTTCGATTTTCGGGTTACCATAACCATTTTGTGATATTCAGAGAGAGAAATCACAATTTCGCCAAATGAAATTGTTAGGGAAAATTAATTTCGTTTTATGACATACACCTTTTTGTACATTGTATTTTCTGATCCTTTGAACTTTAAGATAGCACACTTGAATTGCCAAGATCAGTAAATATTTTAAAATAGTAACATGTACAATAGCATTGCAATAAAATATCTTGGACACTAGTTATAAGAATTAAAGCATATGGTCATGTGTCCACTTTTAGAGCCATTTCAACAAGATGCATTGACTGTGTAGGTAAAGGAAATATCATGGGTAAGCTTGCTTGTTAGCTGAACCGTAGGTCAGGTATACTTCCCTCCTCGAAGTAGGCTAGTCCTATAGACAGATTTATTGGATTTCTGTCGGACAAGTCTGCTCTTAAAGGAGGATAGTATACCTAACTAAATAATGACTTCACGGTTCAAGCAAGCAAGCTGACGTATTACCTTTACACACTCAATGCATTTTGCTGTAATGAAAAGTAAAATTACAAAAATACTGAACTCCGAGGAAAATTTAAAACGGAAAGTACCTAATCAAATGGCAAAAGCAAATGATAAAACACATCAAACGAATGGACAACAACTGTCATATTCCTGACTTGGTACAAGCATTATATTGACCTCATGAATGCATTTTATTGTTGTTGCTCGTCTTTTTAGTTTTTAAGTTTTTCGCAGGTTTTCAGCGATGAGCGCATGTCCTACAACGCCACATTCTTCAAACAATAACAATTTAAAAAAAAAAAAACTATACCAGAAAACCATTGACGAGTTTGCTTACATTCATAACATTTTGTTGAGGCAAACTAACTATTTTCATTTATAAAGAAGCATTACCCTAGAACAGTACAAATGATCCCACCAAAATTCCGAAATGATTTGTGTTATGTGGTAATAAGCATTGTGTATAAGTTTCATAACATTTTGTTGAGGCAAACTAAAGTTAGATAACTGAAACGAAAATTCAGCAATATTTATGTTACTGAAGGGGCATAACTAAAGAACAGTAAAAGTGATGCCACACAGTTTCGAACTTGATCTGAATTATGTGGTAATAAGCATTGTGTATAAGTTTCATAACATTTGGTTGAGGCAAACTAAAGTTAGAGAACGGAAACCAACTTTGGGCCGTACTAGCGGACGGACTTGACGCAATCGCACATAGCCGTGACATCAACTGAGAAACATACACCTCTATAACAAAGAACCAACCGTACATCATAATCCAAACGATTACGAACTCAAAGTTCCACCAAAGAACAGTATATTCAAGAGAACAACAGAATTTAATTGCAACAATAAACTTTACCGTAAAACCTTTGGCATGCCTATATAAATATATATGGATTGATCAGCAGCATCTGCGTTAGCTGTGGTTCATATGTGTTTCCCGTTTCTCGTTTTTTTATATAGATTAGACCGCTAGTTTTCCCGTTTGAATGGTTTTACATTAGTAATTTTTGGGGGCCCTTTATAGCTTGCTGTTCGGTGTGAGCCAAGGCTCCGTGTTGAAGACCGTACCTTGACCTATAATGGTTTACTTTTATAAATTGTGACTTGCATGGAGAGATGTCTCATTGGCACTCATACCACACCTTGCTATATCTACTTACAATGTTTGTTGTTCTTGAAAACATTTTACAACACTTACGACAAAGATACAAAATGATAATGACTTCCAGATTTATGATGGCTGGATTATATATTCCAGACATGTAGAGGAAATACACGAGCTATATAACTGTGTACCGCACTTGAAGTACACCTACGTATTTTCCCGTAAAGAAACAATATTCCCAGACACTGTCATATACAAAGGAGAAAGATTTTTAACCGAAGGCATACTAGACATTAAAACCTATATCAAACCAACTGACACATTTCAGTATCTGCTCAGACACAGCTCAAACCAAGAGAGTGTTTTCAATGGATTTATCAAGGGTGAAGTATTGAGGTAATGGAAATTGAAGCTTTTAAAAATACACCTAATTAAACAAGGATATAAAATATCTGAAATCAACGAAATTGTTTATCAAACTCAAAATATAGAAAGGGAAAATTTGCTTTTTCACCGCCAAACGAAACGAGAGCAACCACTTGTTGTAATGTTAACACAATTCGACCCATATATACAGAAACCGTTAGTTACTATAACATATGATAATGAAACACAGAAATCTTATTTCACAATACCCTGACTGCGTGAACATGTTTATTCATCAGTCCATTATAGCTTATTAAAGACATAAAAACTTACAAGAACTATAATTATCGAAGCATTAGCTATTATAATCAGATCGACTTTTCACAATACAATACGATTTTGCGAAAAAATCAACTTCTATTTTTATCTCACGACAACCGGTGTATGGTCCAATGTAACATACGAAGTAAAACAACAGGCATATATATACAACTTATTGAGTCGACAACTGATCAGTGGCGGATCTAGAAATTTTCATAAGTGGGGGCCCACTGACTGCCTAAGAGGGGGGCCACTCCAGTCACGCTTCAGTGATTCCCTATATAAGCAACCAAATTTTTTCCCCAAAAAGGTGGTGCCCGGTCCCCTGGGCCTCTCTAAATCCGCCTCTGCTGATGAAGCCAGACTCCCCAAAACGCGACAGAAGCACCGGGCCTTACATTTTTTATCACGAGTTAGCTCAGATGCGTCAATTTAAAGCGTTAAGTTAGCTCGGATGTGTTTATTTAAAACATTGTAAGCAGTAGCTTCAAATTCAGTCGTTGTTCATCTTGGTAAGTAAGCAGTAGCTTCTAATTTAGTCATTGTTCATCTTTGTAAGTAAGCAGCAGCTTCCAGTGCAGTCGTTGTTCATTGTGGTAAGTAAGCAAAACGTCCAGTGCAGTCGTTGTTCATCTTTGTAAATAATCAGAACTTCCAGTTCAGTCATTGTTCATCTTGGTAAGTAATCAGCAGCTTCCAGTTCAGTCGTTGTTCGTCTTAGTAAGTAAGCAGCAACTTCAAATTCAGTTGTTGTTCGTCTTAGTAAGTAGCTACTTCCAATTCAGTTGTTGTTCGTCTTAGTAATTAAGCGACAGCTACCAATTCAGTAGTTGTTAGTCTTGGTAATTAAGCGGCAGCTACCAATTCACTCGTCGTTCATCTTGGTAAGTAAGCAGTAGCTTCCAATTCAGTCGTTATTCATCATGGTAAGTAACCAGTAGCTTCTTATTCAGTCTGTGTTTATCTGGTTAGTAAGCAGCAGCTTCCAGTTCAGTCGTTGTTCATTTTGGTAAGTGAACAGAAGCTTCAAGTTCAGTTGTTGTTCATCTTGGTACGTGAGCAGAAGCTTCAAGTTCAGGTGTTGTTTATCATGGTAAGTGCGTAGAAGCTTCCAATTCAGTCGTTGTTCATCTTGGTAAGTAAGCAGCAGCTTCAAGTTCAGATGTTGTTTATCATGGTAAGTGCGCAGAAGCTTCCAGTTCAGTCGTTGTTCATCTTGATAAGTAAGCAGCAGCTTCCAGTTCAGTCGTTGTTCGTCTTAGTAAGTAAGCAGCAACTTCAAGTACAGTTGTTGTTCATCTTGGTTAGTAAGCAGAAGCTTCCAATTTAATCGTTTTTCGTCTTGGTAAGTAAACAGAAGCTTCCAATTCAGTCGTTGTTCATCTTGGTAAATAATCAGTAGCTTCTTATTCAGTCTGTGTTGATCTCAGTAAGTAATCAGCAGCTTCCAATTCAGTCGTTGTTCATCTTGGTAAATAATCAGCAGCTTCTTATTCAGTCTGTGTTTATCTTAGTAAGCAGAAACTTCCTTTTCAGTAACTCTACTTTCTCATCTTCCGTACTTTGTAATTTGAGATATGAAAGTTTACAATTTGTTTTCGTAGTTATGAATATTTAGGTATACACTCGATATTTAAACATCTAATAGTTGCCACTGGACGTCAATACGTAGTATTTGTGTCAAACAACGACAGAAGTTTTGGCTGCTTTGTCAGCTAGTGTTTAAAAAAAAAAACGATTTCCTAGATTATTTGATTTGATACCGTTGTATAGTATAAAGATGTTGTCGATGTGGTCAATTTGCAATGTTTTATGCGATTATCAAGAAGATTCTTGTGTTTTTTTTAAAGAAAGAATTCAGAGATTTTTTATCAGCTTTCGCTCTTTTGATCCAAGATTTGTAGTAAGGTAAAAAGAAGTTGCTGATTACACCCAGCTACTTTCATAAGGTGGATGATATTTCAGCTTTTCTTTAATCCTAACCTTTGAGTCTTGGACACTGTTAAGGTTCCTGTAACAACATGAATATATAAGAATCTCAACTGTTTTCGAATTATCAGTCTCATAATATTTCTGCTAGGCTTTTTTGTAGATTTATGATAGAACAGGTTATTCAGTATTATCAAAATGTTCAGGCACACATTTTAGAAAAATGCAATTATTCTTGATAAATTCGTCTATATAAACATAATTAATTATGTAACTGCAAAGAACTGACATTTGTCAACACGCCTGTGATATAAACTTAAGGGGAAAGTTTATGGAAACAAATTTAAAATATATGATCATAAATTTGACTTCCTATCAAAATGGAGGAGCAATGTTAAGAGACATTCCTTGACCCCTGGAACTGCAAAAATAGTAAAGTTACCTAGAGCGTTTCAAATATATGTCAAATTTATTGATAAATGAACATATTGGATTGAATGATTTCATATTTTTCATGTCGGGACCTTTTATAGCCGACCATATGTACGATATGGTTTTTCTCATTGTTGAAGGCCTTGCGGTTGCCGATAATTGCTTACGTCTACTTTATTTTAACTTCGGTGGGTAGTTGTCTAATAGGCAATCATACCACTTCTCCTTATTCTCATAAAACAGGGAAATCACAACTGTCAACGGAGATGTATTGATCTTAAAATACGCAAGCTCTGTGTTGTCTTAACATATACTTCTAGATCTTTTATACTAGGTATACGGGAGATGTAGAAAAAACGGAGAGTATCCCTTTTTCGTAAAGTTAAAGTTCTTTATTGACCCTCGAAGTAGTTTTATTTGCAAGTTAATGCACTACTATGAAGCAGGCCGTAGATCTGTGCAGGCTATTATGGACAATTTGAGATATTTTAAAGCGGCATTTAGGATGCAAGACTGATTGTTCCGTAGTGATAATTATGTACACGGGAAGGACCACAGTAATTAAGATATATAGGGGGATCTCAGAAAAGTGCCTGAGGGAAGGACTTGTTCTATTGCGACTGAATTCAGCTCCGTTTAACGTTATCATTTTTTTGTAAATGTCTTCCATTGCTCTGGTATTTCTTCTGTTTGTTTTAAATAATCTTTTATAGTGTGTTTTCAACGCAAGGCAGAGACATACATTTAAGAGAAATTTCGCAAAGTAAATAAACGCATCTTGATACCAGTATACTAGGGTAGAAAAATGTCTTGTTGGTGAATGGGAGACAACTCTTTCGTTCCTGAAACAAATACAAATTATCTAGTACGAACAATTGCTTTTTCAATTACGGCGACCATTATAAAACTAGTTTGACACTAAATGACTGTAAAATAGTATAAACAACTGTAGGGTACTTTGTTAAACGCATCTTTATTAGTTGATGCCAATGGTTTGTGTCATTTACATAGCCTAATGTTTTGAGATGTGGTTATTTGGAGAATTTGGTATTGATGGCAATGGTCCTTCCTGCTGTAGACTAGGGGATAATTTAGAGTTTTATACGTTGTATAAACACTTGTCTAATTTAAATATCTACCTTTTGCCCCCGAGATGTCTTTTGGCTTTTTATCGTTGGGTATCTGTCACATTTATGTTTATCCCAAAATCTCACTTTATTGAAATGTCGTCTCAATAATGACGTGTCCTGATAATTATAGATTATCGGGTTTTTTACACATTGATATCGTAAAACATCAGCCGCGAGCCACAATGTGAACCTTTTTGGCGAGTGAGCGTAGCGAACAGTGGCGGATCCAAAGGGGGGGGGGGGGGGTTCCGGGGGTGCGCACCCCCCTTTATTTTTGCCGATCAATGCATTTGTATCGGGACATATGTTTTGCACCCCCCCCCCTTTGCCCTGGGTTAGCACCCCCCCCTTTCGAAAATTCCTGCATCCGCCCCTGGCGAACGAGCTAAAAAGTTTCACATTGTGTCGAGCGGCTGATATTTTATGATATCTATACGAAGAAAACCCAATTATCTTTTTATCGTTCTATTACTGGTCGTTTCTTTCTCCCTAACACAGTTTTACGCTTGACAAAAGCAAGCTTGATAACGTCTCCTCTCGCATTGTGACGTCGCTGAAAATGCCTGGTCTTGATACGAGAATTACGGAGCAACAGAGCAGGGTGATATAGGCAGAGGGAAGGACGATAACAATCTTTATCCTGATTTAGAGTAATTTCTCGCAATTTGATTGGCTGATATTGTCCTAATAAATTTCAGTACAATTTTTTATCACGTCAATTGGAATTATCTCCCTTATTTATTACGTCAATTGGAATTATCTCCCTTATTTATTACGCCAATTGGAATTATCTCCCTTATACCATTGACCTAATAAAAAAAAAATAAAAAAAACAATTGAGTTGCTTTGTAGTCATAATATTTTTTATTTTTCACAATTTTTTATTTAATATCTAAAATATATTTATTGATATTGTCCTAACATTGAATTTGAATATAATAATATGTAATATAACAAAATCAGGATAAATTCGTTACACACTGTTCAATTGTCCTAATACGGAATTTATCGGGTCAATAACATTTATATCGGGTTTGGCTTCGCCTCACCCGATATTAATTTTATTGACCTGATAAATTCTCGTATTAGGACAATTGCACACTGTGTAACTAATAATATAGGTAGGCATTTCATCTGTAGCAAAAAAAAAAAAGAAGAGTCCCCGAATATATGTATATATACATATGGCTCTTAACAACCCCGAGTCTTTGACAAACTTGTGTAAATTTTACAGAGGCTATAAATGCCATGTAGTAAATGCCAAATCAGAAATAAAATAAGACCCAAACCATAAGTCTCGGACGGTAAGTAAGCAGCAGCTTCTTATTCAGTCTGTGTTTATCTCAGTAAATAATCAGCAGCTTCGAATTCAGTCGTTGTTCATCTTGTAAATAATCAGCAGCTTCTTATTCAGTCTGTGTTTATCTCACTAAGTAATCAGCAGCTTCCAATTCAGTCGTTGTTCATCTTGGTAAATAATCAGCAGCTTCTTATTCAGTCTGTGTTTATCTCACTAAGTAATCAGCAGCTTCCAATTCAGTCGTTGTTCATCTTGGTAAATAATCAGCAGCTTTTTATTCAGTCGCTGTTTATCTCACTAAGTAATCAGCAGCTTCTTATTCAGTTTATCTTAGTAAGCAGAAGCTTCCTTTTCAGTAACTCTACTTTCTCATCTTCCGTACTTTGCAATTTGAGATATGAAAGTCTACAATTTGTTATCGTAGTTATGAATATTTAGGTATACACTCGATATTTAAACATCTAATAGTTGCCACTGGACGTCAATACGTAGTATTTGCGTCAAACAACGACAAAAGTTTTGGCTGCTTTGTCAGCTAGTGAAAATTAAAAAAGAAAACGTTTTCCTAGATTATTTGATTTGATATTGTTGTATAGTATATTCGAATTATCAGTCTCATAATATTTCTGCTAGGCTTTTTTGTAGATTTATGATTTATGTGACTTCAAAGAATTGACATTTGTCAACACGACTGTGATATAAACTTAAGTGGAAAGTTTATGGAAACAAATTTAAAATATCTTATCATAAATTTGACTTCCTATCAAAATGGGGGAGCTATGTTAAAAGACATTCCTTGACCCCTGGAACTGCAAAAATAGTAAAGTTACCTAGAGCGTTTCAAAGGTATGTCAAATATATTGATAAATAAACAGATTGGATTGAATGATTTCATATTTTTCAGGTCGGGACCTTTTATAGCCGACCATATATATACGATATGGTTTTTCTCATTGTTGAAGGCATTGCGGTTGCCGATAATTGCTTACGTCCACTTTATTTTAACTTCGGTGGGTAGTTGTCTAATAGGCAATCATACCACTTCTCCTTTATATTCTCATAAAACAGGGAAATCACAACTGTCAACGGAGATGTATTGATCTTAAAATACGCAAGCTCTGTGTTGTCTTAACATATACTTCAGTCTAGATCTCTTATACTAGGTATACGGGAGATGTAGAAAAATCGGAGAGTATCCCTTTTTCGTAAAGTTAACTTTTTACAAGTTCTGTATTGACCCTCGTAGTAGTTTTATTTGCAAGTTAAAGCACTAGTATGAAGCAGGTAGACCTGTGCCTATTATGTACGATTGGAGAGATGTTTAAGCGGCATATAGTATCCGAGGATTGATAATGATTGTTCCGTAGTGATGATTATGTACACGGGGATGGACCAATTCTATTTCGTATTAACGTTGTCACAAACTGTAAAGTTTATATGGCAATAAACTATAATTGAATTGAACTATTGAATTGTAATCACCTTTTGTTGTAAATGTCTTCTATTGCTCTGGTATTTCTTCTTTGTTTGTTCTAAGTCATCATTGATACCAGTATACCAGGGTAGAAATACTTAAGTGTTTCGAAAAATGTATTGTTGGTGAATGGGAGACAACTCTTTTGTTCCTGAAACCTAGCCTGG
This sequence comes from Mytilus galloprovincialis, assembly GCA_037788925.1. NCBI lineage: Eukaryota > Metazoa > Mollusca > Bivalvia > Mytilida > Mytilidae > Mytilus > Mytilus galloprovincialis. Next base: position 55,502,630 of record CM075336.1, read on the forward strand.
GGTCCTGGCTAATCTTGTCAGTATACCCAACGACGCGCAGCTAGATTGGGCCGGATCCCAGGCTACCTGAAACCAATTAAAATATACAATTCCTTGGCATAATCATGGAAGTATTATATAATACTTCCATGGCATAATCAAGGATTTCGAAATATTTGTAATTTGCAAATTTTTTTAAATTTGTATTTTTTCCTTACTAGGTACGTGAAATAATGTATAAAATTTATTGAAAAATTGCATTACGGGCATATTCTATACTTCTATACTTCTAAGTTTGAATTAAGAGTCTAAACTTTTTTAAATATTGAATACGCAACAAAATCTCTGTAAAGGCATTTGATTGGGTATTAGTTAAAGGTAGGCGTGGTTTTCGGTAACTTTCCTTTCGACAAACCTGTGTGTGCTGATTCGTGTAAACTTGCTATTGTAACGGCACGTGTCTTACATCGGAATCTGTCATGCGTGACCAATGTTTATTGTATAATTTCTTGTCATGTGGTCAAATTATCTGACATACACGTTTTTAAGGTTGAAACTTAAATTTGCTTTTTGAAAGATTATCGGCAGTGCCGATATACGGTGTGAAGTGTTTAAGAAAAACAAGACTTTTAATAATAAAAGAAAGATGCATATTAACAGAGAATATAATCAGGGACTATTATACTAAAGTATTATCGTCCAAGATATAATACATGTATTATATGGCTCAGATATTAACTATAACGTGTTCTGGGAAAAAATTAAGTGTCCGAGAATTTGAATTACCTAATAAGGGCATCTCGATCACCTTCGACAAAATATTATTGCATGAATGGTAAATCGCTGATTTATAATAGTAGGAGTGATTTGTGACTGTTATAAGTAGAGACATCTATACGCATTCTGGTTTACGTTTACAATGAACACACTATACATGTTTCTTTGACTGAATATCAATCATTTTGGGCAGACTTGCTTTTTCTTTGTATTCGTAAAAATTATCATACGTTTCATTATATTTGAATGCTTCAAAACACTATAAGCCTGTATTGTTACTTTTTTAGGGTCGATGTACCCCTCCCCCCTCAAAAGTTAAATTATTGTATATTTAATTTGAATAATTGTTTTATAACGTAATATCAATTAAGGTCAGCCAAACCCAAATATAACAAGGAGTGTCTGTCATTCACCGGGTTTAATTTCTTTTAGCGGTTTTGATCTTTTTAATTTCTTTCAATAAATAATAGTAAAATTTACTTTCAGCATACATGTTTGACACAATAACACTTGGAAATAAATTTTGAACAACGAATTTGTCACAATTTCGCTTTTGTCGTCTACCCAACTTAGTTTGGTCTTCCAATATGCATGAGATACTTGTCACTGAACGTTGAAAAACAGTACCTATCCACCAATCCATCAGCAATTGCATTACCTCTGTTACATACCCGTCATTTTGTCACATGCTTGGTACCGCATTCTTTGAACAAATTTCGTCCGATTTTGTCCTACATTTATATTGTTCTTGTCAAGTAATTCATTCCCCAAAACAGGTTTAAAATGTTAAACTAAATCCTATAAAATCAATTTAGTGCATTGGTTCTTTGAAACACATTTTTTTTTATTTGGGCGTGTCAACCCCTCGTCTAGTAGTGATTTCTATTTGTATATTTTAAACATACAACACAGTCAAGTTTATATTGGTATGGTAACTTATTGTTTCATTTTACATGTTTACCATTGGTGACATCAAATAAAACGTTTTGCAGGTTGTACTAAGCCATACGAAATTTAAATATCATATTTATATGCAAACTGAAGGATCTAAAATTTAAATTATGTATGTTTAAACCGTATAATGAATACGGAGCGCGGGTATTGCACAAAGTCAACCAGTCTAGCCGAATTAGAAATACTAGCATCCGTACTTGTATAATCACTTGATTCAAAATTAAGCCTGTCAGATGGAGAAAAAAACGCTTTTGGTTAAGGACTACAGTTGAAAAAGTAACATTTACTACCAATCCATGCAAAATAGTAAGATGTATGTTCCTGAGCGTATAATGCACAAAGAAAGGGTTGTTATGTACTTTTGAACTAAGTAAGGTAGTATAGTTACCATACGCCTTCCTGTTACAGATACGATCGACGTGCACTACAGCAGAATTACGGTTTCAGTTTCACACATATTAATTGGGCTAATTTGAAATCTCCTGCATAGTTTATTTCATTGGCAATCATATTCAAGAAAAGTTGTAAATCTTGAATATTCTGTTATATCTTTATGAAGCTTGATTGAGACGTAGATTCAATCAGATATATACCGATCATTGTTATCTTTTCTTCATTTACACAAACGAATGTCAGGGAGTCGGAATAGGGCATTTATACTGTATTCTCAGTTTATATTTAGATTGAAGCATTATCGAAGTAATACGACTTTCATCTTTAAAATTTACTTTGCATTAAATATCTAAATGAGATTACATAGGAATAACTTGTGGTGTATTCATGTATACTAGTATGTAATAAAAAAAGAGAAACCAACAGCTAGCAATATTTGACGAAGACGAAATTAATGATGGAATTTTAACGTCCAGTGACACATATTACAATGCATGTCGAAACAGAACTAGAAATTGACAAAAGGTATTAATAGAACTGTCGCTTTTCAAAAGAATTCACGGTTAGTTGCGATTTCACGTGCTATTTCACAAGGTTCGCATGAAAGTTACAAAATAACTAACTATAAAAAGATTGTAATGATTTCTTTAACTGTTCTAGAAAGTTCTGCTGTCGAAACATTAATCTGTGATTTTTGTATATTCGTACTTTCGACGAAGCAAAGCAAGTTCGACCCAATATTCAATCGTTGTACAAATTTATTGTAGAACATGTAGAAAAATCCGTCCGTTTCGATCAAATCTTAACCGAAGTACGATTGTGTACATATACGGACGCTGGATTTAAATCAGATCTGTTCTGGCGGTTTTTTTTTCCTCTTTTTTTTCAAAATAAATACTTTAAATGTGACTATCTTTAGTTCCGAATCTTTCTATCTTCTATCTTTCTAAACCAACGATCGACAAGTGCTTTCATTTTTGTGAATCAATATTTAAATGTTTTGAAATATCCATTATTATTGACAAGTAGTACTCACTTACATTTTCAAATTTTACCGATGGAAAATATCTCAAAAAATTGTTTCTTCTTCAAATCTGTGTTTGGAATTAAATATCATTCATTGCACGAGAAATGTATTTCATAAACAACTGGTAACTTAATTACAATTGACTACATGTATGAGTTTAGTAATATATATACAGCATATCAATGTACACATGATGTATATTATAAAAGATATTTTTTTTTAAATAAAGTTCCAAATTACCGTCCGCGCGTACACTGCTCAGCAGACGGTGCGGTGTGTAAACCTGCATTACGTGTAATAATAAGAGTTTGAAGCCCGACAGGAAATCGCTTGAATACCTGGAAGTGTCACCTCACAGTACCTCTGGCAATACTTTCTTTAACCATGCTGATGATTAAGTAAAGAAATTAAATAAAGGTATTATATAAATACTCGACATAAAAAGTTTTATAAATGTATATTAGCCCCAGATAAAAAAAAAGTTATGAACAAATTAGAAAATTGGAAACAAAATTAGAAAATTGGAAACAAAATTAGAAAATTGGAAACAAAATTAGAAAATTGGAAACAAAATGTGTTTAAACAAAAAACAAAACAAAATCGAAGATAAGTAACACAACAAAACACTCAAAGTAACACACTTGTACATTTGGTACTTATACATGTATATGTCACAGAAATCACTAATCCATAACAATGTTAAGTTTTGTTAAAACAATACAACTGAGATTAATAATATGACCTCGATTTACTTTTTTCTGTTCTTGTAATTCATCTACACAAACTGTCTATAAATAATATAATACGAAAGGATTCAAATATTGAAATAAAGACGTCCATATAAATACCACAAATGACCACCTCAGTAATACGCACTATGGACTTGATGTGATGATACAGGTGCCACATGAAGCTATGTTATTTTTAAATTAAAAAAATAATTCCAAATTATATAATCACATCTTTGGTATTTACCATGTAGATGTTTTACACCCAATTTACAATAACCTTGACAAATCTCACTACTAGTCTTGTTTGTAGTCTGCTCGACTGTCTTCTCTACTACCTGATTATCTATTATTGTTCTTTGAATCCCAATAAGTTCTTTAGAAATTTATTTAGTAACGCTTCGAATACCGGGAAATTAGTTTGTTAGGTGTATGTAGCTCATCAATTACTTGATAACTCTTTGTTGCCTAATCTTATTTGCTAATGGATCAAATGTAACTCTGAAGGCAAGTTTGTCTCGAGAATGAGTTGTATTTTTAGTTTGAATTGTTTCACATTTTGTCATGTCGGATCCATTCAGATTGACAGCCAGGTATCTGGTTTGCTAATAGTGGTGTAGACCGTATGATTACTTATAGTTGCTGTAGCCAGGGCCGTAACTACATTGAGGCAAATGAGGCAAATGCCTCATGCTGGAAATTAAAAAAAATGAATAAAAAAAGATTCCCTTCATATCAAATTGTTTTCATGGAATATGCCTTGCAAGACGCAAGTTCTCTTCACTCTCTGATGTCGCCCCTGTTGTTTTTTTTTATCCATTTTTCTATTTCACTTTTAGTTTACGGAGTTGATGGTCTATAATTGTTTGTGCTTCTGTGTCTCGGGTTTGTTTTTTGTTCTTTTATTGTCCTACTTAATGACTATAGTCTGAGTGTTGATTTTCATTTGTAAACGTGTGCAATGTTGCATGTCCCCCGATGTCCAGACATTATGCGGGAAAATATTTCAAGAATATGCTCTACTATGCTACTGGACACAGAAAAAAATTGTCGTTCCTGCATGGATAATTGAACTTGATATCAAAGAATAAAAAACTGCCTTTTTCGTATATAAAACCGCAGGCCTTGGGCATATGATACAGATATTTTTTTTTTCGTTGATTAATTTATTCAATTTTCTATGTTAATAATAAATATCTATCCCTTTTGTGCATGTCTTACCTAGTTTCGAGTGATTTTTATAAACGACTCAGAGGAAATACCCATTTTTTCTTAGTATGGATTGTAAAACTGGGTATTTTCTCCGAGTCGTTTAAATCACTCGAAACTAGCTATATAGGTGAGACATGCACAGAAGTGATAGATATGTATTATAAAAAAAGAAAATTTGATCAACAACAAAAAATAAAACAAAATATCCGTATCATTTACCCAAGCGCATGTGGATAAAACTAGATAGCTGACATGGTTTAAATTTAAGTAAGATAAATACAATATAAATACAATATTTATAGAGCGCATTATTTCACTAATTTCCGGGTATCAAATCATTTAAAAAAACAACAACAATGTATTGCCATGTGACCTTTTACATTGAAGGGTTAAACTTGCATTAAGTCGCGTTCAATTAGAAAATAAAGGAATATGGAGAAAACGTGCACGGGACCTAATCGCACACAAAGTCAATGCTTAGCAAAAAATACAAATGATCAATGGTCAAAGTTTTTATTCCTGTTCTTCATCTTGATAGTTGCTGGATGGTCTTCAATAAAAAAAGAATCATTAATACCGTAAAAGAAGGTGATGGTCCCTAGTGTCGACTTGAGAAGTAATAGAACTTAAACTCTAATACTGCACTGTCACTATATTTAAATCTAGTCATAAAAAATTATCACCAAAGTCAGCAAAATACAATACAAGAGCAAACAGACAGACCCGGTATTAATAATTATGAGAAATATGATTTTTACTTTATACTACATATCGATCTTTTAATGTAGCCCCTAAAACCTAAAAGTCTTAAATTACAATGAATCTATATTTTTGCTTTGAGACCAGAACATTGTCGAAAAAATAGCTAAAGATTATTTGCGTTTCAATGTAAGAAAGAGTCCGTGGAACGCTCAGAATGCACGATTTTGCGTTAAATTTTCTCAGAGCTCCTGAGGGGGCCTAGACCCTCGCCATTTTTTTTCGCCTCGCTATATTCGGCGAATATATTTTGCCTCACAATTAAAAGAGGCTAGTTACGGCCCTGGTAGCCACCTTTATTTGACTCTGCATGTTAGGGGACCATCATATATTCTGAGGAGAGGTGCAGAATTGTGAAAATTAATAGTCTGCAGGCCCGTAGCTAGAAATTTCCAAAAGAAGAGGGGTGGGGGAGGGGGTGGACTCACAAACTCGACTTTAACAGTCACAATTCGAACAGAACGTTGACTTTAACAGTGCTTATTTGTTTTCAAGGAGGGGGTCCACCGAACCAACCCCCAACGTTGGCTACGGGTATGGTCTGGCCTGGTGAAGACTTGAAAATAAATAACCTTACCAAACAGAATGAAATTATATATATTTTACCCAACTTAATGTAGAAAAAGTGTACAAAAGTAAAAATTAATGTTTGCACATCAAAATCGTACAAAGTTGAAAATTAATTTCCCTCAGAAAAAAGATCCACCTTCCTCAAAAAGTAGCAACTGGTTGTTAACTGAAATATATAAGTAAACCATAATCTATAGGACAACAATTGTATTCTTATCCGTGAAAAGATACCATACATTATACTGCAGTACCGTTATGTAAAAAAAAAAACACCGACAATGACGAATGACGGACGGGATATGGTAGATTATAAACTATATACATGTATGCTAATTTCAAAATTCAAGAGTAGACTTTTAAAATGGCCTAGTATATTCTAATTTCCATCGATATGGCGTTTCATCTAGAAATAGACTATGACATGTATGATGCATGGTTTTTTTTTTAAATTAGTTGTTAGTGGCTTTGAACTAGCTTTAAGTAACTGCTAGTACTCACAGATCTGTACATAGTGTCATTTTGTCGATAGGATATACAAGTACCCGGCCACGTTCACATGGTAGTATTTCTGTTTGTATCTATCTGATGAGTTGAGCCTTTTTTACTTGATTTGTTTTGTTCATTCTAATGTTGTACTGTTACACCACTGTCCCAGTTTAGTGGGAGGATTGGGATGCCGGTTACATGTTTAACCCCGCCACATTCTATATGAATGTGCCTGCCCAAAGTCAGGAGCCTGTTATTCAGTGGTTGTCGTTTGTTGGTGTGTTATATATTTGTTTTTGTTCATTTTTTTATGTATAAATTAGGCCGTTATTTTTCTCGTTTGAATTGTTTTACTTTCGTAATTTTGCGCCTGTTATAGCAGACTTGGCTTTGCTCATTGTTGAAGGCCGTACGATGACCTATATACACACACGGAAAACCATTTGTGCATGTGATTCTTTTACGAATATAGATCCTTTTACTTAAAGGGTATTTTTTCTCAATTATTTTTTCTTTCCCTTCCTTGTTCATTTCTTAGTTTTTTTAGGCTGGAAATGTGAAGAAAGGAAAAATATTTTTTTTGTGAATGTTGTATTTTAATTGATTTTGATACGGAAAGATAACTAAGCCATGTGCAAAAGGGTCATATTTACAGTATTCTGAATATCTCTCGACTAGTTTGTCAATAAGGGAAGACATCAAAAGATCAATGTAAGATAAAAAACTTAATTCAAATAGTTTGGGGGTGGGGGGTTGAACTGCTGCAAGATTTGGTTATCCGACATTGATTTTTACATATAGCCATATGGGTCAATCAATTTTTCCCAACTTAAGTTAATAGGGGGGTAGGGGGGTCAGTGAACAAACTATTTGAATTAAGTTTTTTATCCTTCATTGAACTTTTGATGTCGTCCCTAAGGGTGTGGATGTGAATTGGCTAAATTCGTAAGATGGATTAGTTCAATCTTTCTGAATTTTTGATATATTTTTGTACTAGTACTGTACCTAACACACACAACATATTTGACAAGAAGACTTAAATTTTTTTAATGAGACAAAACTTTACAAATAACTAATAGAGGAATTTAATTGTGGTCTATGGCCAGAGATCTATCTATATATAATAGGGAACTATGTATAATTGCTTGTTTAAATCTGACATAAGGTGAATACTACTATGCCCAAACCAATAATATAAAATAAAATTTATTCCGAGGCTATTTATAATACAATAATTATTTATCAACCCATTGACGAGTTTCTACGGTCAAGATAACTAATTATCTGGTATTCGAAGCGTTACTAAATAAATTTCTGACGACACTTGGCACACTCTATTGATCGTCATCTGTGTGTGATTTAACGAAATTCATGTTCATTCAACCAGAACCCGTTAATTAGGCACGTGTATACAGATTATAAATGAATATATTATCTCATGTTATTGTGGTTATAGTCATAGTGTTTTGTTTTATTGGGACTTGTATTTTGTAAAAAAAAAAAAAAAAACAAAAATTTGTGGTATTTCTAAGCACCGGAAAAAAGTTGTCAAGCATTTCGTATCTATTTTCCAATAAGTTCAATAATAGAAAAAAGAATATTTTGTATTCACAACACACACGCACAACTTATTTAAAACTTACTTGCCATTGCTTCATATTTAACTGGATAATCAGAGTTTTTATGGAAGTTGCATGTTGAGAGCAACTTTAGATATGAAACCTTATTGACATTTTGTAGAAAACCTGCATACTGCAATAATTGATATAAATCCTGCATTTTCAACAAATTTTTATTTTTCTAGGAGCGGAAAACATATTCCATACATAAAATATCTGTTTCATTGAGAAGAAAAATTGTTCCCATAGGTAGACAAATTTTCCCATGGGAAGAAAAGTTGTTCCAATGGGAAGAAAAGTTGTTCCGATGGAAAGAAACATTGTTCCCATGGGAAGATGAACTGTTCCCATCGGAAAAGTTAAATTCCCATGGGAACACTCTGTATTCTTCTTTTCCCATGGGAACTGTAAAGTTCCGATGGGAATTTTGAAATTCCCATGGAAAAGTACTTTTTCCCATGGGAACTTTAACTTTTCCCATGGGAACTTTGAATATTCCCATGGGATTTTTTTAATTTCCCATGGGAAATGTACTGTTAACCACCTGTGGTGACAACAGTAACGACGGTGACATGTTGGGACATATGGGGAAATTTAATTTTTTTGATTATCTATCACTTGGGCAAAAAATATTTTTGATATCTTGTAAACCGACAAAGTCAGATTTGCCAATTCTGGAATTGCAAATTTGTCCCGCACAGTGTTGTACATACATATTTTTTTTCGGAAAAAAAGGGTGTTTTACGTAAATTATAGTATGTATTTGCATTTACCACAAACAATGACGAGACAATGACAAAATAATTGCACTCGTTAAGTGACGAATGAAAAGTAAAACTTTTTGTTTTGCTTTGCAGCCTCTGTTCTGTATATACCTTCATCATTAATGATTAAACCAAATATTTGAAAGCTAAACAAAATGGATTGATGTACATGTACATGTACATTGAACCAAGATTAAAAAGAATATTAAAGTCGTCGACTAGAAATTTTTCTACAGACCTGGCAAAATACTGAACACGTTCAGTAGTTCAGCTTTGCAATTTACTCAACAAATAATAACATTATTATCGTGACCATTACTTGTTACGGACAACAAACCAAACTCGGCTTCGCTGTTTTCTTTCTATAGATAAAGTCTTAATTAAGTTGGTTGCGGTCACATTATAGAGCAATGTGACATTATTTATTGGTTTTATGCAAATTATATTGAAATTATTGTCCTAATAAAATATTTTTTCATAAACTTGCGTGTAATTGTCAACTAATTCTATTATTTACTGATAGTACAAGCTATATAGTTGAGGCTATATTACTCAGACATTCATCGATACGAAATAATGCATGAACTATTAGATCTGTACCTTTAAAGTGTATTTCAACTTTGAAAACGTAGTAATTGAGGGCGCACTACTTTTGCGCGCAGCTTTTGATTACATTTGCGTGCATTCATTTTACAGGTAAACTTAATATGTCAAATATAAAATAAAATTAAGTTAAATTATAAACGACTATATTTTTTTTATTTTCATAATAAATATGAATATCAATTAATATTAATTTTGAAAATATTTGTTAATTTAAATTCTACTTGATTTGTCATATTGAATTTTAAAACCAAGTATCAAGTGATCATGAAAAACCCCGTTATAGCTCGACAAAAAGGAATAATTTTGTCTTATTTCAAACAGCAAAGAGCATTGTATTGATATTCTGTCATGATGTATTATGCAAAAAATCTTTTGAAAAATACCAGGATGGAGAAGTTAACAGACTATTTTTTCTAAAAACAATTGGCTTCAAGTTTTCGGAACGTACCGACATGTAAAGTAATGTATCATCAATACTTTTACCTTTTAGAATTTTATGTTTTCATATTTTAACATTGTTATCTGTATATATTTCTAGGATTTAAGGCTCGTGTATAATAAAACGGACTTATACTGCTCGAAATCCCACTTCCACCGCCTCGTTGGTGAGCAGGGGACTAACGGAAGGCTACTATAATTGTTAATAATTGAACAAATTAATAAACATATAAGTATTGTTACCTGAATTTTACCTGAGTTTACCTGTAAAAAAAATGCGCGCAAATATAATCAAAAGCTGCGCGCAAACGTAATGAGTTTTGCGTTAATGAGTTTTGCGTGCAAATGTAATGGTAATGCGCGAAAACGTAATGCATCGGTAATTGAGATAAGAATATGTCTGTAATTTTTTTTCTCAAAAAATGAAGATACAAAGACAATCAATAAAGATTTTGGGGTAAAAATTTGTAATAAAAAAAATACTCTAATCGTCTAAAGGACAACTTTTGAGCTATAAACTGTATATATTTTTTTAATATTATATTGTTGTATGCCAAGATATATTGATATATGTAATATAATTATCAGATATAATTGTATTTTAATGGGTGTATTACAGTCTCTCTTTTTAGAGTGGCTTTTTTATGAATTGATCTGTTATTATACCTGTAAATGGGGACGAAGTCTGTATGAATTATTTTTTTGTAACTTAAATATTTTGATAAAAAAAAGAAACGGAAATACCGTAACGTTTCCGATTTTGGTTCTGTGTTAGGGATTTTAGTTGTGACGTTATTTAAGTTATGACGTCATATAACGTTAATATCAGTCGATACCTTTACTTCGTTTAATTACTTTACATTACTAGATACTTTTTTTAAGTTGATAGGAAAGCTTTTCTATTAATGTTTTGTCTCGATCCTTGTAGTTTATTTCATATCTTTTGTCAACTATATTAATCATTTTAGAGAAAAATGTGCCAAAAAGTAAAGAATACAGAATTATTATAGTGTGGTGCTCAAATATAATGAAAAGAGAAATGTTGTGCTAATTTTATAATAAGATAAAAAAAAAAAAAAAAGCACTTGTATGAAAGGAATATATAGATGAAAGAACACTCCCCCATCCGAAACCTCAAATATTAAAAAATTAAAAAAAGAATACACAAATGAATAATTTCTTCTTGAAGACGTTTATATTTCATATTACGACTTTAATTAATATGATATTTGCAATTAATGCATATGGCATTTGACTGAGAAATAGGTCAAATGTCATATATGAATGTCTGTTTTGGATTTAAAAAAACAGAGAATAATGATCAATTACTACAGAAATGGACAATCCAATAAAAAGTATTAGAATATTGCAAAACATATACATCCCCCACCCCACCACCCCAAAAAAAAAAAAAAAAAAAGAAAGAGAGGAAATATTGTTTTTTTTAATGTACAGAATAAAGAAAAATGGGCAAAATTTATAAAGCAAGAAGATTTTTTTTTTATAATACAGTATTGAAAGGACAAATTTTCCCGATATTTTCATTGTACTAATGAACTCAAAATCGTTCAATTTTTTTTTTGTCGCGTTTTGGAATTTCCGGATATGCGCAGAAATCTACAATGTACTTCCTTTTTCCGGTCTCGTTTGTATGAAACTTTGAATAAAATATATATATTTATCAGTCTAGTATAAAATAGGAAGGGACGCAATACCAATTTCATTTTTAATAATTCCTTGATATGAAAAAACGTTACTTGATGATAGCGTTTTTTTGTTTACATTGCATATGACGTCATAACTTAAATAACGTCACAACTAAAATCCCTAACAACAGAACCAAAATCGGAAACGTTACGGTATTTCCGTTTCTTTTTTTTATCAAATATTTTTAAGTTACAAAGAAATAATTCATACAGACTTCGTCCCCATTTACAGGAAATGCCTGCCTCATATTAAAGTTTAAAGAATACAAAACTAGAAATGAAGAATCCCCCTCCAAAAGAACATTACATGTAAATATTTTTGAATAATTTAATTTTGGATGTGTAATGGTGGTTGGTTTTACCTTATAATTTATTCAGATTAAACCTGCTTTGTAAATATATATAGCTTGTAAACTGCCGTACTGGCCGTAGTAAGCTATGAGGTTACCGGGCCTACTCCGGTAGGCCCGGCCCGTGCCGGTCTGATGTCTCATGACGTCAGACTAGAGTTTTGCGTTAGTTCTGCACGTACATACTGACTGAGAAAAGAAAACACTGAACATCACCTTCTTCATGTTGATATTTTTATTAATACTACGTTTAATATGAGGCAGGCATAACCTGTGAATGGGGACGTAGCTATAGTCGGCAAACCAGTTTAGTTGGTAGTTATGTACACCCTAAAATTCAAATTATGGCTATAGACTACCTTATGAATATCTATATCAACGTCTTTACATATATAACATATATACAGTTTATATTGTAATAATTACCAAGCCAATAATTAAAAAAGTGAATAATTCTATGTCCCTAGGCTACATATTTTTTTGTTTAAAATTGGAAAAAAGGTTGATATTTTCAAGTGACACTATACTATAAATCTGTAATTGAATTTCTGCAAATCATTACCCCTGTCAAAATGCAACCATGGTTGACCATGGTTACCATCGCTAACCATTGATAACCATGGTCAAACCATGGTTGGATGTGCTGAAAACCATGGTCAACCATGGTTTTCCACTACTGTGACCATGGTCAACATCTGACCATGGTTGACCATGCTCTATTCAACCATGGTTAACCATGGTTTTCCACGTTTGTGACCATGGTAAACATCTGACCATGGTTGACCATGCTCTAATCAACCGTGGTCAATTTGACAACCATGGTCTTGCACCTGACCATGGTCAACTTGACAACCTGGACCATGATGAATAAAAATTGATCTGGATTATACCCATGGGAATTTATAACAAACTAAATTACTTTGAGACTTTCAACATTAAAAAATCGTGCTCGTTTTTTCAGTGGTACAATGTTATTGACAATTTTTTATTTCTTTCTTCCCAAGAGATAAATTGTGACCTTTCATGATTATTTCAAAAACAATATATTCTCTATACATTTTAAAACACACATACACTGAGCAGTAAAGCTATAGTGGCAGAGAATGCTAGTTACAGTCGGGTCAATTATGGGACTTAAGTTTTACAAACTGGAAGTTGGAACTTACTTTCAGTATTCCTTGTTTTTTAACAGTTGTACGCTGTCATTTAACGATGTATTTCTTTCTTTCAAAGACGTAATTTCTGACTTTCTCTCCAAGTTCATAAATCTGCCTTTCTTTATCATTATACGGCATATTTTAAGAACTTGAAAACATTTCAGAGTCATATCTTTAGTCTTTATTGTTTATGTTTATTCCCAACCGGAAACACATGCGACGTCATGATCAATTATTATCACCAACCGTTAACTATGACTCACTCAGTGCGAAACATTTAAATGACTTGGAACAAACGTCACGTGATCTCAGTAAAGTTATTTCGCGCTTTAAAATTCAAGTGAAGGATTTGATGTCCAGTGTTGTCACGTAAAGAAGATTTGTTATCAGATAAGTACATTCACAGGAAATCTGTTTGATATTTTGTTTAAAAGATATAAAAATTGTTACAGTATTTGATTTGGCTTTCATTAATTGAACAAATGCCACCTGAAATGGGTCTTTAATTTTTTTAGTCAGTGTCAGTTATCCATATCAACATAAATTTTATATTTAAGATAAATTAATTGTTTTTAATTCCAGGTGTGACTGATAAAACTGCACAATATGAAAATTTTGTCAATTTATAATTCCTATGGTAAAATAATTTACACAATCATTCTTTTGTTTGAAAGGTAAACCAAAAAAAAAAAGGGGGGGTTACAATTATTTGTTTAAACAAAAACATGTTCATAATGTTTATTTTGTTGTTATGGTTTTTTTTTTATTGAAAATTTGCAAAAGAAGATAAAAACATTTTTGATCCTTAAAATCTGTTATTTTATACAAATTATCAAGAGCAATTGATTCTTTGTGGAAAAATTTATGCTCTTGCAGGTGGAAACTGCTTTTCATTTTATGGATGAATATTTCTGCAAGGGTAGTTTTAAAGAGTTTCATGCAATTCAGCATTTGTTGGTAGTCCTGACACAAAAAGGAAGAGAAGTATACAGGCTCCATAACAAGTAGCAAACTGTTTCAAGATAATTAGGAGATTGATTTGACAAGAATGTAAAATGGCCAACCATGGTTTTTAAGACCATGGTTTAATGGAGATGGTTGACCATGGTTGACTCATCAATAACCATGGTTGGAACCATGGTTGACCACGGTTGACCATGGTTCCTACCATGGTTGACCCATCAATAACCATGGTTCCAACAATAATCAACCATGGTCATTAAAACCATGGTTAACCATGGTCGGCCAATTAACAATTTTGTCAAACCATGGTCAACCATGGTCATACAACCATGGTTGACCATGGTTAACCATGGTTCTTACTATGGTTCAAACTGCACACTGACAGGGGAAGTCACACCTCAATTCAAATATCAAGGAAGTACCTAAAGAATAATAATAATATAAGCATGCAGATTATGTTAAATTTTTAGTCGCCCCCAAACAGAACTGTCAACATGTAATCATTTTCTATCTGCATTGAAGACCCATTTGTGGCCATCGGCTGGTATCTGCTCTTTGGTCCAGTTTGTGTCTCTTTGACATATTCCCCATTTCCATTCTCAATTTTATAACAAAAAGTACTCACCAGTTGAAATATACATATAATTGATGTTACCATCATGACCATTGCAGGTTAGTTTTATTCTACAATTAAAAAAAAAGTAAATTAGAAATTGCATGGTTAACTATAAGTATAACACATATAAACTTATCTAAATTGGAATTGCTTTTTTAAAATAACATCTAAAACAGGCCAAATCAAAATACTAAACATCGGATAACTTCAAATTCAGGGAATTCAACCTCAACGTAATGACTTTTATATTGTAGTCATTTTTCTAATAGATTGGATTTCAGTAGGCCTTCATATTTTCCCTAAAAAAAATTTTTAATCATCCATGCAGAATTATCTTCCTTGAGATTGCAAACATTCTTTAGATATTTTTCTGCATGCGTGTGCATAGATTTTAATTATTTTTTACTTTAATTTATGTACATATATACAAAAATGTAACATTTGTAATTGATCCAAGTTGTTACCATGTATATAAATCAGGTATAATCAGATATTTCAGCATTCCAACGACTGTGTGTCACTTACATATGTAGTTCCCTGTTGATATACACAAAATGGGAAAGTTATTTCCTTTACTCAAATTAAAATATGTTTCAAAAAGAAATGTCTCCTAATTGTAAATAAAATCAAACAGGCCAGTGACTTTAATAAAAGAATACCTATGACATTTATTTAACTGAAAATTAATAATACCCTATTGATTTTATTGATAATATTCAAAGATTACTAAATACATGAAATAATCATGATTAACAGTTATATATAACAAACAATTTTACGGCAAAATAAATTCAGTTTGGAAAATATAAAAAACTTAAGTTATAATGGTTTCACCTTCAAAGTATTTAACTTTCTGTAACTTTTTGAGGATATGACATATTTACTGTTGTAAATGCACATGCAGAAAAAAAAAACTTCAAAGAAGAACAACATGTACAATTCAAAAGATTCAATAACAAGCATACATTTCTCAATACAACAATCAACGGTCAACAAATTGTGTCTTACTCAGAGTGGACTGTAATTTCTTCGTTATACATGTACATAAACATGATAAACTTGATCTGACATGGTTCATGATATTGTCACTGGTTGTACTGTCTGGAAACCCTTGGGCCTTATTTAACAAGGGGATTTACTTGATATATTTTATACTTTAAAGAGGTGCACTACATTGTTGTATATTTATATACCTATAGAGATATGTCTGGAAATCAATCTGCATGCAGACATATAGGCAGCATAATAAATGAGCATTATGATTAATGATTATCACATAAAAGTAAAAAAAAAATAAAAATAGGAAATTATATAAATTTAACTTTACTATATGATGCTGTTGTAAAATTGGGCTGGTATGTTAAGTTTGATTGTTATCATTGGATAGTTGTTTAATTGGCAATCATACCACATCTCTTTATTTTTATAATGATAAGGCCACTTCTTTTTAATCTTCCAATGGTACAGAGTAATCTTACTATAATGTAAAAATGCATCATTGAAGTCAACAATTGATTTGACTTTAATGTCTTTAGTACATGTATTGATGAAACAAGTCATATGAACAGTACTAATTAATTAACTTATAAAAATAACAGCTTTCCATTTCTGATTATTGCAAGTCATAAATACTGTATGTATAAAATTTATGTGAGAAAAAAGTAATTTAAGGGGTAAGTTTCTTTGTATACTTGTAAATAAACATTAATAAATATGACATATAAAATAGATGTGTACTTTGTTCACTAAATAAAGTTCATGGTACATTGTATGTTCACTCAATGATACAGATTTGTTTTATAGTAAGATTTTGCAACCCGCTAGTAACTAGTAGGTCACCTGCAGGGTTACAATAGATATTTAAAGAGAACAGCCAATAAATGTATTAATTGTACAATAAAGGTACACGACCAATAACTGTATAAATTATACAATAAAAGTACCAGCTAGAGATTGGTATATCCCCTGCATGGCGATTGGGAGATGATAATGAAAAAATAAAGTAAAACTTCAAGCAATACATGTAGATATGTATTTCGTCCTCTTTCTCAATCCATACAGCATGACCTTATACAAAATAAGATAATTTCAAGCAGTCAAATATAAATAATCATGTAAATCTTTGATATTTTATAAAATAAGGCTTATGAAAATATAATGCGTTACACTTAGAGGTTCATATTAGGAATAAGCAGTTTTCATCATGCACACATGTGATTTGTATATATTTAGAAATTGCATCTTTTATTTTCCTAGTGTTTATATAATTAGGGGAAGGGGTCCAGTGCCCATGTAATTGGAAATTAAAGTTCGTGAAATGTTAGATTTGGGAAAAATATTATATGTCTAATTCATGTATTGTAAACAATATATATAGAAGTTACTATTTAGTTTTAAGGACAGTCAGCTTACAGTTCAATTTTTCTAATTCACCAATGCATTTTTTTCTAAATCATATCATCTACTTCATTGAGCTATTATAATTATTTACAACAATAAGCAAAAAAAAATATATAAGTTAGATCTGGTGTCTTTCTAAGCTGACTCCTCTGGCATGTTTGGGCATGTTTCAAAAATACCTTTTTTTTTTCTTTTTTTTCTACCATTTATCTTTTAATATACATGATATACCACAGAAACCTCTTCAACTAATTTTTTTTTAGATAATACAATACTATAATAATTTAATTATATTTCAAAATTTCCAAAACAATCCTTTTAAAATCAAGGGCAGATAATTATACAGAATTTGATAGGACAATTTGTGTTGCATTGGATTTTAGGCAGGTGAGGCCCTATTTTAATTTGGTAATTCAAAAGTATTTATTTAAAGTTATTTTCTAACTTCTATTTTTTATTCATTAAGGACAAAATTATAATTCCACTTTGTAATCCATATACATGTATAAATGAAATGATTTTTATTAATTTCAATATATATATATATATACATGTATTTTAATGAAAAACAAGATCAGTGATTCCAAGTTTTTAAAATAGATTTAAAAGAACATTTACCTAGAAATGCTGATCAAAAAGTATAATAAAAATATATTTGTGACACCAAAGCTACCTTAAATTCCTATAAAAAATTATTGTTTTAAAATTTCATGCTGTATGGATGTACACATATTTGTGTACCACTCTTCACATAACTCCTCTGTAGGATGTACTCCATCATACAGATTTTGGTAGTTAAAACGGTAATATTTCTTGTTTCTTCTGATTTTCATGTTTAACATTGTTTTGTCCCATCTGATGTTTGAAACCCCCCCATCTTTATTTATATCCATGATTTCCTGGTTGATGTAATTAGGCAGCAACCATTTGATTTTCTGGGGGGGGCTATGGTTTTTTTTGGAAAAAAAGGTTTGTTTCCAGTTTTTGGAGAAAAAAATAATTTGTTTTTGATTCTGACAAAAAAAAATTGTTTGTTTCACCCTCAGCTGCCACTATATGTAATGCTAAAATTGAAAGAAAAAAATTGTTTTCGACTTGTCGCGAAAAAAATAGATTGTTTTTCGCCGCAGGCGAAAAAAAAAATTTGTCCAGAAAAAAAAACCATAGCCCCCCCCAGAAAATCAAATGGTTGCTGCCTTAATGTCCAATTCCAGCTCTTTTTGCATTTTGTCAATTTCAACATCTGAAAATATGCTGTGCCTTAGCCTATACTGCTGTGTTTTGAATTGATATCTGTTTAAGTTGAAATCCCTGTATTTGTTTATGCAGGCTGGGACAATTGACACGAATTGAACAGGTATATTATTTGCTGTTAAATCTGATTGAATATTTTTCAACTCAGAGACAATATCAACAACATTGCTGTTGTCTCTTGAATACCTCAACTCTGTACCATTTTTATGGCTGACCTTTTCTGTAAGGTTGCACAGTCCTGCTGCTAATACAACCCTAATATTTTTATGATCAATAGATACAATTTCATCTTTGATATCTCCATAAATTTGTCCTATTTTCCCCCCTGGTCTCACAAGTACATGGGTATTAAAATGTGTCCCAAAGCACATGTTGCGCTCTTTATAATCGTATAACCGGGACCCCCTGGAAGTACAACCAAAAACTATATGTCCAAGTGCACTCATATTATAAAACCTGTAACAAATTATAATAAATCATAACTATACTGAAATTAAATAAAAGTTACAATATACATGTTTACTTAAGCATTATTTTACTGTGTCATCATTAGCCATCTCAAGCTACTAAGTTGAGAAGATTCAGAACATTGGTGTAAGCCAAGGCTACATACTTTGAACTAAAATGGTTAATTTTTACAAATTCTGACTTGGATGAATGGTTGTGTCATTGGCACTCATACCACATCTAATATCTATATACATGTAGTATGACAAAAAAATATGAGACTGGAATGTCCCCTACCACTGGCATGTCATATGAGCAAATATATTGGTTATTGGTTAGAGACTGGTATGTCCCTTACCATTGGCATATTGGATGAGCAAAACTGTTGTTATTGGTATAATAAGAGACTGGTATGTTGAATGAGCAAAAATTTTGTTATTGGTTAGAGACTGGTATGTCCCCTACCATTGGCATGTTGGATGAGCATAAATGTTGTTATTGGTTAGAGACTGATATGTCCACTACCATTGGCATGTTGGATAAGCAAAAATTGTGTTATTGGTTAGAGACTGGTATGTCCCCTACCACAGGCATGTTAGATGAGCAAAAATGGTGTTATTGGTTAGAGACTGGTGTGTCCCCTACCATTGGCATGTTGGATGAGAAAAAATGTTGTTATTGGTTAGAGACTAGTATGTCCCCTACCACTGGTATGTTGGATAAGCAAAAATTGTGTTATTGGTTAGAGACTGGTATGTCCCCTACCGTAGGCATGTTGGATGAGTAAAAATGTTGTTATTGGTTAGAGACTGATATGTCCCCTACCACAGGCATGTTGGATGAGCAAAAATGGTGTTATTGGTTAGAGACTGGTATGTCCCCTACCATTGGCATGTTGGATGAGCAAAAAATGTTGTTATTTGGTAGAGACTGGTATGTCCCCTACCACAGGCATGTTGGATGAGCAAAAATGGTGTTATTGGTTAAAGACTGGTATGTCCCCTACCACAGGCATGTTTGATGAGCAAAAATGGTGTAATTGGTTAGAGACTGGTATGTCCCCTACCACAGGCATGTTGGATGAGCAAAAATGATGTTATTGGTTAGAGACTGGTGTGTCCCCTACCATTGGCATGTTGGATGAGCAAAAATGTTGTTATTGGTTAGAGACTGGTATGTCCCCTTCCATTGGCATGTTGAATAAGCAAAAATTGTGTTATTGGTTAGAGACTGGTATGTCCCCTACCAGAGACATGTTGGATGAGCAAAAATTGTGTTATTGGTTAGAGACTGGTGTGTCCCCTACCATTGGCATGTTGGATGAGCAAAAATGTTGTTATTGGTTAGAGACTAGTATGTCCCCTACCACAGGCATGTTGGATAAGCAAAAATTGTGTTATTGGTTAGAGACTTGTATGTCCCCTACCATATGCATGTTGGATGAGTAAAAATGTTGTTATTGGTTAGAGACTGATATGTCCCCTACCATTGGCATGTTGGATGAGCAAACATGTTGTTATTGGTTAGAGACTGGTGTGTCCCCTACCACAGGCATGTTGGATGAGCAAAAATGGTGTTATTGGTTAGAGACTGGTGTGTCCCCTACCATTGGCATGTTGGATGAGCAAAAATGTTGTTATTGGTTAGAGACTAGTATGTCCCCTACCACAGGCATGTTGGATAAGCAAAAATTGTGTTATTGGTTAGAGACTGGTATGTCCCCTACCACAGGCATGTTGGATGAGCAAAAATGTTGTTATTGGTTAAGGACTGGTGTGTCCCCTACCATTGGCATGTTGGATGAGCAAAAATGTTGTTATTGGTTAGAGACTGGTATGTCCCCTACCACAGGTATGTTGGATAAGCAAAAATGTTGTTATTGGTTAGAGACTGGTATGTCCCCTACCACAGGCATGTTGGATGAGCAAAAATGGTGTTATTGGTTAGAGACTGGTGTGTTCCCCACCATTGGCATATTGGATGAGCAAAAATGTTGTTATTGGTTAAAGACTAGTATGTACCCTACCGCAGGTATGTTGGATAAGCAAAAATTGTGTTATTGGTTAGAGACTGGTATGTCCCCTACCATAGGCATGTTGGATGAGTAAAAATGTTATTATTGGTTAGAGACTGATATGTCCCCTACCACAGGCATGTTGGATGAGCAAAAATGGTGTTATTTGTTAGAGACTGGTATGTCCCCTACCATTGGCATGTTGGATGAGCAAAAAATGTTGTTATTTGGTAGAGACTGGTATGTCCCCTACCACAGGCATGTTGGATGAGCAAAAATTGTGTTATTGGTTAAAGACTGGTATGTCCCCTACCACAGGCATGTTGAATAAGCAAAAATTGTGTTATTTGTTAGAGACTGGTATGTCCCCTACCAAAGGCATGTTGGATGAGCAAAAATTGTGTTATTGGTTAGAGACTGGTGTGTCCCCTACCATTGGCATGTTGGATGAGCAAAAATGTTGTTATTGGTTAGAGACTAGTATGTCTCCTACCACAGGCATGTTGGATAAGCAAAAATTGTGTTATTGGTTAGAGACTTGTATGTCCCCTACCATATGCATGTTGGATGAGTAAAAATGTTGTTATTGGTTAGAGACTGATATGTCCCCTACCACAGACATGTTGGATGAGCAAAAATGGTGTTATCGGTTAGAGACTGGTATGTCCCCTACCATTGGCATGTTGGATGAGCAAAAATGTTGTTATTGGTTAGAGACTGGTATGTCCCCTACCATTGGCATGTTGGATGAGCAAAAATGGTGTTATTGGTTAGAGACTGGTGTGTCCCCTACCATTGGCATGTTGGATGAGCACAAATGTTGTTATTGGTTAGAGACTGGTATGTCCCCTACCATTGGCATGTTGGATGAGCAAAAATGTTGTTATTGGTTAGAGACTGGTATGTCCCCTACCACAGGCATGTTGGATGAGCAAAAATGGTGTTATTGGTTAGAGACTGGTGTGTCCCCTACCATTGGCATGTTGGATGAGCAAAAATGATGTTATTGGTTAGAGACTGGTATGTCCCCTACCACAGGCATGTTGGATGAGCAAAAATGGTGTTATTGGTTAGAGACTTGTATGTCCCCTACCATATGCATGTTGGATGAGTAAAAATGTTGTTATTGTTTAGAGACTGATATGTCCCCTACCATTGGCATGTTGGATGAGCAAAAATGTTGTTATTGGTTAGAGACTGGTATGTCCCCTACCACAGGCATGTTGGGTGAGCAAAAATGGTGTTATTGGTTAGAGACTGGTGTGTTCCTTACCATTGGTATGTTGGATGAGCAAAAATGTTGTTATTGGTTAGAGACTAGTATGTCCCCTACCACAGGAATGTTGGTTAAGCAAAAATTGTGTTATTGGTTAGAGACTTGTATGTCCCCTACCATATGCATGTTGGATGAGTAAAAATGTTGTTATTGGTTAGAGACTGATATGTCCCCTACCACAGGCATGTTGGATGAGCAAAAATGGTGTTATTGGTTAGAGACTGGTATGTCCCCTACCATTGGCATGTTGGATGAGCAAAAATGTTGTTATTGGTTAGAGACTAGTATGTACCCTACCACAGGTATGTTGGATAAGCAAAAATTGTGTTATTGGTTAGAGACTGGTATGTCCCCTACCATAGGCATGTTGGATGAGTAAAAATGTTGTTATTGGTTAGAGACTGATATGTCCCCTACCATTGGCATGTTGGATGAACAAAAAATGTTGTTATTTGGTAGAGACTGGTATGTCCCCTACCACAGGCATGTTGGATGAGCAAAAATTGTGTTATTGGTTAAAAACTGGTATGTCCCCTACCACAGGCATGTTGAATAAGCAAAAATTGTGTTATTTGTTAGAGACTGGTATGTCCCCTACCAAAGGCATGTTGGATGAGCAAAAATTGTGTTATTGGTTAGAGACTGGTGTGTCCCCTACCATTGGCATGTTGAATAAGAAAAATTGTGTTATTGGTTAGAGACTGGTATGTCCCCTACCAAAGGCATGTTGGATGAGCAAAAATTGTGTTATTGGTTAGAGACTGGTGTGTCCCCTACCATTGGCATGTTGGATGAGCAAAAATGTTGTTATTGGTTAGAGACTAGTATGTCCCCTACCACAGGCATGTTGGATAAGCAAAAATTGTGTTATTGGTTAGAGACTTGTATGTCCCCTACCATATGCATGTTGGATGAATAAAAATGTTGTTATTGGTTAGAGACTGATATGTCCCCTCCCACAGGCATGTTGGATGAGCAAAAATGGTGTTATTGGTTAGAGACTGGTATGTCCCCTACCATTGGCATGTTGGATGAGGAAAAATGTTGTTATTGGTTAGAAACTGGTATGTCCCGTACCATTGGCATGTTGGATGAGCAAAAATGTTGTTATTGGTTAGAGACTGGTATGTCCCCTACCATTGGCATGTTGGATGAGCAAAAATGTTGTTATTGGTTAGAGACTGGTATGTCTGCTACCACAGGCATGTTGGATGAGCAAAAATGGTGTTATTGGTTAGAGACTGGTGTGTCCCCTACCATTGGCATGTTGGATGAGCAAAAATATTGTTATTGGTTAGAGACTGGTATGTCCCCTACCATTGGCATGTTGGATGAGCAAAAATGTTGTTATTGGTTAGAGACTGGTATGTCCCCTACCACAGGCATGTTGGATGAGCAAAAATGGTGTTATTGGTTAGAGACTGGTGTGTCCCCTACCATTGGCATGTTGGATGAGCAAAAATGTTGTTATTGGTTAGAGACTAGTATGTCCCCTACCACAGGCATGTTGGATAAGCAAAAATTGTGTTATTGGTTAGAGACTGGTTTGTCCTCTACCATAGGCATGTTGGATGAGTAAAAATGTTGTTATTGGTTAGAGACTGATATGTCCCCTACCACAGGCATGTTGGATGTGCAAAAATGTTGTTATTGGTTAGAGACTGGTATGTCCCCTACCATTGGCATGTTGGATGAGCAAAAATGTAGTTATTGGTTAGAGACTGGCATGTCCCCTACCACAGGAATGTTGGATGAGCAAAAAATTGTGTTATTGGTTAGAGACTGGTATGTCCCCTACCACTGGTATGTTGGATTAGCAACAATGTTGTTATTGGTTAGAGACTGGTATGTCCCCTACCACAGGCATGCTGGATGAGCAAAAATGGTGTTGTTGGTTAGAGACTGGTATGTCCCCTACCTTAGGCATGTTGGATAAGCAAAAATGTTGTTATTAGTTAGAGACTGGTATGTCCCCTACCAATGGCATGTTGGGTAAGCAAAAATTGGGTTATTGGTTAGAGACTGGAATGTCCCCTACCACAGGCATGTTGGATGAGCAAAAATGGTGTTATTGGTTAGAGACTGGTATGTCCCCTACCATTGGCATGTTGGATGAGCAAAAATGTTGTTATTGGTTAGAGACTGGTATGTCCCCTACCACAGGCATGTTGGATGAGCAAAAATGGTGTTATTGGTTAGAGACTGGTGTGTCTCCTACCATTGGCATGTTGGATGAGCAAAAATGTTGTTATTGGTTAGAGACTAGTATGTCCCCTACCACAGGCATGTTGGATAAGCAAAAATTGTGTTATTGGTTAGAGACTGGTATGTCCCCTACCACTGGCATGTTGGATGAGCAAAAATGTTGTTATTGGTTAGAGACTGGTATATCCCCTACCACAGGCATGTTGGATGAGCAAAAATGGTGTAATTGGTTAGAGACTGGTATGTCCCCTACCATAGGCATGTTGGATGAGCAAAAATGTTGTTATTGGTTAGAGACTGGTATGTCCCCTACCAATGGCATGTTGGATGAATAAAAATGTTGTTATTGGTTAGAGACTGATATGTCCCCTCCCACAGGCATGTTGGATGAGGAAAAATGGTGTTATTGGTTAGAGACTGGTATGTCCCCTACCATTGGCATGTTGGATGAGGAAAAATGTTGTTATTGGTTAGAGACTGGTATGTCCCGTACCATTGGCATGTTGGATGAGCAAAAATGTTGTTATTGGTTAGAGACTGGTATATCCCCTACCACAGGCATGTTGGATGAGCAAAAATGGTGTAATTGGTTAGAGACTGGTATGTCCCCTACCATAGGCATGTTGGATGAGCAAAAATGTTGTTATTGGTTAGAGACTGGTATGTCCCCTACCAATGGCATGTTGGATGAATAAAAATGTTGTTATTGGTTAGAGACTGATATGTCCCCTCCCACAGGCATGTTGGATGAGGAAAAATGGTGTTATTGGTTAGAGACTGGTATGTCCCCTACCATTGGCATGTTGGATGAGGAAAAATGTTGTTATTGGTTAGAGACTGGTATGTCCCGTACCATTGGCATGTTGGATGGGCAAAAATGTTGTTATTGGTTAGAGACTGGTATGTCCCCTACCATTGGCATGTTGGATGAGCAAAAATGTTGTTATTGGTTAGAGACTGGTATGTCTGCTACCACAGGCATGTTGGATGAGCAAAAATGGTGTTATTGGTTAGAGACTGGTGTGTCCCCTACCATTGGCATGTTGGATGAGCAAAAATATTGTTATTGGTTAGAGACTGGTATGTCCCCTACCATTGGCATGTTGGATGAGCAAAAATGTTGTTATTGGTAAGAGACTGGTATGTCCCCTACCACAGGCATGTTGGATGAGCAAAAATGGTGTTATTGGTTAGAGACTGGTGTGTCCCCTACCATTGGCATGTTGGATGAGCAAAAATGTTGTTATTGGTTAGAGACTGATATGTCCCCTACCACAGGCATGTTGGATAAGCAAAAATTGTGTTATTGGTTAGAGACTGGTTTGTCCCCTACCATAGGCATGTTGGATGAGTAAAAATGTTGTTATTGGTTAGAGACTGATATGTTCCCTACCACAGGCATGTTGGATGTGCAAAAATGTTGTTATTGGTTAGAGACTGGTATGTCCCCTACCATTGGCATGTTGGATGAGCAAAAATGTTGTTATTGGTTAGAGACTGGTATGTCCCCTACCACTGGTATGTTGGATTAGCAAAAATGTTGTTATTGGTTAGAGACTGGTATGTCCCCTACCACAGGCATGTTGGATGAGCAAAAATGGTGTTGTTGGTTAGAGACTGGTATGTCCCCTACCTTAGGCATGTTGGATAAACAAAAATGTTGTTATTAGTTAGAGACTGGTATGTCCCCTACCAATGGCATGTTGGGTAAGCAAAAATTGTGTTATTGGTTAGAGACTGGAATGTCCCCTACCACAGGCATGTTGGATGAGCAAAAATGGTGTTATTGGTTAGAGACTGGTATGTCCCCTACCATTGGCATGTTGGATGAGCAAAAATGTTGTTATTGGTTAGAGACTGGTATGTCCCCTACCACAGGCATGTTGGATGAGCAAAAATGGTGTTATTGGTTAGAGACTGGTATGTCCCCTACCATTGGCATGTTGGATGAGCAAAAATGTTGTTATTGGTTAGAGACTAGTATGTCCCCTACCACAGGCATGTTGGATAAGCAAAAATTGTGTTATTGGTTAGAGACTGGTATGTCCCCTACCACTGGCATGTTGGATGAGCAAAAATATTGTTATTGGTTAGAGACTGGTATATCCCCTACCACAGGCATGTTGGATGAGCAAAAATGGTGTTATTGGTTAGAGACTGGTATGTCCCCTACCATAGGCATGTTGGATGAGCAAAAATGTTGTTATTGGTTAGAGACTGGTATGTCCCCTACCAATGGCATGTTGGGTAAGCAAAAATGGTGTTATTGGTTGGAGACTGGAATGTCCCCTACAACAGAAATGTTGAATTAGCAAAAAATTAAAAAAAGTTTCATAATGTATTTATTCTTCATGTCGAAGATCAGTTGTTTCTCTGAATTTTAGTAAAGTTTTGCTGTTTCTTATATATGAGTTTTTAGAAAAAGTTTCACTGGATAAATTTTGAATTCTTTTAATTTCTATGTCTCTAGCTCTAGTTGTAGGAGTGTTAACTTTATGACATAATCTGTCTTGATTGACTAAGACTGCAGGGTGCCATGCAAAGTCTGGTTGTGTTCTATCATCACCTGCGGTTTTAGCGCGCGACAGTGCTACAAATAAAGCTCCAGGGGTAAGTGATTCAAACTTTCGTGTGCCCGGATTAATAACAATATATCTGCTTGATTCTCCCTCTCCAATAGTCATACCTTGACATCTGTGTATTGTAGTGCCCCAGCCAAGCATGAGTGGTATTTGGGTTATAGAACACGAATAGCAAAAACAATCAACTCTTCGTTTAATAGGTGTAATAGGTACAATTTTTACATCATGGTTTACAAAAGGTGGTCCAGTATATTTTTGAAATTTTACCATGACACAAACTGGTTGACAATCTTTTGGAGTTTTGCCTTCTGGGTAGATAATTTCGACAACCGTCCCAGTTGAACCATTGAACAGTCCAAATTTCACATGTAAGTTTGTTGTCAACATAACTTTACAACCTATGCATAAATAAACAGTCGGAAGTAAGCCTTTAGCGTTTTCACTGGATACACCCTTTGCATGTGAACCATGAGAAATGGCATCTACTTTTGCTATTGGATTTCTTTCATTTGCTTTTAAAATTTTTGTTTTATTATGAAGCCATTCTTCGTTATGGGTAGGAAAAACAAAAAGACTATTTTCATCCATGTCATCTATAAACGATTGACCATGTGACTTAAGGAGGTCTCCCCATTGAAATTTTTGCAGCCAGGTTGCATGGTCTTGAGTAAGTTTATATTCTCTTAAAGCACCAAGGACATTTTTAAAATAAGTTTGATCCTCTGCCTGACGGACTACAGTTTTTAATAATACTGCGTCATTAAATTCTTTCCAAACAAGTGCACCATGCATACCTGCTGGGCTTTTTGAATTTGCTTTATATACAGGAGTATCTAAAACTGGGGGCAGTTGCACATCATCACCAAGAAAAATTACAACAGGGAGACCCCCCCCCCCCCCCCCAGGATTGAGAAGCATTTAAACCTTTTTGTACAGCACATCTACACATGAACTCCCCATCCAACCTAACGTTGTACATCCAATTAAAGAACGCTCATCCACTATAAGTACTTTTAAACCTTCACAGTTTTTTTGTAAAATTTCACCAGTAGAGCCATCAGGAGCTTTCATTTCTTTGGACTTATATGTTGTAGGAATTTTTAAAAAACTATGAATGGTTACACCATCTATTAAATTAGCACTGTTACCAGTAGGACAGAGAACTTGTACACATTTATTTGTATTAAAAAAACATTTCACTGCTTTTACCAAGCACTTAATTAAATATGTTTTGCCACATCCTGCACTGCCACCTACAATCATTCTTAATGGAGTAAAATTAACTGGGTTATTTTGAAAATCAAATAATGCTTTCATAACTAAATTAAAGGCAAACATTTGGTCTTCATTTAAAGATGAAATATTTATATCTGTATTAAATGACAGTTCATCAACAGAAATGCTTTCTTCAATTTTCAAGTTCTCTATAAATTTAACTCCCAAGTCTACAGGATAATTATAATTTGTGACGGACCAGTTATAATCTAGTCCCCCATCATCAAACTTAAATTCTGAATTGTCTGTGAATTCTGCATTTGGTTTAATAACTTGGATCCACTCTGGCTGAGACATGTTTTCAAATTCAGAATTATCATCGTCCGACTCATCATCCACAAGTCCATTTTGTGCTGCATTATTTGCTCGTTCAACGTCTGCCTTAACAAAGTTTGGACAATAGTCAGTTAATAAAAAATGCCTGAATAAATCATTCCAACTAACATCATCCTCTTTAATGTCTGAAAATTTTCTCCAGTCATGCCAATGAAGAATAAGGGTATTTTTACAATAATTTTCTGTAAGGGGACATGTTGCTCTGAGACTTCCACCTGATATAACAGGGACTTTGCCACTTTTGCAAATATAATTGTACCACGAACAGTGATCATTTTCTGGTCGGGATAAATATTTATCTAATGGGGTCTGTTTTGTAGCAGTGGATCCATTTTTTTTCTAGTACCCGTGCACCAGTTAAACTTATATTTTGAAATGCATAACTTGATCTATAGAGAGGTAAAGCAGACAGTTCAAAAGAGGTTTCAACAGCTGAAATATCTCTTTTAACAGTTCCCATTAATAATTTTGTACATAGGGATTTGGTATTAGAACCGGTTGTTTCATCAGCACTATTTACCATATCATTAAATAAATCTGCCACAGCTCCTGTAGGTTCATTGCCCTTACATGCATAACCACTGACCTATTTTTCTACTTCAATAATTTCATTAACAGAGGAATTTTCAGGCCCACTCTTTGAAAGAATTAGAGATATATCACCATTTGCTCGCCATGCCTGTGTATGTATTTGAGAATGTTGGACCAGATTAGGGTGGTCCCTTTCCATCTCTAAACGTGAGGATCCATTTCTGTCTTTTACTATTGCTGGACAATTTCTAAGGGTTTTACCTGGGTTTAATGATGTGCCAAACTCCATACGACACTGTTTAACTGGATTAGAGGAGTTATTTCTAGGGGCACGAAGACAATAATCAGAGCACCTATGCAGATTTATTCTGTTACATAGAAGTAAATGATCTTCCAAGATATTTTCTTGTGATTCACTTACACCCATAAGCAATTTGTTTAGTGGATTTTTTTCATCAAGAGGGGCTGGGGCAGTGCCTTCTGGTGGAGGCCAAAGGTTTTTTTTGGGCTCATTGTTTTCATCTAGCCCTGCAGGATGGTTTGCAGTCATTTTGTATTCTAGTTTAGCCCAGTCAGAGAGAATTTTGGCACATTCGTCATCTGTTTTTCCATCAACATAAGCTTGGTGCATAAGGTTGTGAGGTTCTTTGTCAAATCGCCAACACAAACCATGCCAGTGTATCATACCTCTTGACTTTGAAAATTCTTGCCTATACCAATAACTATTAACCCCAAATACAGGTCCCATAATCTCTTTAAAATAGCTTTGAGTTCTTTTATCAAAATAATCTCCAACAATGTGTGTATTATCTTGTAGAGCTTTAAACATTTTGTTGTGGTCATTTAAATCAATTTCATTGCCAGTTGTTTCTTTAATGTAAAGGGAAAGTATTCGTTTCAGTGGTTTAAAGTAAAATTCTGCACAACTGCCAGTGGTAAAAAAAGATGGTAATCCCTGACCTTCATTAATTTTAAACTGAATAAGGGCTCTTAATTCTTTTGATCTTTGATTCCAATATTGTGAAGTGCCTCTAAGGTTTGCACTGAAATAAAGAATTTTTTCAGCTACAGATTTATCTCCATTTTGTAATTTAGCTTTCAAATCTGAAAGTGTTAACATATTTTCACCAAGTTTTTGTTGAACTATAAATGTACTATTATCTAGCACACGTTTTCTATTTATTATATTGTGAACAATGAATTTAAAAAAATTGTGCTTTGCAAAGCGGCCATCCTTATACCAAATTAAATGGTTTGCCCAGTCTGACATTGAAGAACATGTTAATGGGCGATTCATATGGAAGTCCGCACAAGCATGTGGAAATAAACATGGAAAGGCAAGTGTGAAAAAATGTCTTGTAGTGAACTCAGAAAGTGGTATCTTACCACGAGTTGGCCAAGGAATTGATACCTGACCTTTTTTTTTATTAATAGAAATGTTAGTATTTTCTTCTGTAGCA